>JAOPHQ010003446.1:0-162001 GCA_030340625.1 Merluccius polli
TTACATACAGGTACAGTGCATGACACAAATGTGGAAAATATGAAGGAATGGCTTTCACTGAATTAGTGTGAGGGGGGATATACATATAATATAAATATTGTACATATAATTTGGTGGTCACATACATATTCCAAAAATTTGTGAAGCCAATACTTTGTATGTAAATTTAATCATTTCCACCACTTCTGGAAACACGTCTCATCAAATAATCTTTTACCACTGAAGTCCGTCTTTCATGCAAACCACTGGCATACTGATCGAGTGAATATAACTGACGAAAAGGCATGTGATTTAACACTAGCTTGAATACAAAGTTTAAATATTGTGATTTCTGCATTGATTAGAACTGGGTATGTTGATTAGTAAAAAAAAGAAGAAAAAGATCCATGACATTCTAAGCAACTAAGACTTAAAATAAAATGTATAAAAACTCAGGAAAATGTCTCAGACGAGAAATTGTCAGGAACATTGACCGTTACACAATGCAGAGAAAGCAAAATGAATGACCAAAAAACAAACCAAAAAAAACAAAGAAAAAAAAACAGCTGTTTATATTAACAATGCCGTTTTATTACAAAACATTTTTTCCACAATATAAAATGTATGTAAAACCAGTGATTACTAAAAGTCTTTATCTTTAAAAATGCTGATCTTTTTAAGAATAAAAAATAAAGTCTGTCTTTTTTCTCTCTTCACTATTGCTAAGCCATAATGAGAAACAAAAAACAATAAATGACGTATACTCAATGATGAGTTTTTTTGTTTTTTTTTGTCCGTTGTGAAGAAGCGAATATTGCTTGGGTCCCGGAAGTGAAATGTCCTCCCGTATTCAAACAGTTCAAGGTCTATGGCACTTCACACACACACACACACACACACACACACACACACACACACACACACACACACACACACACACACACACACACACACACACACACACACACACACACACACACACACACACACACACACACACCAAAATCTTCTGTAGCACGAATGGAACCAAGACTGTCGTATTTACATGTGAATGGAGTGAGAAGCTGGATAAGATGAAGACACTGTGCACAAATAGGAAGGCAAATTGTGATCTTTTCCCCTTACTTTTAAAAAGGTCAGATATCAAATCTTTTGCACTATTAGTCCACTCTTGTGACCAAATGTCGGACCTATGATGAAAGAAAATGCCCTAAAATAAAAAAAGGAGCAGCAAAGGCCTAAACTTAAACATGACGACTGATTATTTTAAAATGCTTATATCTCCTCGTTGCACCCGGCGCTTGTCAACTTTCCAAACATGCTTTGGATACCTAGCGAATCCACATCCTCCTCTGGTCTACGAGGAACCCTGCTCCTCCAGCAAAGCAAATTAACGCCCACTCACCCCTAAAAGATATGCACTACATCTACAATCTCATAGCTCTCCCAAAACAAAGACAACCTCCTCCTTTCCGTTTCTCCGCATCCCTGTTCCAAAATGATCACATGCAGAAAGCATTTTGTCGTCTGTTTTTTCAGCACCAAGGTTGTGTTTAGATCCAGTCATATTGCGATGGTTTGTCCACAAAGTTGCTTGGTTGGCGAGAGCACTGGCAGTGGTTTCTTCCAGGTGTAAATTACATAGCAGTTGTGGTTCGGTGACCCAGTAGGTGTGCAGTGGGACGACCCCGATGTCAGTATTGCCCAAAAAATGTCACAGGATGAAACACAGGTCTATGGAGTCCCCCGGTGGAATATCTGTCCCTCTCCATGCCACACAAGGACAACCATGTCATTTGTTTTTTAAAAACCCACCCATAAACTACATTCATGTTCACACAAAAAAACATACCATAACACTATGCCCCATTCAATACCCCACAGCCAACCTATAAGTGGTTTCGATGTCCTTTTTGTTTGTTTTTTTAAATACAAAAATCCACGATAAAAGACAAGCAAAAAAGGCAAACTGAATGTTAAAAATGGGGGAGCTCTGCCCCTAGTGGTCAGCTATAGTCTTACAAAAAAACCAAAGCAAACCGATGGCCGATGAGTGATGAGGACGAATGAATGGAATAAACATAACGCTGTACACAGAGACACCCCCCCCCCCCCCCCCCCCCCAACAGGTTTCTTTTTCATATAAAAATACTCCATACCACAGTGATGGCCTCTTGCCGACGCATTGTGTCCCGATATCTCGCCCCCCGATTTCCCCACTCACTGCATCGGGTGTTTGAACTCGTCTTTGTTTCGTGTTCACGAGGATCTGAAGAGGTCTTCATCATAACATCATAAATAGTTCCCCGTCGTACAAGACCAACGTTCTGTGTATAAAAATACAAATACGAGTGGCCATTTTTTTGGGGGGGGGGGGGGGGGGGGGGGGGAGGTCGCACGCAGGCGTGAGCGGAGGCCTGTTTAGTCTATGACAGCATGTCTCGGAGGATGATGAGATCCACAGTGCTGGGGAACGTCTTCAGGAGGGAGACGGCATACCCGTGATCGATGTTCACAAAGCTGTATCCATTCGCCTGCGGGGGGGATAACAGATGCATCCAAAATTACCGGCAGCTACAATGAACAAACCTCAACTAACCATCATGTTTTGGATCTCGACCACCAGACCGTCATTTTTTATTTTTTTAACTACATTTGACATTGTTACGGTTTTTTAAAAGCTCAAGATTACCTGGAGAATCTTATCGCCAGGTTGGAGGACCTTTGAGGCGGGTCCCTCCGTCTGGACCCTGGTCACAAATATACCCTGAAGGAACAACACAAAGCACGACGCAACACAACGCCGTTACAAACCACATCCTCAATGCATTCCAATTTAGAGGGCCCCTATTCTACCACCAGGTGTGGTCTTGATTGGCCATTACAAGCCAGTCAAAGTCAGTCAAAATCTACCCTCTAGTGACATCACAAGTGGGAGTGGTCACCCAGATGTATGATGGATAGATCAGCCTACCCAGTGGACTGTACCAATTGATAGGCTAAGCTAGGCATCATATATCTGGTGGTAAAATAGGGGCCCTTTCAAGTAAACCTCACCCTAAATCAACTTATTTTATATGAAAAGCGAGTTACATAGTAGTGCTATGGGTCCTACGTTTAAAAAAAAAGAAAAAAAAGTAGGATAAGATGTAAATATGAACTCAAATGGCCCTCTATGGGCCCTCAAATATTCTGGCTACACCCCCCCCCCCGCCAAAATCTGATTGGAGGGGAGACTGCAGAAGCCTGAACAGCAGTATAGCCCGGCCCCGGAGTGTCTGGCAGAAGTTGGCGAGAGCGCATTTTTAAAACATTTGATAGTAGGCAGGGACTAGCCCCTACACAGTGTTGGGTTTCTGTTTACAACGGACACAGCCAACATTGTGTAGTTTGCAACCAAATCTCTGCTATGATGAACAGTGGTGAGTGTAGTAGGGTTACATTATCGTCCGGTCTGAAGGGGTTTCCCCTGCCTCCCACGCCGCCTGATATACTGAAGCCCAGCTCTGGACTCTTCTCCACCTTCACGCACATCTGAAACAACAGCAGCACACGTCTATCACCCGCCCACTGTTACACTGCATCATCATCATCTTCAACCTTTATTTAAACAATGAGGCCCTGCATGTGTACAGGCAATGTGACACGGCAAAAACACACAGATATGTAGGCCTACAGATAGTGACATGAAGTCAAATAAGTAAATACACAATACAAAATATTGAATAAATAGGATAAAGAATAAAATAGTAACATATCAGGGAAATACCAAGACAATTAATAAATAAACAGAATACAAATAAACGATAGTTATTGCCAAAAGCAAGTTAAAACAGGGAGAACCTTAAATCAATGTACACTATACCCCACCAACAGCATCCAATAGGGCTTGTACATCAGAATGCATCATGGGATTTTTTGCTGACGATGTTCCGCCATATTGAGAGGATTCAAGAGTGGTAGCCTAACTCAAAGTAAATATACCTAGGCTAATGAAAAGTTTGTTTTGCTAGCATGAGAAACGCTGTGGCAGCTTCAAACACAACAATATCTCCCCATAATGACAAATAATTTCCAGATTACTTACTAAACAACGACCCAAAAAAACATGACTATCAAGATAACTAACATTCCAATGCTCTTATGCTTCCAAAATGGCGGCGGTCATTGCGATGTGACATCACGATGTACAAGCCCAATAGTGTTACGACTAAATCTTTAACATGAACACTTTTCTTCCCCTAGGGGTGAGCTCAACACGCCCCGCATTGTGGGTGGTGGTTACCTCCTGGATGGCTTCATGCGGGGGCATGCGTGGGGGGCCGAGCGGGCCGGGCTGCTGGGAGACCTTGAGCATCAGGTAGTCGATGAGCTGCTCGCGGGACGGGTGGCGCGCCATGGACGACTGGCTCATTGCGGGGCGGAGGGCAGGACCAGGGCCCATCTGGCCGTTCACAGAAGGCACCTGGGTGGGGGTGACGGACATTTTGTAATAAGCTGGGGGTGGATTCACAAAAGTATCTTAAGAACAAAAGACGCGTCGACTTCAACAGGAAATAGGCAATGCAATGGAATTAGTACTACTGAGGCGTTTTATTATTATTTTTGATTTAAGTAAATGATGCTTTAGCGAATTTAGCATTCCTACAACTTTTTGCTTCACACAAATGTCAGTTTGCTTATGAACGTTTGGGCAACCGAGTTTAGCCAGAAGTAGAAACGGCAAGACAAATTAAAAAATACACTAAAGGTAATGGTAGTCGACTCTGTTTGCTGAGGTGACAACACATAAAAGGTTGCGGTCATAGACAACATACAGCAGACAGCCCACGTTCTCGGTCCTTACTTTTCTATGAGGGTCCAGGGTGTAACTCTGCTGCCCTTGTAGGCCAAACACATCATCCTAAACAAACACAGAGCAGATCCCCAGCTGTTAACCTGTTGTAACACGTATGTTGAAGACCCTAGACAATTAAGAGAGTGAAAATGGTTTAGGCCATGATGAACCAATTAAGGGTTGATTAAGAAGGGAAAACATGAAACAGAGAAAAAGTATTTGCCAAATATCTGATGTCTATCATTCATTGGGACACTTCTCATCCACCTCATGTAAATATGCAGATGTCTAGTACAGCATTTACAGTAAACATATCATCCACATGACATCAAAAGTCCTCCTATGTAGTCCAAAGTCCATTCGTTTCCCCACCATTCAAACACGTCCTGTTTCTAAAAAGACTCTGGGTCCTACAGCTTACCTTTGACAAACACAGTTCTCATCTCCACAAAGGTTAGGAAAGGTCAAAGGAAGCGATTGATTGACTGATGTGATGGACAGTAAGCAGCAAACGGAGGATTAAAGAGAATGAGGATGAATTAAAAGTGTCATTTGAAAAGGAGGGAAATCAGAGTGGTGAGAACCACAAGGGTTCACACACCTACAGGGGTAAAAACTGTCTTTTGATTGGTGCAGGTTAGAGAGGGGCAGGTGTATATAGACATAGACGCCGCATTGACTGTTTCGGCCCGTAGCTCATGCCATGTGTCAACATATTGGAGGAGAGGCCAAGACTGACCTGTAAACAAATACAAGGTTTTTCTGGATAAAAAGCCCTGAAGCGTTTATTTTTCTCAACCGTTTTTATATTCAAGGGTTTATGATCTATGGCGAGTACAAAACATTTTTTGTACTCGAAGTAGATCATATACCGTTATAGTGCTTTTTATCCACAAAAACCGCAGCTCCCCCGTTTACCTGCATTTGTTTACAGGCCAGTCTTGACCTCTCCAATATGGTGGCCAATACGTTGATGTATGATCCAAAGGCCAATGGGGCTTCTATGTATATATGTCTATGGTTCCAACTCCTGGTCTGCTTTGAAAGGGGCATTTTGTGCCATGAGGTTTTGTTGTTCCCAAAATTGTAAAACAGTTCCTTTATCGACCCATGTTTGTGAATGTAAAACACGACTATATTTTCTTTTTAATATTGAAAATGACATTTAGAAAAAAGCTAAGTGTCAATGTATAAATTGGCTTTCCCACTATTTAGTAATATACACCTCTACTCTGACATGAAAGAGATGTAGGAAGGCCACAAATTATTATCAAGGATAATCTTTAAGTACTTAAGATGCCCCTTTTAAAAACAACGCTATTCTAAATCACACTACAGAGAAACTTAGTAAACCCACTCCCAGAATTCAGTCAATTTTTCGGTCTGAGAAGATATCACATGCTGGCAAACGTTTTTACTTAAAAAGTTTAAATCAAAAATAGCCCAAAAAAACATTTCCTTTGATATGCAGAGCCACACCAGTGATAACTTCTCAGTGGGTAGAAAAAGAACGAGGGAAGAGAGAGAAGGGGGGGCGGGTGATGATCACATTTCCTCGTCTTGAGAGGAAGCAGCCTAAGAACTACTGGGAGATGTAGTCCGAGAAGACGCTAGCTTGCTTGCTAACTATGCGGTACTCACGCAGAAGACTCCGAGGGGCGGTCCGTCCCTGGGACTACAGAGCAGTGAGCCCTGGCTGGCATGCATGGCCCTAGGGCCGCCGTGGTGGTGGTTGTGGTGAGACCAGCCCAGCGGCGCGTAATTGGAATTAAAGGACCGAGACAGTGCGCTCTGAATTCAAGAGGGACGACATGGACATGGAGAAGCCCACACGGACCCAAACACTTCAGAGCATGGCCTTGCGCCACTTGCCACCCGGTCAAGAAAAGCTCAACAACCACAAAATGTTAGTGTACTAGAGACAAACAGTTGAAACATGTTAGTAGGATTTAGCTTCCGTTGTGTGCTGCGTCTCAGACCTACATTTAAAAGAGGCTGTGTTTGTGTGTGTTTGTGCACGTGTGCGCTTTGTGTGTATATGCAGGGATGCTCTTTGGGTCAAACGTACAGCGACCGTTTGCAATACAATCTGCAATAACCACAACACGAGACAGTTTTCTCCCATTTTTTCCCCCCGCCTTTACCTTTTCCATTTTCTTGGCCTCGATGTGCCGCATCACCTGGTCCCTCCAGTCGGTGGGGACGCCCCCACGGGGACCGTCCAGTAGCGAGTGCTCCGACCGGACCCGGCTGTTGGGCCTCTTGCTGGGGCTGAGGTGCTGGTGGTTGAAGTCACTGACGGACATGGTCCTCTCGGGCAGCAGGTGGTCGTGGGGTGGCTGCTGCTGCTGCTGCGGCGGCGGCCGGCGCGCGGTGGCGGACGCGTCCATGCTGTAGGTGCGCGCTGACAGGGGCCTCTGCAGGGCGTGGCTCATGGCCAGCGGGCCGCGGCCCAACGTATGGATGTCCCGGTAGGTCGTGTACTCGCCCTCGGGGAGCTGGTAGCGGCCCACTGAGACCGCGGAGGAGCTGCTGCTCTGTCTCTGAAGGGTGCTGCTGCGGCCGGGGCCCGCTGAGGATGAGGCCTGCAGTCGGTCCTTGGTCCACATGTCCCCGGGGGCCTTGGGGCTCGCCATGGGGGGCCCTCTGGGCTGGGGCTGCAGGGGGTAGCCGGGGGAGGGCGCCTGGTTCCGGTTGGAGTAGTTGGTGTTGGCCAAGGAGTTCTGCTGTGGCGGCGGCGCCGGGAGGAGGTAGCCTTGGTGCTCGGGGGGGACGGGGGTCCGCTGGGTCCAGAGGCCATCTTTGGGGCCGGCGGCGGTGGGGGTGCTGCCGCTAGAGTACTGGATGTTGTACTGAGGAGGGGGGAGGCCCATGGCCATGCTGGAAGACACTGGATATCTGCTGGTGCTGACGGGACCCTTTGAAGAGGAGGAGAGGAGGTCCGAGGAGGAGGCAGAGGAGGAGGAGCCCGGGAACACCTGCAGGGTCTGGTCGTTGAGCAGCGAGGCCGACTTGCTCCGGACGACCGTCTGGCCTTGCGCCGCCGTCTCCAACGCCATCGCCCGGCCTGCCGCTCGACCATCGCAGGAGTTGTCGGCGGCAGCGTCAATGGAGTACAGCCTCATCCCTCCTCCGCCACCGCTCTCCATGTTGCCGACGCTCTGCGCCTTCGCCACCTGGGAGGGAGGGCTGAGGCACTTCTCGGGGGAGAGCTCCTCCGAGCTGCGCGAGAGGGACACGTCCGCGTTCCCCACACCGTTCAAACGGTCGCCCCCGACGCCGCGACGGCCGCCACCATTCTCCAACGGCTCCCCGTTGTTGTTGTTGTTGCCGTAGTGACCGCGCACGTCGTCCGCTTGGGATCGGCCACGGGCATAGTTCACGGTGGCCGCCGGGTCGTCGAGCTGAACCACGTTGTCCGTCGGCGGCCTGGAGACGTTCATGTTGATCTGGTCCCACCGGGTGTAGCCGCCGTCCACCGCGGCGTTGCCAATGCCCGCCACGCCCGTCTTGAGGAAGGAGAGGCGCGCCTCCGCTGACAGGTCATAGTCGCCAGCCTGGGCGGGTGGTGAGGCCCGCTGGGCCCGCAGCGCCGCCTGCAGGGAGCTGTCCGAGCCGTTACCGTTGTGGAGGAAGGGAGTGGTCTCCTTGGGGGGGTTCATGTTCTCGTCCTCCAGCCTGTGGGCCGACGGGGAGACACGACGACGACAGAGTGAGGTGCTGGGGGTGAGGGAAACTAAATAGCAACGTGGATTCTAGAAGAACTTCACACTCGCGTCAGCTTCTGCTTCTACTCGTTTCAAAACTATTTTTTTTCCACTTCAATTTGTTTTGATGATTTTAATATTTATAAGCATATGAAACCAACAGATGAGCATGCAAACAAAGGAACCTAAAAAATAAATACAAAAAACTAACTCTTGTTACATTTTTAGTAGTCACAGAACTCACAGTACACATGAACTCAATCAGTTGTCCTCATTTTGATACTTTTGATGGTGGTTTTACATATAATGCATCTTTATTTGATTTTGACATTAATTTATCCATTTTGTATATTAGTATTTTAGTTTTCCAATTTGTACTAGTTAACCAAGATCTGGGGGGGGAATGAAGGCTGTGCTGTGATATGTTGTCTTAACAAGAAATAACAAAAAGAAGAACTTCCTGTTAATATCAACAACGGTTCATCGACCAAGCAAGCAAAAATAACACAATAACCCCCCCACCACCCCGTCTAACATTTCTACTTTACACCCAGTCAGTCAAGGGAAAGCCCGCTACGTCACCCTCCAAAAACTCCCCTCCTTCCTAAAACAATTGCACTTTATATCATTGAATTCTTTAGTCCTAACCGACAACTGTAACTTGTTGTCTATGTATTTAATGGGAACTATCACCGTCGATTAGTTTCCAAAATGTTAGGACAACGAAATATGTTAGGATAACGAAACTGTATTTCCGTGACATCAAGATGAACATGCATCACTCCCACCTGCTCTTAGGCAAGAAGGGCATCTTGGCCTCCTTCTCTGGGGTGCAGAGCGAGTTGTCCTGACTACTGTCTGTCGTCAAGGAGACCGAGTCAGACATCCGCGACGGCGACGAGCAGTTACTGTTGTTCTGGTTGCTGTTGGCAACTGTGTCGTCCAGCAGGGAATCTGCGTCCTTCCCGTCGTCTGATGTGCAAAAAAAGAAAAAAAAAACATGTTAGTTCAGGTTCATCGTAGCTGGCGTGTCTTAAAGGGCCCCTATTTTACCACCAGCCTATCCAGTGGACTGTACCAACTCTTAGGCTGATCTATCCATCATACATCTGGGTGAACATTTACACTTAGAGGGTAGATTTTGACCGGCTTGTAATGGCCAATCAACATCACCTGGTGGTAAACTAGGGGCCCTTTAAAGCTTGAAAGATAACCATCACTTGTAATCTGAAATAAGATGTCTTAGGGTTTGTAGTGGGTTACATAGTAGTGCTATGGATTGATCGTGGTCCAAATCTTAACTTAATAGGACAAAGTTTTGAGACGGTCCGTCGTATGAGATTTCTGTAGTGGCATTGATATTATACAATACCTTATTTTAGCATGATCACAGTGATCGTACCGCTTACCCTTTGAATATCTAATCTGTGCACCTTTGGCTACATTATGGGAGAAAAGCAGCTGAGATACCAGTTGACATGAATTTCAGAAGGTCGTATTTGAAGCACCTTTCTTGTCCTTGCTGAGGGTCACAACTTTAGGCTGGTTGATAGAGATCTCGATGAGCGGCGGCCTCATCTCTGCGATCTTCATCTCCTCCTCTTCATCAGACAGATCCTCAGAGTCCTGCAGACAGACCATGTAAAATTACCCATAAGTATCGTGACAATACATTATTTCAAATCACCCCAACAAAGGAGAGTTCATTTTTGACGTTTCCTTGTCCATGTGTTGCTCGGCATGTAGTTTATGCCTTCTGGAGCTTTGGGGCTGCCATAGTCTCACCAGACCCATCTCCACACTTTCGCTTTAGCGCTGAGCCAGTGCTAAAACACTGGAGGGAGGTCTGGCTGAATCCTCTATCATTCTGGTATAGGGGGAACAAAAACGTTTTTGTTTGCATTTCTTTAAACCAATCACAATCGTCTTGGGCGGCGCTACGCCCAGGATTCAGCGTTTGTGCTATTGCAAAATAGTGTTGGGGGGAACTTGTTTTGGTGGAACATGGTGCACGTGGGGAGGCGAGCCCTGGCATTAAAATGGCTAAATCCCGCAAAAGTAAACGCCACAACAGTAAAAACTTGCTACTTTCAGCGTTTAGTTTGCTAGATTGGAGGTTGTTGTTGTTGTGATGAGGACTTTGAAAATACACAAGGGGAGGAGAATGTCGATGCTTATACCAACAACCTACATCCAGTGAGTCAGACTCGGGCTGCCATAAAGAACTACAAAGATGTCTCCCTTTAGTACTTCAATGCACAGTATGCCATGGATAATAGATGCAATGGATGAGTGTTGATGCATCACTTAACTGGCATCGAACGCATCACACACCGTGATCCAACATGTAATCGATTGCAATGAATCACAAGCATTTCGCAATTTCCCATTCGACTGCATTACAAAGTAAACCTATCCCTAGCTTCCGCAAGAGACTCGAGACTCATTTGTTATTTAAATACCCTAAATGTAAATGTAAATGTTGAGTGAGCACGGTTACATCGTCACCATTGTTGTAACTGTGACACCGTAAGGCTGTGAGCCAATAAGACGGCTCGGAGCAGTACCTCCAGCGTGTCCTCGTGTCTCATCATGGAGGCGTCGGAGGACTTGTAGGGCGTCTTCTGGGAGCTGTACGACTCGGAGCTGTCCTTGGGGGCGGTGGAGTCCTCCGCGTGGGAGACAGGCTCCACGTCCCCGGCTTTACCGTTAGAGCTGGGCACCTCGATCACCTGGAAGTGTCCAGTAGGAAGAGAGGGAGGTGTTGTTTTATTGTGAAATGTTGACATGGTGTCATGTCATGATAGTATGTAAAAAAACGGGTGTAACAAAAAAAAAGGGGGGAAAAAACGATAAACTAAAAATATATTTTATACTGTAATTGTACTGATTGTTTGTGTTACTTTTTCCTGCTAATAAGTACAATCATAATGTCAGCAGAAGTAGCATTATTTTTTAAATCTATTTAGACATTTAGCCACTTTATCGGAAGCAACTCAGTTAAATTCACATCATTGAGAAGCAGGTAAGGGGTTAGGCATCTTGCTAAAGGATGCCTCATTGCCGGATTAAAATTTGACGCAGTAAGGTATTAAGAGTCAAACAGTTTAAGGCAGGGGTCAGGATCCTATGGTTATCGAGCCATACTTCGCTGCTTCAGTGATTGTATACGGCTGACCAACGAGGCTAAAAATCAATTGCATTACCAGAATGACATATTTAAACATTGACATTTTAAACAACATTGTATAAATGTCTTTCTGGGATTCAACATTACATTTTCATAGGACTAAGTCACAAAGGGTGACTATGGTAATTTCCAGGTCAAATTCAACATCTATTTATACCATAATACCATAATCCACAATCAGTAGATTAGATAGAATAGAATGAAATGCCCCAAAAAAAAAAGGATTATGACAAAGTATCATCATTTCCAGCCTAAATAGTCATGTCTAATGTGCAATGAATGAATATCTTCCCCCAAAAGGGTGAACGATAATCATGTCAACCCTTCCACGGACAACTTCAAGTAATTACATTTTCTACGGCTCTGCCAACTGAAAATGTCCGCCCCCCCCCCAAAAAAAAACATCTAAAATCCCATTTCGATGCGCTCATGGAGTCGAGACAAAGCATTGACGCTACAAGCTCCTTCGCCGACCTTGACGCCCACGTCCTGAACACCGATGTGGTTCCGCTCGTGACTCCTGCTGTCTCTCCCGGACTCCTCGCTCGACTCGTCCTCCTTGAGCCGGTGGGCCACGGACTGGGCCGTCTTCACCATGTTCTTCAGCTCGTCTGGGTACGGTGTGGGGTAGCGCTTCAGGTTACCCTCCTGGGGAGATGAACACGCACATTCGGGTGTTACCTCTTTGTGCATGAATAAGAGATGTACTTACTTACACCCTCCTGGGAGTGTGCGCACGCACGCACGCACGCACGCACGCACGCACGCACGCACGCACGCACACACACACAGTTTCCCACAGAATCAGATTCTATTTGTGGCGGTAGCCTCGGGGGGGGGGGGGGGGGGGGGGGGGGGGGGGGGGGGGGGGGGGGGGGGGGGGGGCGCGCTTTGAAAGTATTTTTCAATATTCATCTGGATTGAGGGAGCAAACATTCAGCGTCATTGTTAAATAATTAACATTAAGCCTTTGCACACCAAGTCCGTATTTTTCGTCCGAAATTGTCGCATGTTTAAAAATAAATACAACCTCATATTGTGTCAATCACGTTTACACACCGACTCCGAAACTTTCGTCCGTCATTAAAGTTTTCGGAACAGGTTCAATTTTCTGCGTTTTTTCACATGAATCACAGACTTTCGGGAAAAAATAATCCTAGCAGGTCAGCTACATTATTTTAATATTAATACTTGTGGTCCGAGTCGCAGTTGGGTTGGTTGGAAACGTCGGGCGAGTGCAGGTCTTTTATAAGGTAACCCCACTGGCAAGTGTGCGCGTCTCTCTCTCTCTCTCTCGCTCTCTCTGTGCGTGAGAACGAGAATGACAGGGAGAAAGAGTGCTATGCGGAGATGAATGAACGGAACGATATTTATGTTTCCAAATTGCGTTGAGAAAAAATAAATAAATGTAAAAAACCCGGAATCAATTTGTGGCGCTCGATGTTTCTGTGGCGCTGCGCCACACATTGGTCTATGTATGGGAAACACTGCGCACACACACACACACACACACACACACACACACACACACACACACACACACACACACACACACACACACACACACACACACACACACACACACACACACACACACACACACACACACAGGGAGGTGAGAAGGGTCACGGGGGACTAGACACACGTATGTACGTTCGTGTGACTATTTAGTACAAATCAGCCATGCAGACGTGCAGTTCGTGCGGTTTTATCCGTTTTCGTCATTTTGTTTTATCTGTTTTCGTCATTTATGTAGCGTTAAATGGACTAGATACAGACCTTCCCAGGTAATCAAGCAACAAAACTAGGATAATAATAGGCCTATTCATAATTATAGGCTAATAATATTAGTCTATTATTCATCGTTTTTTGTTTTAGCTGTATTGTCATTCATGTTCCTATAACAACAAAAACGAAAATAAAACATGAATGACAATACAGCTAAAACAAAAAACGATCAATAATGGACTAATATTATTAGCCTATAATTATGAATAGGCCTATTATTATCCTAGTTTCATTGATTGATTACCTGGTCCATCTAGTCCATTTAAGGCTACATAAATGACGAAAACAGATAAAACCGCACGAACGTGCGGTCTGCATGGCTGATAAAAGGTGATTCATAGGTTATACGTTAAAAAGCCTTAATACATCCAACAACAGTATTACAGTTCAATGTTTTAAGAGTACCCTGCAGTTAGAAAAATAATGAATAAAAAATATCAATGGAAAAAACGGAATAAAGCAACACATATCGCTTGACTTTTCCATCTCTGTACAGCAAGTACAAAGCCCAAAGCACGCAGCCACGTCGGGACAGAAAATTTGACTTGAGTCCTAGACCAAGCGAGTGGGAAAAAAACAGCCCCACTACACTCGTGCTCCATGCGCTTTGCTCTGTGTAACAACATGATCCCATTTCTCTTTTTGGGTGGTTGCGTTAAAAATATGAACCGGTATTTGGTATTTAGCCTAGAAAATGTCAAAAATAATAGGTCACAAGTTACCAGAATCAAAAGTGATGTCATACATTTGCTGGCTTTATCTGACAAACAGCCATGGTATTCGTACTTGATAAATGACCCAAACAATTAATCGATTATAAAAATGTGATGAACTGATAAAAAACAAATAATTTTCTGTCGATCGACTAATCGATTCAGCGACTAATCGTTGCAGCCCTATAGGAGTACTTACCCGGGGCGGGGTTTCCCTCTCGTCCTTGTCCTCGTCGCACTCGAAGGCCACCTGGGCTCGCTGCTTGCGTTGCTCCTCCCACAGCGAGGGGTTGAAGCTCTCAGAGTCAGAGTTGGGGAGGTCTAATCACACACACACACACACACACACACACACACACCAGGTCATTAAACATGATATGAAAACATTAAGTTTGTCCTCATTTCAACCAACCATTATTAAATATTATTCATGCGCTTCAATTATTTTCAAGAGATAGCCCTGATCCATCTGTTGAAAATATCTGTGGCGGAATTTCATACTCAAAGCAATTCTACAAAAGCAGCAGCAGATGGCGCCCAGCTCACACAAGGCGGTCTTACCATATGTAGTGGATTTCAATGGAATTTAACCCCATAAAAGCGCAGAGCAAACATCCACATCAATAGTCATTATAAATATACTTGCATAATAATGGCATCAAAACATTTTATGTATATATATATTACTTAATCTACGCTATATTATAAAAACAATAATGAATAGGAAAAAACAACTCTCGTCTTTAGCTTAAAGGTGGTACATTTTTCTGAATATCTACAAATACAAAATAAACATATTCTGAGATGCATGCATGCGCCGAGATGTGCTGCTGTATGAGATCCGATTAGAGACAGTATTAATACTGCCGCTAATCTCTGTCTCTAATACCGCCTCTGAAAGTGTTTGATGTTATAAAGGGCTCCCTAATTAGAGAGCCCTTTATAACATCGAACAATTTTTTTCTCATAGTCAGGAATTGAGCAGGAAAACAAAGTACAAAGACCACCAGAGAGTTCAATCTCAATGCAACGCTGGCTAAAGATTACACCCATCTTCAGAACAAGACTACACACCCTTAACACTTATCGACATTTGAGACCTTGTGTATTGTATGGGCTTTGTTGTTGCGTAATGTAATCACTGACGCTTATCAAATGGGCCCCCCCCCCCCCCCACACCCACACACCCACACACCCACCCAGTGATTCCTGCATTACTTTTTACTTAGGCTGTGCATGCATCTCTCCTTTCATGCACAATGCAATACGCATGTCGATAAATGGGCTCAGATACAATACAGGAATGCTACTTTTAGTTTGAAACGACTGGGTGCGATTCGGTTTGATTAGTGGAAAACCTGTGACTTGGTTTGATGTGATTTCATACACTTTATATAGTTAAATGCATACATTTGACCATTCTGAATTAGTCAGCTTATTCTAAGAAACTAATATTAACTTGCAAAACATACAACCATAGGTTTCCTAAAACACCACTGAAATCCAGCACCGTAATTGTTTTGCTGCTTGCAGTGCTCATCCAAAACAACTTCACACTCAACACTGCCCTTTCTTCTGCACCTGCCAAGTATGAAGTCCATCGGATGAACAGTTGTTGAGAAAATCGAAGGACAGTGATACAAACAGACTTCATTCGTATTAATCATAACATGAGTAATATAATTCAACGTGACTTACAATGACTATAGGTATAGGTCATTAAGGAGCAGGTAGGGGGCAGGTGGCCATCTTGCTCATGGTGCCTAGAGGTTAGTCTGCGGACATTTGGGATCGAACTATTTTAGATACTGGGAGCCAGACGTTGCTAACCACTGCACTATCCTGCCCCCCTCCAATAAGAAATAACTAAAATATGAATAGTGTTACGACTCACACTCCTCGGTCCTGGTCTGCTGAGGGAACATGTAGTTGGTGAGCACTGTCTTGTGCGTCTCGGGATCTTCCTCCTTCTGCAGGGGGATCAGCGGTTTGGACTGCGGGGAGAGATAACACAGGCAGGTTGTGTGTTAGCCATGTTTATTACACGGCTTTGTTGAATACTCGAATGTGATTGGTCAATTACGGCATTTTACGGTTATTTGTGAACAGCAGACCCCTGCTATGAATAACAGACCGTTGCTATGGATGCAGTTCTCCAACCGTAGAATCTACTGGACTATTTTTTTCTTAGCGGAAGCAATAAAAATAATTTTCAAAATCAATAGAATATGTTTGGGTTCTAGTTTGGGTCAAATGATTGATTTCTGTAGTAAGGTATATTTTTGCAATAATGACCGACTCGCTGTACATAATCCCTTTGAGCCGAAGTGTCTGTAATTGCAAACAACACAGTGTAACGCTGTTCTCCACTGTGCTGAGGTGTGCGTGTGTGAATATGTTAGTATAGACACAGTGTGTGTGTGTGTGTGTGTGTGGAGGAAGCATCTGGCAGTATACTAAGCTCGATTAGGCAATATTCACAGTGGTGATATCACATGCATATGTTCGTTTAGTTGTGCCAAATAAAAAAATATGCAAAAGTATGGTACTGCCCACCGGACCAGAATGTTTTCCGACTTGTTCTTTGTTATTGCTGTTCACGTGACATGCTTTTAATAGCCATCCATGCAGATTTGTTGGGACGGTGTGAGGTCACTGTGTGCGTGATCACCTGGTTTTCAGAGAGCCACATGGCAGTCATCTGGTTGAGCTTCGTGAAGCTGTAGGGCAGATTCTTCAACCTGGAAAAGTCAGACATTCATCATAATACATTCAAAACAGAAATCTATCAACAACAAAAAAAAAGACCAATGGAAAACACCCATCCATCATAATGTGTCCCAAAAAACTAACTCCAACATCCATCGTAAACAAAAATGTAAATGCCAAATATCATAATATTGTAAATTACATTGGGTATATTCCATACACACTAAAAGTAAAGACGATTCAGCGTCTCTCGCTCTCTCTCGCTCTCTCAGAGGGGTATGGGACGTGACTCACTTGTTGTCACTGAGGTTGACCACGCGGAGTCGCTGCATGCTGCCCATCTCCTCAGGCAAACACTCCAGCTTGTTGGAGTGCAGGAACAGCACAGTGATATTCTTCCAGTTTCCCATCTGGAGAAAGAAAATATTTAAAATAAAGGAATGGAAAACCAAAATGAACATATCTTCAAATCCCCCCCTCCCCCTCCCTCTCTCTCCCCTTTTCTCCCTCTCCCTCTTTCCTTCCCTCTCTTACCAGCCTACCCTCTCCCCTTTTCTTTCTCCCTTTCCCCCTCCCCCCCCCCCTTCCCTCTTTCCTTCCCTCTCTCCCTCTTTCCTTCCCTCTCTGAATTTCTCACTATCCTTCCCTCTCCCCCTCTCTCTTTCACCCTCTCCCCTTCACCCTCTCCCCCTCTCTCTTTCACCCTCTCCCCCTCTCTCTTTCACCCTCTCCCCCCAACCCTCTCTCTCTAGCGTGATGCCATGCCACACAACCCTGTGCTGTGCCATGTCACTTGATCCCTGCGCAGGGCGCTGCACCATTGCTCACCTCTTGTGGGAGCTGCTGTGAGGAAGTTGTGGTCAGCGGCGAAGGTGCGGATGTTGGCACAGTTGCCAATGGTGGGTGGCAGCGCCTCGATCTCGTTGAAGCTGCAGTCCAGCTCGTCCAGGGAGGTGAGCCTGGAGAGGAGGTGGGCGAGGGAGAACAGAAATGGAGTTAATTAAAAAGGTGCTGTAGATAAGATTTAAGGGCTAATATTTGAGAGCAATTTGTTAGAAATGGCCTAGCCATCTCCATTAGTGAGTGAAATGTGTTGGGAGAATATCTGTTTCTGCGCCTGCCTCTATGAGCCCATTTAGATTTTAGACCGCAGCACCTTAAAAATGTGTTCACTTCTCATTACCCATTTCTGTTGTTGTAGCAAACTGGTGATATACCAACTTATGTTTTACTAACCTATGCGCAATGTTAACTGAAACATAAACAGAACAGTTTTTTTTTTCGAGAAGTGCTGGCAACGCTGGTCGATTAAAAACAAAAATCCACACAAACAGACAAAGACACCAACCCGCCCGCGCCCACACAAAACAGAAGACGGTGCGTCACTCAGGTGGTCAGCGGCAGCGAGCGGGTTACGGTCACTCGCTCGTGGCTCCCCCTCCCACACTTTATGCGATTGACGTGCAATGGCCCGAGCAAACCGGTTGGCGACCTACGCCAACACATTAGAGCCGCACGGCTGCTCGACGGTAAACAGACGACACCATTGTTTGTTTGTCTCCCTGTAGCCACCCTCATGAGGACAGTAGAAACCCCCCCTTCCCTCGGGGACAGAGTGTGGTATGTTCCGGTCACCAAACACTACTTGCAGTGTCCCTCTGAATCCTGTTTGGCCGGTGATATTGACAGGACAAACACGAAAACCGACACCTGGGGGGAGGTTTGCCGTTAAAATTTTGCGGACTGCCGTCACACTGAACAACATGGTGAAGTGTTCTTTTTTTGTTGTGTATATATATTTTTATGGGCTTTTTTGTGCCTTCATGGACAGGACAGTGAAGAGACAGGAGAGTGGGTTGAAGCAGAGATGGGAATGACATGGGGCATAGGAGCACAGGGCGTATTGCCTAGTGGTTATTTCCCCCCCCCCCCCCCCCCCCCCAATAAAGGGTTATTTTTAAGCCCAAAGCACATGGCTGTGAGATACGTGAGATAACGTTTCTGAATTTTCACATCCAAAAAAACAGATGAAGCGAGTGAAAAAAAATACAGCAGGCATACCTTCACAGATGGCGTACCGCACGTGTCGCTCCATTAAAATAATAGGATTCCATTCTTTTTTTTTCGGGACGCACTACATATATGAACAGAAGTTCGCGCTCAGTGCGTTTTATCCTTAACAGCAACGCGAGGAAATTCAGGGTCCATTCAGGACTGGAGTGGTGCATTTCCACATCCGAATGGACAGTGGAAATACTGTGAGCCGTGGCAGCCCCCCCGACTGTGTGATAGTATTCTTAATGGCATTAAGAGCCACATTCTCCATGGCCAAAGAATTAACTGGGGGATTTGCGTCCTCCTCTCGCAAACATAAAACCAACCGACTTAACCGGACACAACAGACTACCGATACAGAGCATTGGGGCGTAGCATAGAAATAAACAAACAGCCCCAACGGATGAATGAATTAATGAAAAAAAGATTAGATATTTAATCAGTTTGCTTAAACTGCAATCCTTGTGCGGGATTATGTTAAACCCATGGGTGTGTTTTAAAAAAAAAAAAACTAATCTGTGTGAAAGTGCACTAGGGTAGACAGCGTAGCATACGGAAATAAATTACGTGTTTGGCTACACAATCACGACCAAATAGTTCCAGTTGTTAATCGATCGCCGATTCATTTATTTATTTATTTTTATGAATGAATTTGCAATTAAAAACATGTGAAAAAAACAAATGAAAACATCTTTGTGGATTAATGTAAATCCAAAACATAAACCCTCACTATAGTCGTGAGATTGATCTTTTGCCCTTGGATCTGATCAGCCCACAGCCAAGCCAACTGCTGACTGCCACCGTCTTAGCCCCAACCACCCGCGTCCACCCGGTCACTGTTAGTGTGACAACAAGATTACCACGTTTATCGTGTCAATACTGTGTCGTCGTTCATCTGGGTCAAGATTCACTAGATCGGCACTCTGCTACGGTCGCCAAGTGTGCACTCTGAAATCCCGTTTTTAAGTTCCGACTTCACTTCCAATAAGTAGTGTGCGTGTGCATGCGTGTTCCTGAAACAAAGCTTTAAAAGGTGCTATATAAAAAATTGAAACTTAAAACACAAAATCTAAAGCAAGGTCTTAAAAGACTGAAGAATACCTAATGCTTTTAATTGGACCTTTGAGCTTGTCTGAATGTGTCCGTGTGTGAACGGCAGCAGTGGAAGCCAATGAGACAGGAAGAGGGATTAATAAGCGCCATGCTAATCCCCTCACTCCTCCCTCTCCGAGATGAGGGGATTACATTGCGGACACTGAATGTAATGCTGTTAGCACTCACCCTCCGATGGAGTCTGGCAAGTACATCAGCTGGTTCTCGTCCACCTTGAGAGCTGTGAGTTTCTTAAGGGAGCCTGGTGTAGAGAGAGAGAGTGAGAGAGAGCGAGAGAGCAAGAGAGATAGAGAGTGGGAGAGTCTGAGTGATTGATTTCTTGCACTACATGCATTAAATTAATATCTATTGCAGCAATTCGTTAAATTCATAAAAAGCCATGATGCATGACGTGAAAGGATGTACACAAATCTATTGGGTCAGCTAGACACATCTTAGGGGTTGCAAAAAAGAGGCTATGTATTTCAGGTAATGTCCCAAAAACAATCAGCTAATTAGTATAAGCAAGCGCAGCCGGTGTGCGTCGGAATATGTGCGCAGGTGTGTGTGTGTGCACAGATGTTTGTAGGTGTGTGCGTACATGTGTAGATGCACGTGTCGGTACTGGTAGGTGAAAGTGTTCAAATTATTACAATATCTATTAAATTACAATGAAGTATTATTTGGGCAGTGTCATTTTAAACATCACATATGGGTTGTAGCTGCTGCGGTAGTGGGCCAATCACATGCCTTGTGAAGCTTGCGGTGATTGGCAGCAGCCAAACTATACAAGTTTTTTTCTAGATCTGGGTACAAAAAGGATCAAATGCAGGCATCGTTGCACTGGAGAACTTTCGATAATAATAATAATAATAATAATAATAATAATAATAATAATAATAATAATAATAAATTAATTGCATTTATATAGCGCTTTTCAAGACACCCAAAGCGCTTTACATAGTGTGTGGGGGGATATGACACCTCATCCGCTACCAGAGTGTAGCACCCACTTGGGTGATGCACGGCAGCCAGTATGCGCCAGAACGCTCACCACACACTGGCTCAGCGGAGAGGTGAGGAATGAAACTAACCAATTAGAGACCAGGGGATGATTAGGTGGCCATGATGGTACAAGAGCCGGGTTGGGAACTTGGCCGGGACACCGGGGTTAGCACCCCTACTCTTGCGATGAGTGCCACGGGATCTTTAGTGACCACAGGGAGTCAGGACCTCGGTTTAACGTCTCATCCGAAAGACGGTGCTCTAGACAGGACGGAGTCCCCGTCTCCGTCCCGGGGCATTGGGGATCTAACAGAGGACAGAGGGATGAGCACCCCCTACTGGCCCTCCAACACCTCTACCAGCACCACCTTGTCCCCCATCCAAGGATGGACCAGACCAGCCCCCGCTTAGCTTCCAGAGAAACCAGCAGTGCAAGGCAGGTAGCCATGGTGCTGGCATGATACTACTCGGCATTAGGTTATTTCCGTCGATACCTTACAAGGTGTCAAGTGCCGATACCCAGCCCTAGGTGCATGTGTGCGCATGTGTGTAGGTACACATGTACACGTGTGTGCGTACGTGAGTGCGTGTGTGTAGGTGCAGGTGTGTGCTTGTGTGTGTAGGTGCAGGTGTGTGTGCTAGCGAAGGACCACAGACCAGAGCTAATAAGACCTTCCCAAGTAGATTAATTGTGTGTGTGTGTGTGTGTGTGTGTGTGTGTGTGTGTGTGTGTGTGTGTGTGTGTGTGTGTGTGTGTGTGTGTGTGTGTGTGTGTGTGTGTGTGTGTGTGTGTGTGTGTGTGTGTGGGGTCACCTATGGAGCCGGGTAGCTGTGTGAGGGCGTTGTTGGAGAGCAGCAGGTCTTGGAGGCTCTCACAGCCACAGATCTGCTCGTCCACCATCTCCAGGTTGTTCTTGGACACATCCAGGTAGGCCAGCTGCTTCAGCATGCCCAGCATCTGGACACACCATCACACTTCATCACACACCAGGCAGTAGGAAATGCAACACTCTCGCTTCCCGTTTTGTTTCAATTTGATTACCGATAATAGTGCTGCAACTAACTAATTTTGAGTCCATTTTCAAGTTATTTTCATAATTTTTTCGAATAAACATTTAGAAAATGTCACCACAAGTTAGCAGAGTCTTAAAATTGCTTGCTTTATCTGACAAGCAGTCAGGAAAAAGTAATCATTTTATAATGATCCATGAACCAAACTTCTGACAATTTCTGAAGCGTCGAGCAGTGTTGATAAATGACCTACACGATTAATTGATTATAAAAATGTGTTCCGATTCATTTTCTGTCAATCAACTAATCGATTAATCGGCAAATCGTTGCAGCCCTAACTGATACATTTGGTATTTTTCCTTTCCATTTCTGGAAAGGTGTGAAAAGGGATACCTTTTAGAGAAAAGTATAGAAAAGAACACATTTTCTTTTCAAAATAGTCAGAATAACTTGAACCTTAAAAACAGGCTTTTGTTATTGGATTGGATTCACGATGAGGACTCTGGAACCCTTCACACTCATAACAACACTATTTATGGTCAGATTTTGGAGATTTTCCCAGATTTAGCCTCAAGGCAACCTTGCTTCATTGTGTGACTTCATATTTCACACAAACGTCATGGTTCACACTGGTTGTAAATCAGTCCCTCATTTCGACACTACAACGCATGACTCACGCTCATAAGTAGCCGGCCTACATGCAATTAAGAGTAGGTGATGTCGAAACAATACTCAACACAAATAACGCTTCGAAAAATGAAGACACCGCTACCACTGTGACCGACAGTCACGACTAACTATAGTTTGGTCTTGTCCAGTCACAGCCCAACATGAGTCCATGGTGAGTCATTCCACCATCGGTTTTTGTGTGAGTAGCACATTGCAACATCTCAACAATGCCAACTTACGCTTTTACAAAAATCTTGATGCACAAGGTCATGCATGTATGAAAAATGTTTTAAATAACAATAACAACCACAGCAACAACGAGAAGGTATGTTTGTAAAAATGTTTGCGTAGTGAACATACCCCAGGTATGAAGGTGAGCCGGTTACAGTCCATCCACAGCTCCTTGATCCCACTCAGCTGCTCCAACACCTCAGGCTGCAGAGGCCCACAGAGACACAATTTACTACGTGTGTTTGTTTGTGTGAGTGAGTGAGTGAGTGTATACCGTATATGTGTGTGTGTGTGTACATGTGTTTCTTGAGAGTTTTGGCAGACAATAAAAACTCATTACATGGTACAAACAATCATTTGTATCCTCACTGTGGCTGAATAGCGAAGGACCACAGACCAGAGCTGGAGCTAACAAAACCGTCCCAAGTAGATTTATTTTAGTGTGTGTGTGTGTGCCTGCGTGTGTGTGTGCCTGTGTGTGTCTGTGCGTGTGTGTGTGTGTGTGTGTGTGTGTGTGTGTGTGTGTGTGTGTGTGTGTGTGTGTGTGTGTAGCCAGTTTTGACTGACAGCGACTCACCACTTCAGTAAACTCATTGCTCCCCAGGTCCAGCCTCTCCAGCTGGGTGAGTTTGTGCATGCTTCTGCAGGGGGCGGGACAGGGGGAACAGGAAGTGGTTAGCGGAACGCATTAAAAGCTTAGAATATTGCATGTAGGGTGCCCCATTACCCCATTCAAAATGTCATATTTTGAGTGATATTTCACATCAAATAAATGCATGGTAGTGAATGGGAAAACTGCATGGAATATGTGGTTGTAAACGTCTGCTATAAATATTGCACGCTTGTCAATCTCGTATGGAAACTAAGTGCTTTTTTGGCTGGTATACATTGTATATATTTTTTCCCCCTGCAGAACCATTATCGTATAAAAACACATATTTTCGAAGCCAGCCGTCTCGGGCCTGTGCTTCAAATGATGTACCCAAGCGATGAGTGACGCATGTTGGACTCAATATATAGAACTCAAATACAGTCTGAACTTGACTGAACCCGGGTGCGGGAGACGCAGAAATGCTGTGGGTTCAAACTCCAATGTCCCCCGTCTACCTGTAGGCCTCCTTGAGCAAGTGGCCCGACCTCTACCTGCTCGTCATTAGTGGCTTTGGTTAAAAGCGGCTGCCAACGACTAAATCATAACCAGTCATACACAGGCCGTAAAAACTGGAGCTCTAACGAAACTCTGAAGAAGAGGACTGTCTTCTAGACACGGTGTACAGTAACCAAGTGCCTTTACGCATCTCTACCGTAACGTGGCGAGCAGAAGAGTCAGAGTTCACGCTACGCCGATTGGCAGCTCAGCGGGATCTGTACCAGTCTCAACGTGTGGCTTGAGAGCGATCAACAATATAATCTGTTGGAACAACGTCAAACCCCACGACTCGCCCACCGGTGACTTATCAGCCAAAAAGAAAAACACACAACTGAACAGGGACCAACAGTTCAAAGGTTCAAAAAGTACTTCGAAATAACACACCAAAATAATAAGTCTTCTTAATCTTAAAGGAAGGAAGGAAGACGCAAAACAGCTTAACGCCATGCAACGGCATTCTACCGTGCATTCTTGCTCCCCTATTACAGTGATTACAGTGGCCATGTTTTCCTTCATTATCTGCCTGACTTCACGCCTGTATGTACGTGCACAAATGTTTGGTTGTTTTTTTATACGTCTCCCCGTTTCTGGCGATGCTCTTTGACCAAAAGTGTTTTTGGCCTTCTTGTGACATAAAACACTAGCGGCCGACGAAAACACTTCTGCCGCACTTAAGATAGGATGGACTGTATTAACCCCGGGTGCAGAATCCCGGGACAGTACAAATCATTAAGAAGAGATATATAAAAAATGTATGTCTATACATAATATGAACAGTAGGGACTATGTCAACCCAGAACGGTAACACTATAGTCCGTTCAATACACTGTCCGGCTGGACACCAACGGATACGCGACCTGAGAATGTTGGCATGCAGAGAAAGAAGAAGACGACGCACATCTACAGATTCACGTAATTAGAAGCAAGGATCCGGGTGATAACAGGCAGGTGAACGACTGAGCAAAAGAACGGCACTGTTCCCCGACAATCTCTGCAGTCTCATTTTCCACAATAAATGTAGTAGGGAGGTGGGGGTCAGGGTTATGACTCCCATGGGTGGTTTTTGTTTTCTCCAATGGTGAGATAACCTCACAAAACGTCTGGGCAGAAGATTATAAAACCTGTCTGTGCAGGCAGCCAAGCGAACAGAGTGGAGGGGGGTTGTGGGGGGGTTGGCAGGGCTTATGCAAGATTGTGGAATTCACTGCTAGTCAAATATGTCGAAAGTGGGCTGTGTGTGGATCAGACATAGACAGCGACAGAAGGAGAGAGTGAGAGGGGGAGAGAGAGAGAGAGAGAGAGCCTCACTTTGGCAACATCTTTAACTGGTTCTCTCGCAGCTCCAAGATCTGCAGTTTCGTCAGCCTGGGGAAGAGAAGGGACAACTTCAGTGATTCCTTGAATCCTACTGGAACATCACCAATAATCATGACATAAATAACACACCAGCCTTGGTGTACAAACATACCCTGCATGTACTCACACAATCAAAGACGGAGTAGAAGATTAACTTTGAATGTGCGCTGTAGGGCTGCAACGATTAGTCGAAATAATCAATTAAAATCCTTATAATCGTGTAATCGTTCAGGTCATTTATTGTACAAATACCAAACATTGGCTGCTTGACGATTCAGAAATTCAAATGTTTGGTACATGGATCATTATAAAATTAATACTTTACTACTTGGCTGCTTGTCGGATAAAGCAAGTAAACTTAAGACATCACTGTGCACTCTGGCAACTTGTGATGGCATTTGCTTATTTATTTGCTTATTTATGACATTTTCTAGACTAAATGATTAATCGAATAAATGATCTTCAAGATTATTCGCCTATGAAAAAATAATCGTTAGTTGCATGTCCTAGTGTGTGAACGCCACCGACTGACTACATAAACATGTGCTGTCATTTCTAGTTTACTATGGACATTGTGGTCAAAATTATGAGTGTGGCATTTCCAAATAAAGACTGTGCTTAATACAGCAGGTTGTACTTCCCTTTCAAATATACTTTTCTTTTTTCTGTCTGTCGCATTGCAGCAAGGAATCTCTCTACCCTGTCTATGTTGCTACCTGCAACCAGCTATGGCACCCTGCAGTGTCTTATGAATGCACACCTTAGTTTTGAAAATTGCATTAACTGTGACAATGCCATTGCTGGAGCTCAAAACACAAGATGTTCTGAACATACCATTTGTACTACACCACATACTTTCCACAAGACTCCAAACTACTTAGATAGTTAATGCACTTATATTAACATTATTAAGACACCCAAAAAATAAATGGAGTTATATTGTTTTAATAGAGCGAGGTACACAGCGTGCTAATGTGGGGCGGGGCTGTTATTTATTCTTTCGCTTGACTCAAGTCTGTTTGACACAAAAATTCAAAAACATTATGATCTTTGGCAACACAGCCATGTGCTTTGAAGTTAATACCCAACAAGAATGACATCCATTTTACAAAAATCGATTTACTTGCTACAATTAAAGCCGGGGGGGGGGGGGAAATGAGCATGGTAGTTTTATGAATGACATCACCATCATGCGACATCCAGCAATTAAAACTGGTGTTTGGAACTGCAATAAAAAAACTGATAAGACAGTCATCATTCAGAGATGAGTGCCTTATCAGATGAGTGTTTATCAAGGGCGACAGGCGGATTAGGAAAAAGAGTCCAAAGTGATGTCTTAAGTTTGCTTGCTTTATCGGAGTTCTTTCTTTTTATCTGAGCTAAGTTTTAATTTTATAACGATCCATGAACCAAACATCTGAATTTCTGAAACACAAGCAGCAAATGTTTGGTATTTATACTTGTAAAATGACCTGAACAATTAATTGATTATAAAAAATTCTGTCGATTGACTAATCGATTAATTCGCCATATCGTGGCAGCCCTAGTAGGTCAATTCCAGAGTTACGTTCATTTTCCCGCCTCTGGTGGCGGTTGAGAAATAGAGACACTGACCTTCCGAAGCTGGCTGGCAGGAACTCAAGGAAGGCATCGTTTAGGTAGAGCTGGGTCAGACTAAGGAGCTGGGTGAAGCCATCTGGTAGCCTGTTTATACACATCCAAGTCAGAAAGCACAAGCACAAGCACACACACAAAAAACGTGACACTATAACAGACGAAGGGGAAGGTTAATTGAAATGGATGATGATCGATGGGCGATTTTATGCGTCCCGATAAATGCGACGGCCGCACTCACTTGGATATGGGATTCACGCTGGCCTCGACGATTGCCAAGACCTTGCAATTCTTGATGTTCTCTGGAAACTCTTGGATATCTAATAAATCACATCACAAATAAATATTGTTATAAATATTGTTTTATATATAGAGTGTTTCACAGGCAACGTGTGCCGTCATTCTGTTAAACACACACACAAAGAGCGGCTCTCGCTCTAAAAGTGACGTCGAAATGTAAACAAAACGAGGGTGAATAAAATTTAAAAAATCGGTGACCACACGTTTTTTCACGTGGTGTAGCGGAGATCTTGCAGATGCTGGTTAAGTAGCTGAAACTAGTCAAACAGGAAGCCTTTCTGTCTACAACCCTCGGAGCCTAGGGTGTGTTAGAGTGCTGCTGCAGACCCCCTCTGTAAACAATCACACACACACACAGAGAGAGAGAGAGAGAGAGAGAGAGAGAGAGAGAGAGAGAGAGAGAGAGAGAGAGAGAGAGAGAGAGAGAGAGAGAGAGAGAGAGAGAGAGAGAGAGAGAGAGAGAGAGAGAGAGAGAGAGAGAGAGAGAGAGAGAGAGAGAGAGAGAGAGAGAGAGAGAGAGAGAGAGAGAGAGAGAGAGAGAGAGAGAGAGAGACAGACAGGATGGAGTGAACAAGCGCAAGACAGAGGAACATGAAATGTGACCGCTGAGCGATAAGTCTGCAAGTTCTCAGCAAACATCCTGATAGACATGGGCGGGGCCTCACGTCCACCCACTTTATCATGTGTCCACAACACTTGGTGCAGAGTGCTGTGTAAAAAGGTGGCCGAGACGTCCCCCAGTGTAAACACATGACCCGGCTGGCTAGGGAGACATGGCATCGCCACAAGCTGTTGACCCTCCTATCGGCTTGGTTGCATTTGTACCCGCTAACAGAACAGTTATTCCTTGTTTTTTCAAATAGACTTTTAAGTATAAATTATTATAATATACTATATAGATCATAATAAAATGATATATATATATATATAAAATTAAAATAAAACACTGAACTATGAAAAGTATAAAACACTGAAGAATTAACAAGTGAGAATTACATGGACTTGTTTAGGCACAATGTACCTTTAAAATATATGTATTCTTTTATATAAACCAACACAAACTGTATGAGGGCAATAAAATAAGGATTACCATGATGGCTGTTATTTCTTTTAATGGTAACATAGTGCAGGTCTGGACCAGTCAAGCAATTTAATCCACTGTGCAAGTGTTTAAAACATTTATTCAAAAAAAGGGTTGTATTCATCAAAATGAATAAAAAAAATCGTCTGCCCTAAATGTAAATGTAATGTAATATTCAACGGCTTCTTTTTTGTTTAATCTCAGCTTGACTGTGCGTCCATTAAAATAATTTAATCTAAGGGCTTCTTCCACCAACCCGTGGATAAAAAGGTCACTACAATAACCAAACCCTATGGTCAGAACAACCGTCTACCGCAGATAAAACACGATAAGCTTTCAGCAGCATAATGATGGAATAAACCACCTTGAGCAACGTTTTTAAAATGAACTTGAATGTCCACTTTTGTATTCCTCACCCTATGTTTACCGTTTCTGCTGAAAAGCTTTCAGTAGCACAACAGCAGAAATATAATACAAATATAATAAAACGCCACCATGAGCAACATCTTTTCCATTTTTAAACGATTAATGGAGGAGCGACCTTGAACGTTCACTTTAGAGTTTTTTTCCCTCATCCGTTATTGACCGTTTTTGCTGACAAGCTTTCGGTAGCACAGTAACATAAATATAACACAAATACAATAAACTAATTTTTCTAAACATTTTTGGAAACAACTGATGAGGAGGAATGGCTTTTTTTTTTAACTCCCTCCCCCCTCTGCTTACTGTTTTTGCTGACGTCTAGCTCCCTGAGATTGATGAGGTTAGCGATGGCTGCCGGCAACACAGTCAGGTCGTTATCTGGCATGCTCAGTCGCTGCAGCAACTGGCAGTTGAACAGTTGCTATGAGGAGGAAAGAAAAAAAACAAAAAAACACAGAGGACAAGATGTATAGTTAAAGACAAGGAGAGGACATTAGATGGACATTTAGTACCATTTAGTCATTGAAAAGCGACTTTCTCGTGCATTTCTTTTTGTGAGCGACACATCATTCATGAGACCAGGTTGGGGATTAGGCTTCTTGTTCGGGATGTTTTACAGGTAGACTGTGGACACTGGGGGTTCGAACCCGGAACCTTTCGACTGGGAGAGCTGGACTGTCCTGCTCCCCATGATTTTAAGTGAGCTTTACAGTATAATTTATACAAATCTGAACTGGCACAAATACATTTCTCTGATTATTTCCCCGACTAAAACAATTCATGACGCAAAGTCTTCAGTTCCGTTACAAATCGAGCAAAGGTTACAGCAGAGAGCCTCCAAGTAGTCGGCCAGATGCAACATCGATTCATCAGTCTCCATTTCTGAAAGTCCTTATTGTTGTCCAAGTGTGGGTGTCAAGTACATCCAGCACAAGCACACTGTAATATACACTGTACAATGTAGTGTGTGTGTGCGTGTGTACGTGCGCGCGCTTACTTTGGGCAGCTCCTCAATCTGGTTGGCATCGAGGTAGAGTTCCTGGAGGCTTTTCTCGAAGCCGAAGATCTCCTTGGGAACCGTCTCCAGGCTGCAGTGGGAGTAGTCCAGTGAGGTCACCGGCTCCTCCTCGCCACGCAGGCATCGGCACGGCACCAGGCGTACAAAGAGGTTCCGCTTGGACATCCTTGGGCGCGGGGCGGCAGCGGCGGCGGGCACTGAGAAGACGTCAGGGTGGGCACAGCACAGGGGGCCGCCTGCGAGGAAAACGAAATGAATTAAAGCCGGAAGACACCGACGTCGTGGATCGTATCGGAACTGGCTGCACTTTGGAGAGAGGCGATGATGGAGAGATCAAGAGAAATAACAAAGCCAGTATGAATTCCGTAGGGGACTTTGGCAATTACAATATCGCATGATGCATATACATGAGAAAATTGTCCTTGTTTTGGTTACCGAAAACATGTGAATCAAAAATTAAAGGGTGGGAGATCGCTTGATAGTATCGTACGCAAGTAGTACGCAGGTTTTAGACGGTGGATATATTGGTTTGAAAGAAATAATTAGCAAAGCCTGGCAGTATAAAAATGGATGAAACAGGGGAATACATATGAACATGAAACTATCGTTATCATTAGCATTTCTATACTAGGAAACAAGCAAAAAACTGGCACAAATCACAAATGCCACCGACCTTGCATTGTGTCTCGTGCGAGCAACCTGATTACAAAATTTACATATAAATGACAGTTGACCAGTAAGCTGAAAACCAGACACTTGGAACCGATACTGAACTAGTCATTTATTTATTCATCTCTCCTTTACCCAGGCATGGCTGGCTGAGCATCAGGTATTATTTTTCACGTTTCAATTATAGAAGCACCCCTAAGTACCCCCACATGCCAAGCACCCCCACATGCCAAGTGACCTAACATTATAAACATAAAGGTCAAAACACCACGCAAACACCACTAAGAAAGGCTCTGTCAGGTTTGAACACGGGAACTTTTGTGCTAAGGAACCCTAAAAAAAAGTCAAATTCTGTGCCACTTTATATTATAGCAATAAAATAATACTCAAACATAAAAATGTCGTTCATGCCATTGTTCATGTATTATACACTCGCAAGCTATTTTGTGCCTTTGTTCTTCGATAATGGGTGCAACTAGCTAGTTTTGAACTTGGCGAGTGAGAGGGCCAACAGCAGACCTCGGGCAGCTTGTGAACCTCCAGACACAACTATGAATGAGTCACTGCTGTAATAACCAGGACTTTGATTGACGCTATCCCAAACATAAGGTCATCTCGTAGATATAACGGACCGCAGAGTGGATTTAACTCTCATCCTGGGAGTAGAAGTAGTAGAGGTCTGTGGATTAAACACGGACCTGTGAACCTGTTCTGTTTTACGTTCAGATGTTGTCGGTTTACTTTGTTCCATAAAGGGACTGTGACAGTGTGTGTGTGTGTGTGTGTGTGTGTGTGTGTGTCCACAGATCAGTATAGGTTAAGAGATTATGAGAGTAGTACAGTACACACTAGTGAACATGCTCCAATGAACAGCTGCTTTGTTCTTCCGAAAAGAAAAACCCACTTTCTGAGTGGAGAGAGTGGGCTTTTCTTAAAACCCCCCTTCCACCCACCACGTGTCTTAATCTGTAAATAGTTTATATATTTTTTTGTTTCTTCAATCTCTAGTCTGTATATGCATAGAAGTGATACGAGTTCAGTTGCGATAGTCTTCACCCATGCCATCAGTGCTGAAAACCATGGTGACCTGCATGTGAAACCATGTCTACATATCATTACGGAAATCAAACCTCACATTTCCAGTGCAGGTTTAAAAAAAAAAAAAAAACACCACCGCATTTGCATGATAAATAAGTGTACTCACTGTGCACGGCATGTTTAATATGTCCTACTTACTTACGCCATCGCAACTCATGGGGGCTGGGGGGGGATGGTCTTATATTCATCAATGGTGTGTTTAAACCCTGGTTTGAGGTGAATGGATGTTTGAACACACACCTAGACCACCCCTCCACTCCAGACCAACGTTACACAAGAGTACCAACCACCACTTTCCGTCTTGCTGCTCCCCTGCAGCATGTCATTACAGTGTTGTCATCAGGGCCGCAACGATGAGTCGATTAAACCGATTAGTCGAGCGACAGAAAACTAAATCGAATCACATTATCAAACATTTGCTGCTTGATGCTTCAGATATTCAAATGTTTGGTTCATGGATCGTTATAAAATGAATACTTAAGTTTCTACTTATTACTAGTTAATTTACCACTCTTTGTGTGAATTCTCCTTGCACCTAGGAGGTAGCTCCCTTCCTCTCTCCAATTGAAAGGTGTTACCCTAGTTTGCATTTGTATCACCACTGTAGCCAAGATGTGTTTTTTGTCAGTTAACTAGACTCGCAGGCTACATCCACACGAATACGTTTTCGGTTTCACACGGTGGTTTAAAGCGAAAATGATCTCCGTCCTCACTAGCGTTTTAGCACCGTTTCAGAAAGAATCTCCGTCCATACTCCCATGCCTGAAAACGCATATCACATGATCATTCACGTACACTGGGCATGCGTGTATAAACAGGGTGCAGATTGCCTCCCCTGCGGTTGGTTGATTAGTTGCAGAAAATACGAATACTACTGAGGAAGAACAGCAATGGCGAAAAGTAAGACCAGAGATTTCTTTGTTTGGAGCAACAACGTTTGTCGAGATTGGTTTTCATCCACAAAGGGTCACATGATCGGGGCATCAAAAGTTATGCGCTTTAAGACGAAAACGTATTAGTGTGGCTGTAACACCAGTTTATACCGCAAGTTCCCCTTTTGGTTTGTGCGTGATCCTTTGATGTTTGTTCCTACAATGTGACTATAAAAGTCATGAGCATTCGTTGTCTCATGGAAGATGACTAGTTAATGCTCCCAGGGTGTCTTCCCATGATCATGTGGCATTAAAGGATAACTTCTGGGTTTTTCCTATTCTGGGTCTCAGGGACTAATGCGGACAAGCTTTTTTTGTTGGTATATTGGTCCAGTATTGAGCGAGGGGAGAGTCCAGAGCGAGACTTGGTTATGCACAATAACACAATAACAAACATCAAGTGAAAGATAAAGACAAATGTTTCATTTCTCTGTAGGGATCCTTTCCATAATGGTGAAAAAAAATCCTGAACTCATCCTTTAGAGCAAATACTTTGCTGTCAAGAAGTGCCCTACAAGAAAAAAAGTAATCAACTGTATATGCCGACCTGAGCATATAAGCACTATTCCGTCAGTGATCACTTCTATAGGTGAAGGGGATGACAGGTGTGTGCTTGGAGAGTCTACAGTGGACACTTCATAGACGACGAGACGAACAAAAAGGAGTGAAATAATACCGGGTAGTAAATAAAAAAAAAATTGTTTCAAAGGGGGCTGGCAAGGCAACGCATTGTATATACAGAGCCAATTCATAAAAAAAAAAGAAAGATTGAATCATTTTATTTCAATGACTTGACTTGATGAGTGGTTGGTTCGAGAAGAGTTATTATGTGGTAGATGATTTATTCAGAGGAGCACTACCACTGCACTGGCTTTAACCAGCGGCATACGTCACGCAGAACACATACAAAAAACATGACCCCCAGACGTGTTAAGCTGGAGAATCTCTCTCTCTCTCTCACTCATCTGGCACGTTAGCGTAAACCTCTGCTTAGCAAAAAGTCATAAGTCAGATCGCAGTGTTGGTAGTGGTTAGCCGTCGAGACAGATTTACACGCATGGTTGTAAAATTGAGGGTGCGTGGGTGGAGAACCGAACGGTGGGCTCTGTGACTCTGGCTTGGCCGCTTGGCCACCACTCTCTTCTCTTCTCCCCCCCCCCCCCCCCCCCCCCCAAGACTGGCAGCGATGAGGGCGAGCTTTATTCACCACCACCACCACCACCAGTGAATGAAATGGGCCAGAAGGCATTGGTCCCACAGATCTCCGCTAGCCTCTCTCTTTCAAGAGCCAGAAGGGGGAGGAGAAGAAGAAAAACCGTCTTTCTGGGTCAACAGACCCCTCCCAAACGAAATGCCTCTTGGCTTGTTGCTAAAGAGACGATAGGCCCGGGGAGTAGCGATGGCCTGCACCATCCACCACAAGGCACACACTAAAAACGCTAAAGGCTAAAACTTCCAGGTCAGTTAGGAGCCAAGCTGGTGGGCTATTTAGACAGATTCATTTTCTGCTGACAAAACGGATGAATATCCTTCGTACGTTGTGTGGCTTTCTTGAATCGTTTTGAAGAAGCAAAAATGACATACACATAAGTCTTGTTGTGATGTACCAGCTCATGATGGTGATTCATGGGGGGAGAATGTGGTTTTGAATTGTCTATTTACTATTCACAACGTTATGAAATGAAAAGATGAAAAGCTACTCGTCAAAAACCAATGATAGCAAAAGACTATCCATCTCCATCTGTCTGTCCGTCCATCTCTGTTCGTCCATCCATCTCCAGCTATCTATCCATCTAGTTAGCAATTAGGAGTGCTGCAAGTGGATTTTCCAAAAGTGGTTGAGTTCACTGTGGCCAACTGGGACTAAACTGACCTACTTTGAATACATCGAACCAATCTTCAATGTTAGCACTATCCGTTGTGGAAGAGGAAAGGTGGAAAAAAAAGCCACTTCCTCAATACGAGGCAACGGACCAGAAACAACCATAGTCTAACTAAGAGCCAGACACTCACAAGAGATTAAGAGCTTATAAACTAATTATTCTTAGTTAAGGTGCCATCCATCAAATGGGGGAAAAAAGAAAAGAAAAAGTAAACAATAGAACTAAACGGACAGTGCAGTTATATTCCAGACCTTTACCCATTTTATAACTCAAATGACCCTGTACTGAGTTCACTACTACACAAATAAACTAGTGAACATGTACACTCCAGAACATTCACTTTATCACATACATTTCATCAACAAAATGGATACAAAAACTTTTCAGTGCTCATGTTATGGGTATGTATTTAAATTGAACTACTTTTATTGTGTTGTAATAACCTGGTGCCATGGAATACTGCATCTAATATTTGCACATGAATGCAAATAGGCTACATTAGCTCCAGAGCAAACCTGGCAATATCATCGTTTTAATTAGGGATTAACCAATGCAAGAACTAGGGCCGATACAGGCTAAAATAGGAGTCTCATTTAACCACACAATAGAGCCACATCAAGCAGTTTGACAATGTCACACTTGAATGTGCGGTTACATTCCTGCAGTAGGCCAACCTGGTATGATGTCACTGTCACATGTTTCTCTAAAGTGTCTAGCTGCCAGTGTATACACATAAAAGCCTTCTAGTTTTGGTTGCATTTTTAACTGAAGTGAAAAGCAAGGGGCAAGAATGTAAAATATCACCTAGCTAACAACAGAGATCACCATTTTTTGTATGCTATAGCATAGACTAGGGGTGGAACGGTTCACAAAATCCACGGTTCCTTTCGGTTAACGGTTTTGCGGTCTCGGTTTTCGGTTCGGTGTATGTTGATCGTTAGGAAAATCAATTATGTCTTGTATAGTCAGGTTTAAACTGCGGGAGGGGATTTTATATTGTGGCTCCAGTGTTTTAATCATAGAACGGAATCCCGCACCCTCCACTACAGAATAAGGCTGCATATCTTTGGCTATGAAATATCCCACTCCTTTAGTGATGCATTTCGCCCTGTCTGACTTGTCATCGTATGGCTTTTTAAAAGCTGTGGGGAGTAGAAGTTGTCCTGTCGACTCTCTCCCTCTCCTCCGGTTTTCATAAACCGTTCCATCCTTAGCATAGACTAGGCAGGTTTTTCTTAATCACAGTCACAAAAGACATTTATTCCGACAATCAATACTAATGGAATGATCCATAAAATGCTAATTTAAAAAAGAGCAACGTAAAATAGTATGAATGGCAAACGACATGCTATATCCAACAAACCTGTGTGTCTAGGTGATGCACTATAAGCTAATTGCCAGGCACACATACCACAGGCAACACACCAGGACCACTGCCACTTCAAAGCTTTGTGGGCTAGCATGACTAAGCAACAGCACACAGATGACCGACAACACACCAAGTGGGGGGTGATTCCTGAAGAGTAATAAACAAACAAAGATTAAAAGGTTCATAGGGGGGGTGTAACGATTCACCGACCCGCATCTGTCCCCGATCTGAATGTGAGCGCATCGTTTTGGCGGGACCCCAAACGATCCATATGTAACATGTATTGGTCAGAAAATCAATTAAAATATTATGAAACGCTGATTCACTAACATTTTGTGGGAATTAAATAGTATTTATTAGTCTTTCCATTTTCTACCTTCCAAAATGCATCTTGCATCTACTGTCTGAACAAGTAAATCGTACCAAATCGTTTCAAACCAAAAGTATCATTGCCGTATCGTATTGGAGCCCATGTATTGAGATAGGCATCAAATCATGTTTGAAAGGAGAGATGCAAAAAAATAAGGCCAGGTAAACCATTGCAATAGAGAAACAATGGCGGCAGCCGGAAAGACAGTAAAAAAGTGGAACCTGCTGTTCCAGTTTCTCTCTCTTGCGGGTTTGGTTCTCAGCCGTGTTCTTCTTTCTGAATGGTCTGACGTGATAGAGGGAAACAAAACCTTGATTGTTTTCTTTGAGCCAATACTGAAATGAGGGTTGGTAATCTGATCTCTGTGACAAGCAGAGATTCTCTCCCTCCTTTTTTTGTTGCATCTTCGCAATTCCTCACTGGCAAGAACAGACTGGACACGACCCGTTGTAACTCACACATTGGGATAAAATATACTCACAATATCCACTAATACATAATTAAGTAAGCACATTGTGCTCCTAAAAGAGGGCCATCAATTGTAGATCCAATTATTTCCTTTTTCTCAAAGTCCTGACAAGGCACGCTAAACTCACTGTGACTTTAGTTGGGTTTCCCTGGAGACGTGCATGCCATAATTACCCTGATGAATAATTCCCATACTATTTTCACACAGCGCTCAGGAAAAGGAATAAAAGGAATGCAGTTTGAGGTTATAGAGGAGTCAGGAATCCTCCTGAGTGCGTTACGTAGTTGATAAGGTACATTTATTAACCTTTTAAAAAGGAAAGAACGCAGTATCCCACCAGCAGGGAATGCTGCATGCCGAGTTGTTCACCGTTGACAAACACAAGTTTACAAGGACAGTGTGTATCGATCTTTGTATTGTTATATACCGAGTGTGTCAAGAGTTTGTATAGGAAACACACAAGACGTATATATAACAGACTGTCCTAGCAGTACATTTGTTTTACAGAACAACAGACTCATTTATTGCTGAATATAATGTTGGGATATTCGTCATCACCACCCTGATGCAGGATATAATGCACCCTATTCTTTCATGAGACGGGTTGATTTAAATTAAACGCACGGTGCTGAATAGTCTTCCTGTTTGTTGAATGCCTGGTATGTGTGGAATTAATCTTATGCACACACGATACTGCTATCTAATTCAATTTCTTCAACCCACATTAAGCGTGGTCAAAGCACACACACAGGCACACACACACACACACACACACACACACACACACACACACACACACACACACACACACACACACACACACACACACACACACACACACACACACACACACACACACACACACACACACACACACACAGCAATTCTGAGAAGCCACCATGATAGTCAACTTATGAAAGCCTTGTGTGAAGTAATGACGCGTTGCACGCATGAGTGTTCGGAATACAAGATGACTTCAAGAACTGGCCGGATCAAACACTGTAGACGAATGCAACAAACCAGCATAGCTGCATGTCCTGGTAAACTAAGGTGGTCTTACTCCCTGTGATTTTAGCGTAAGTAAAAGACTGTTTATCAACATCTGTGTGCAGCGTCTTGTTGTCTGGGCAACATGTTCCGTTGTTTCATCACGACGACCGCAACCATGAACTATGAACGTCATGGGCTTCTTCCTTTAGAAGCCACATCTCGTCGATGGAGGAAGCCAAAAAAATGTCCCAACACAAACACATTTGTGTTAACGCAAACACATCCTGGCCTCTGTGATGTTACCTAAACCTTTAGCTGCCAATAATCACCTCTGCCCTTCAAGATGACAAGTTATTTTATTTTATTATTTCAACATGTGTTCCATAGTCTGACAAGATGAATCTTGGTATAAGCAAAAGCAGATGGCTATCCTATCTAGTGTTCAAAATGGGAAGTACAAGCTAGTAGGGCAAATTAATGCGTATCAATAAAGATTTTTTTTTTTTTGCGTCAAAAACATTACAATAAGTGGAGGAGGGTCTTTAAAATAAATATGCCACAGTTTCACAGCAATCAAGAGACATGTGGTTTCGATAGAGGTGTAGATGTGGGCACATATTCATCATATTCTCTTACAAGTTTCTGTAAGTTTGTGTTTGTACTAAAGTATGTTTGCCTTAACTTGGCTCAGGAGACATTGCTGGTTAGTGCTAGTGTTACAGTGGTAGCAAGAGCTCGCGAGAGTAAGCCATCCTCTATTTAACCCAATGAGCCTAAGCAGACCAGGAGTGCTCTGTTTAGCATCACCGATACTCCCACGCATGTCCAAGAAAGGAAAAGCAGGGGGGAAGGATGGCCTATAAAACAACCAGGAAAACAATATAAATCCGATATAAACCACAATGTCAAATATGCCAAATGTAGACAGTTGTGTTGAATTCTAAAAGATAATAAAAAAGATAATTCTGACTTTCCTTGCCTTCAAAATAAGCATGTCAAATACAAAAACAGTTACTGATTCCCCAGTCAGTAATCTCAGATTCCAAAAAAAGCTTATTTTACAACAACATCTGAACAAAGCACCAGAACCTGCACTAGAGCTCTGCAAATGGTGAAATTCACTCCAGTGCAATTATTAGGATTCTGTGCACATTGGAAAAAGAGACCGAAGCGAAGACATGCGGCAAGGTCGGTTCTCAATGACCAGTGTCAGTTACAGTCAGGTCAAAGTATCAGTATCTACTCCATCGGGCCGTGTATCAGTGCTGACCGTCTTGTCTACAGGAGTAACAATCCACTAATCCCATGTTTAACCAAAGCTGCATAGAACAACATGATTCAAGTGTTTAACCTTAACAGGAGATGTTCCCGTGAATCAAAGTGGATTCAGGGATGGATTGAGCCATTGCCGATTAAGAGCTTTTTAATTTTTTTCTGATTTCGAATGCAACACCTTTTGGGGTCATCTGTCTTCACTGCAATGAACTCCAAGTTCATTAGAGTCACTGAGTCACATGACTCCTGGCTCAACTAGCCTTGCGGTTCTTAGCATGCGAGTGGTGTAAATGTCCCCCCGTCCCTCTCGTCACCCATCTAAAGCAGCCGGAACTACATGCAACCGATAGCCAACATGGGGGAAAAAAAAAAAAGATATACGGCCCTTTAACACACCCTTGCTTCATCAGCATATGTATTCTTCAGATAAAGAGCTCAAATATACAGGAAAGCCTGATCTATGTGGAGAAATGGTTGCAATTTAAAATCAGCAGGTTTAAAAAAATAAAATAAAAAGTTTTAGTAGCGGAAAAACCAAGGGTGGGATTTCCATTTAACTGAATCAGTGGGGGAAAAAAACACATGGCTAGAATAGAATCCATGCACCTACCATGCGGCAAATGACCCTATCTGCCGTGCTAAGGGAGCGCGCTCATTTACCCCCCTTAGAAATCTGGAGGCAACCATTTAGTTGGCAAGGATTTGTTTTTTACAAAAAGGTGCAGAATCTGCTTCCCGATTAGAAGAAAAGTTTCAAACCACCTAGACCACTCGCCGAGCGTTAGTCTGGTTAATCGGTAACCAGAGGGAATCAGTTTCAAACGCCGCCATTCCAGAAGGACATGTGGAGCGGAACAACTTCAATGGCAGGTAATCAAGGAAAAGTTGGGAAAATGTCCTCGGCTCCACTGAGAAGACGGTGGTGGAGCTTAATGACATCTTGAAAGCTACTGTGATGAAAAAAAAAACCTGTCACATCCAATAACTAGATCTTTATTTAATAATCACACTCCACTTCTTGGCCAGTTTAGTATTTTCTTTGACCTCCTCACTCATTAAGTTTAGCATTTGCTTCATTGTATCAAAAAAAAATGTAATGCAAAAAAAAGGGTCAAGTTCCAGCAATCTGCAATACATTACATCATATTCTCCCAAGCAGCCATTTCAAAAATACCTCCTCCAAAATGTATTCAACAATAAAGCAATAAACACTCCTATACTGCAACCTTCTAAACAATAATTCAACCAGTTATAAACAAAGCTTTGTAAAAACAAAGTACAACTCCAGTGTAGCTGTCACATATTTGAAACACAATATGTGTCATTAAAAGCAGGGAAACACATTTTCAATGCAGAGCAGCAGTGACTGCTTTTGTTGTTTGATAAACTGATCAAGAATCAAACTGTGTATCCAAGAACCCTTAAAACTGAGTAAATTACATATATCAGACAGACTTCTCTTGTAGATTAGTCATGGAAAATCAGAACCATGCGAGTTTTCCTTTTGCATCAAGCAGCAAAAACTTTAGAGCATGACGTGTTTGACTTAACTTGCCTTGACATCACAGGTCCTGCGATGTGCCTATTGTGCATGCGCACATCGCGATGTAGATGCACAAACGATATATCGTTCAGCCCTCAAGTCCTACTATGTTATAGCAGAACTTCTGGGGGGAGAGAGACTGCCGGAAACCAAAAATTGCAAGGGGCGGAGTTACGCCTAGTTTCCTGTTTCGCTACAGAGATATTCTACCAAAGAAAACTCACTGTGCGAGTGGATGAAGCTTTCAGAGGGGGATTTTTACAGTGGCCAGTCTACATGTGTGGATGTGAAACCTTTACAGACACTTTTAATTACAGTCCACTAGTGCTGGCAGAGTTTGTGTTTGCCAATTATGCGCTTACAGATCCACACCTCCAGCAACATGATAGGTCAGAACAACTCATGCTGACACTGTGGTTGTAAGCTATGCAAGAGGTCATATAGCCAAACTGATCCAAAAGCAAGACACTCTTTTTGATGCACGTCATTGGAGAACTGTGTGGGAATGATCAACGAACTTTTAATTTAGACTTTTTTCAGGCTACCTGGTGGCTTTTGGAGCAGTCTAGATGGTCTACACGATACCGAGTACATGACAATTACTACTATTAGTCGATTATCAGATTCCTATCTAAAGCGACTTGACGTGAATTTATTTAGATGCATGTCATTAATGAACAGGTAGGGGTTACGCATCTTGCTCATGTCATGTCTGTCTATCTGTATGAATGATGATGTCAATGCCAAATAAAAAAAAGATTCTCATTTGATAAGCAGTACCCTCCTGAACTTCCTCTATCCCATATCCGAGATTTGGTAAAAATAGTTAGGCTCACAATCTAGGGGTTTAAATACAAAAAGGCCTAAACAAAGTTATGGCGTCTTGCTGACAAGAAACAACAGGAGCGTCACACCCAGTTTACCTGTGGGCCAAGCCGACACAGTGCCAAGCCATCACCAGCCAAACGAGATCGGCCACGTCATCACACAATCAGCATCCAATTACCACTTGAAAGATCACAATATGACCACCTTGGACTTTGATTGGCCACATTTAAAAAGAAAAAAGAAAAAGACTGATCAATTAACAATGTATGAAAAAAAAACTTGCAGGCGTCCATGTGTGTTAGTGGATGAAGTGAATGAGTAGCATAGTTTTATGTAATACTTCACATACCTTGTCATTTATGATTTAAGCCCCTGGATCCCAGAAGTATGGCAGGTGAGACAATTGTGGTTATCTAAAAAAGACAAGAAAAAAATTGTTGAAAAATACAAGTGAAAAAAATACAAGTAGAGGCAAAGTAAAAGTGATTTGAAGAAGTCACTTGGTCTAATTTAATACACCAGTTTCAAATTTCAATGTCTAGTAGTTCCTGCTCTACTTCCTCCCGTGTCCAAATGTCATGCGTTGGAAAGTGAATTCAAGCACACAAAAATAGAGATTTAAAAACAGACACACAGATGGAATTAAATCCACCATAGCTGCCAGATGTAACGCCGCCTTTAAAAATCAACAGCCTGCAACTTTTGAGCAGAATTGGAGACCTGTTTTTTTTATTTTGGTGCCAGAAAACACAATTTCTCAGGCTTCCATGTTGGCAGTGCTGCCCAGATCCTAACCTTACTTAAACCCAAATCTAACCATATACATAACTGACTTAAACATTTCAATATATATTTAAATACCATTTCAATACCTAACCTAATGACCTTCTACAGGAATACTGAAACCTAACCCAATTACAACCAACACAACCTTTTGTATCTGTGCTGGTACAGCTGTCTGCTTCTCTAAACTGGGGGTACGCCGACCGCCTTCTACTCTAGGTAATACACTGACTCTAGATAAGTACCTCATACAACCCTACTTCAAAGATATCTGAACCATCCCTTTTAGTGACAGGAAGGTACAATGCATGCAAGAGGGGTTTGTGTACTTCCTCTGTCTGACTGTGAGGCAAGTAAATACGCACTGCACGCATTTGCGTGCAAGTGTGAGGCAAAGTTATGTATTTCGTAGAACAAAGGTTATCTTGGTTTTTGGTTGTATAGACATGGGCAACAACTGAAACTGGAATGTGTGGTCAAACTATTTACTACAGCTACTGTGTAGTATTGTGACTTGTATTATTGACTAGTATTGTGAACAGAAAAGGATGCATAGCCATGTTATTAACACTGGTTCTATGTTTATATTAATAACACTAACTTCAGAATGGTTATCCAACATCAAGCACTCACTTTTGTTGGGTGGAACTCAACTCCTAAGTTACTGGGAATGCATATCTTAACCAATCCTGGAGTATAATGGGACGAGCTCCCAGTCCCTTATAAAAATAACATGATTAGGTGGTTTCCACAGTGCACCACTACAAGCTAGAAAATAAGATGACGTTCCCATTCGCCCAGCATTTTCCCCATTGTTGATGTGAGAATTAGGCCTAAAGCCATCTGATTCACAACCAGGCCAAAAACAAAACCCAATTTCAATGCAATAAAGTAAAAGCATAACAAATAACAGACTTCAGGATTAGCAACAATCTACACTACAGCACTGATATTTTTAATATCTTATGTTTTGCCACTTTCTTTTTAAAATTAAACTCCATGGGGAGGAACCATACATATTATGAAAACTATTACTAAAAACACATCAACAGATGATTATTGCTTGTTTTACTACAAATATTGTCTAATGTTAGCCCACCTGCCTCCCCATCCCCAACATACTGTTTCAATAATTTGTACCCCAAAATATGTTATACAGTATGATGCAAATTATGATGGCTGTGATGTTTACATCATCTTCTCAAATCCGTTATTACCATCTAGTTAGCCCATTTGCTGTGGCAAAGGATTATACTTCCCATATACAAAAGGGCTGAACATGATGATCTAATTAACATCAAGTGTCCTGCAATGTTTTCAGATATTTGTCATTTTCAAGCACTCAATTAGAGTGCGGATTTGACTTTATGAGCCTTTCTATTGACAGACAGAGTGTGAATGTGCGAAAGAGGGACAGATGTTGTAAGTGGGTCACAGAGGAAGGGAAAGCATTAGTGTAAGCAGCAGAGTACACATATGTACATTTCAATTGATGCCCTGTGGTATTCAATCTGACACTTCACTCTCACCACTTTTTTGCACTTCAGACTTCATCAATCGACCACTTACATACGTACATAGTGACACTAGTACGACTAGTATTTTGGGGCTGGATCGAACATTTAAGTATCTTTCCAGCTATCATATTCGACATTGAGATAATGTTGGCCAATTCTCCCACACGAATGGGCAGCTTAACATCAAGAGTAGCCTAACCCCCCCCCCCTCAAAGAAGATTTCATTGCTGTCATATAGTAAGCCAATAAAATATTTAGCAAAAACGCAGACTACAATGTATTCATATGAATATGCAATTTATTGGCTAATATTTATTCAGAATGTTTTGTGTGTATAATCCAAATCTGTCAACAATCATTGATCAAAGTCAGAGTTTGATTGGTTCAACGTCTTTTCCCTGTAGTTTTATTTAGGCCAATTATTCCTTTGCTGGGAAAGGGGAAGCTCCAACTAGTTATCCAAGCATCCGTGAACGGCTCTGATTACAACACAAGCTACTACCAGAATAACGAATAAACGAAACAACACAAATGGCAGCAGTGTGAGCACAAATGAGAGAAATATTTCGTACACAGCAAGGAAATTAACTTTAAAAAGTGCCCCCACCCCCATCACTTAAAAATGTGGTATTTGACCAAAGACATTATATAAATGGATTATACCCTTCCCACTGATGGATTTCAATGGATAATGTTGAGTTGACAATAAATTAATAAACACACTAAATAGATGACATTGAAATTATAATTTCTATATTGCCAAATCACACAATGTGTATTTATTTACCGTCGTCAAATCATACAAAACCAGCATTCTGACAACCCAGGCCCGTCAAATGCCAGTTGGTCAACCATTTAAATGTAATTCACACCAGACCAACATAACTCAATTAAATAGATGGACTTTCTGTCAGCACACTGACTATTCCCGTCACATGCCTATGAATTTCCTTTCCGCCATGAATGGTGTGACGCTCCGTAATCCTTGCCCAAAAGCCCTCAAAATACTAGGACAGCTATTGTGACAACTTGTCATCTCGTCTGGTCTGACATTATCCAAAGGGTGATAGCCTACCAATAAGTTTCTTTGGAGGGTCAACGCTGAAGTACGGGAGGTTGAAAAGAAGCCGTGTGGGAAGAGGAACAACGGTCCATATACAGAGTGTATCAGGTTTAAAAGGCTAAGTTCATTAGAGTCACAGGGAGAACTGAACATCAGCCACATTAGCTTCTAGCCAACAACACTAGCCGTGTGAACCCAAATAAACTTTCCGAGTGTAGTGGTGGAAAGAGCATCCCCTGGACTCGAGAGGAGTTGAGTAAACGGCTCCTCAGGAATGACAGCGGAGTCATCGGCGAGGTCATGAGGATGGAATTACAGATCACCACTACCCCACAGGGAAGGATTGAGGCTATGTGCTTTAAATGAACACGCCGCGAGAACACGAACAGACACACCGTCGCTGATGAAATGGGTTCGGCATAGTGTGTGTGTGTGTGTGTGTGTGTGTGTGTGTGTGTGTGTTTGTGTGTGTGTGTGTGTGTGTAGGGGGATGAGTGTCGGGTCAGCAACGCAAAGTTCATAGACCGATGCTAGCTATGTGTTGAATGCAAATCGCTACATTATCCTTATCACACTAGTGAACTCGGTGGCATTGAAGCCAAGTTTAATGTTTGTTATTCTCCATGGTGAGTCTTGGTTTAACAGTTCTTTCTGGCACAGAACTTGGAATAAACATTTTACGGCAGTAAATAGATACCAAGTTGGCATGTAAAGGTACTCAAGTAATGCGATGAGGGAAATCCTCCTGTATATGTACAGGTCAGATTTCTTTCTGGCAGCAAGAAGTGTTTTTTTTTTACTTGGAGGCAACAGGCAAATGCTCTACTGGTCTCGTTCAATTACATATTATGGAGAAATTATTCAATATCTCACTCTATTGGCTCAATATCTGTCCAACACAATGGCAAATGGTAAACAGTGGCTACTGATTACTGAATGAATGTCCTCCAAGGATACAAACATGTAATCTTACATAATAATAATAATCTTGTTTGATGCTAATGATAAACAGGGTTACCGAAACATTTGGCAGCTGCAACCATGCCTTACAGAAGTGTTGTATCAGAGATCGCCAGCCACCAGGCCATCGTGTTGCTTTGCAGAGCAGCATACTGTAATGCACAAAGGAGCCCAAGGTGTACTGCTATGCCTATGACAAGATTTCTGACAGATATCCAAAACTGACATGAGTCAACCTCCCCCTCATACTGGCTACCATTATGTGAGGGGATAGGCCTGCATGTTTTTTATTTAACCAACAGGTGAGTGATTGTGATTAAACTGATCTGGGCTGTTTCCAATAGGCCTACATTAAAACAATCTTGGCGCTGGTATTTTTGTCAAATAAAAGGACAACAATACTGGACTAACCAGTAAAGACACTACAAAAGGCTTTTTTTACCCAATACGGTGGTAAATTAGATGGAAAGTAAATCTAAACCCCCTTGAACCGTACCCAAGGACAAGTAATTATAGACGGGGACGATTCTGCATGTCATTATAGTTTGCTAAAAACCTAATTATGTTTCTGGTCATCTGTGCAGCTCCTCTGAGGGTGTGTGTCCATGGGTCCCGCCAAGCCGCCCCACGCAGCACGGCTAGCCACCGCACCTCCACCTCAGGGACGACAGTCTGGGCTTTCTGGGGGGAAACCTTGGGGGAAAGACACCCTTTCTTTCACCTGGCTCCGGGGGAGAGGTCTTCATGTTTCTAAAGGTGTGGATACCTGGGTAGCTTCAGAGATAACCCACTTTTATCCTGGGAAACTGTTTCAAACAACAGCAACAACAAAAAACCCAAAATACAAAATAGGGTGCAAAATATCATGTATTTTTTGAAGACGTAAACGTGTCTTAGCCTACTTGGTGTGTGTGTGTGTGTGTGTGTGTGTGTGTGTGTGTGTGTGTGTGTGTGTGTGTGTGTGTGTGTGTGTGTGTGTGTGTGTGTATATGTAATACAACTAGAGAACTAGTCCAACAGCTCTTGAGGAAACCACTGGCCTAAAAAAGGTCTCTGTCTCTCTGTCTCTCTCTCTGTCCGTCTCTCTGCCACCATGGCTGAACCAATAGCTACAAAACACAGCCACTAAAATAACCCCCACGTCCCCTCTCTCTATCTATAGCCACACGGTGGAAAGACTGGAAACCATGGTGTCAACTGCGGCAGTACGGACGGGTCCGTTGCAACCGACACCGTCAGTCAAAGTGGGCCAATCCCAACATCAGCAGCAACACAAGCTGGCCCCTTAATGTCGCCTGTCGATGCGCTGGAGGTGTTGTCCCCCCCCCCCCCCAACAATGGATGCGCCCTTACGGCTAGGCAATGCAGCTGTTAAAAAAACAAAACAAACGGCCACTTCTGATCTTCATCATCATCGTCATTATTAATAACTTGCGGTACGAGGGGGGTCGCTAAGCTAAGCGGTCTCCAAACAAAACAACAACAGCTACAAAAACATTAAAACAAATAAATGAATCAACTGTTCATCTGGGGGGGGGGGGGGGGGGCTTAGTAGTGTGGACCCCCATGTCTCCCCCCCCCCACACACACACACACACTACTGGCTTCACGACCACCGCCTGGGAAAAACCCGCAATCAAGTCCTCGGTATAAAAATTACAACGAATGGACGACAACAACACATACAGGCGGATACTACTTAACATGGTGGAGGTATGGTGGAGGAGAGCCCCCCCCCCTTACCTCGACGTTAGCATGCTAGCCACTGTATTGCCTCTCTCTCACACACACACACACACACACACTCCTCCCTCCCTCCCTCCTCGCCCACCAAACAAGCGAGACGCCAGCTCCCATAAAGACTTACTTAAGATAGTGCTGCTGTCCTGATGGTGGCGGTGTTGGTGACGGCGGACCTGGACGTTATACTCCAGTCTGCTGTCGACGGTTGGACATTAGCCGTTATTTTATGTGTGTGTGTGTGGGGTAGAGGGGTGAGTTGGAGGGGGGGGGGGGGGGGGGACAGTTGGACCTCGCTGTGGCCGTGTGAGAGCGACTTACTAGGGGGGAGGGCTCCTCCTCGACGCCGGCCTGCGAGCCACCATTCAGCCCTCCACAACAAAAAGTTGTTCGCGGTTCCGCAAAGAGGGGGGGGACGCAAATGTCGGGGGTCCCGGTCGGGTCCAGGTCGGGGTCCTGGTTGGGGGGGGGGGTCCGGCTTGCTGTTGGGTGGGTGGGGGGCGGGTTTGTTACCCGAGGTGGGGAGACCGCGACGACCCGGGCATTGGGGGGGGGGGGGGGGGGGGGGGGAAAGCGTAGAAAAACGACGGGAGGAGAATCCAAAATGTCCACAGCGCCCGTCAAGGAAATGCGATAGAGCGAGTGCGCAGACGCTCCGCCGACGAAGCCCTGCCGTTTCCACGCATTATTATCCTCCTCCGAGGACTCCGACTCGCCGTTTAACCGGAACAGCGCTAAAAACAAACAAAAAAAAGAGCTATAAAACCGGGCGGCGTGTTAAAGGAAAGAAAATTAGGCTTAGCCTCCGGTGGCGGCGGCGGAAGAAGCGGAGGTTGGAGGAGGGGGGGCCGTGCTGCACCTGTGAGCGCGAGGCGGCGGCGGCGGCGGAGGAGTTTAGCGGCCACCAGAAGTCGCCCCTTTTTTTTTTCCTCCTCCACGCCGGCGTGATGACGTAGTTCGCCCCGCCTGTTTTACGTCACCGTCGGTCGAACGTAGAACGCGGAACGTAGAACGTGGAACGTCCCCCGGCGTGCGATTTCGAACCTCGAAGTCCTCGTTTTATAGCTCGCTGTTGTTATTGGCAGGGTCCAAAATTAAAAAAAATTAAAACCTTTTTTTACCTGCCCAGAGTGTGTGTGTGTGTGTGTGTGTGTGTGTGGGGGGGGGGGGTTGACGCTGCAGTTGACTTTAGATGTAATACAATATTGCGTCGCGGTTGCAGTTCTCGGGCCACTCATTTTACGAGTTTTGAGTTCAAGCCACAGCCATCCGCTTCCAGTTTGTTGTCCGTTTGCGCCCCCTGGTGGTCATTTCTCTCCACTACACGGTGAAGAATGCGAGACTTGCAATCACAACGCATGTTTATAGTCAAAGGTAGCAATCACAGTGTAGACAATTAGTTAAATAATTACATATGACGAATAAATAGAAAAAGTACACAGGCCTACATGTAAAACATTTCAAGTAGTTAACCTAATCATTTATTTTGATAGGCCTAATATATCTTAGAGAATGTACCCTTGCTTGTAAAACATGTATGTGTACAGTAAGTAGGCATAGGCCTTCTCGTATATGGAAAAAGCTTAATGGCTCATTTGATCATGTGACAACCTCTGCAAACAGACTACTCCCTATTAAATATTAAGTACTATGGTTGTGGCATCCAGACCCCTTTTTAACGCCGCTTACTGTCCTGGTTTCCACCGCTGGTACCAACACTGGTTTAAAACAGTGTGGCTTTTCACCAGAATGTTCACTTAAAGCCCCAGCAAACTAGCTTGACACTTCAGCTTCAGCTACCGGGTGGTATCCTTCTGTAAAAGACCTGCACCTGCTTTTGGTCCCCTGACATCCAGTCTGCTGCTACTACTACTACAGATGATATAAACAAACCTTGCGTTGACCAAAACAGCACTAAACCTTAACCACAGATGTCTGCTATGACCTCCTGTTGCTTTGGAGGCCTCTCATTGGCGCGCGCTCGGTCTGGTCTTGTTTATTCTAATTTCACTTTACTTTACATTCCTACGGATTATCAGCAGTTTTCACTTTGAATGAGTGGTGCTATGTCTGCATGTGCAGCACTAACAACCATCTTGGAAGGGCAATTCCTCTGATGTGTCTGTTCTGATGGTTTATTCATTGTGAATCTGGGCCTTTTGGGAGATTTAGGGTTATAATTGTTGCTTTGTTTTTTCTTTAAAATGATTGAAACAATTATTATAATCACTGACATACAATAAATCATTCTCAGTATAAAAATTGTGTATTTTGTTGATGGATTTCCATTACACAAAAAAAAACAACATCAAAATTCAACATTAAATCACACTATTGCGACAAACTTTTTAAGTAATGAGTTATGCAAAACCCATCAGGATCATTTTACAATGAAACCAGTTTACGAGAACTTAACATACATTCCATTCACCTCTTACAATACAGATCCTATCTACATTAGTAGATATTACATTATCATTACCTACATTAGTAACAAAAACTATAACTTGGCTATTTAGGTCAGTAGTTCAGGTGCTTTGAACAAAGCCATCTGGCTCGTGAATGGTTGCTGGTTAGATCTGCTCAGCCCTCCTTGGCCCAAGAGTCAAACATATCCTTGAGCAAATCACCAAATATCTTAACTGGGGGTTCCCCTCACATGGCTTTTGCCATAAATTAGTTACAGATTAAGAAAACAGTTAAGCTTTCTGTACTGTTGTATTAATCAGTCCCTTGCACTGAAAGAAGGCATCTTCGCAGGGTTCGCGCCCCAGGAAGGTCTTCAGCATGTCCATGCCGTCCACAGAACCTCCAGGCTCAAGGATCGTCTTCCTGTACTCTCTTCCAACCTGAAAAAAAACAACAAATAAAAAGTTGAATTCAATATGCTGACAAACATGATTAAATATTTTGTAAAGCATCTGTCGGTAAGATTCAAGAGATATAAAAGACTTTGAAGCTAAACAGAAAAAGTGCCCTCCCTGCATTTCTCCATCATTGCACCCGTGATTGACAGGCAAGATCGATTCCCCGAACCAATCAGGGAAGAGATGCTCCGATTGGTCAGAAATTAGCCAACAGCAGTCTAAAATCTAAATTGCCTCATATGCAGGCGCAGTCAACTCGAAACAGATATTCATTCATCACAGCGCATTTCATTCACAAATAGCCAACGGCCACTTCTAGCAAATTACATTCAAATTATAGCTCTTAAATCTTACCCACAGCACCTTTAACTTATACAATTTTAACATTTACGCAAGTCCAATTCATAAAAACCTTTGAACACAATAAAAGGGCCAAACAATATGCCATGTGTGCTACTTTAAATTAAGAGAATTGTTTGTAAGTAAAACAAAAAAAGCTTCATACCTTTGGATTCATAATTCCTTCCTTTTTAAAGTGACTGAAGAAAATATCCATGGAGTAGACCTCGCTCCAAAGATACCCGTAGTACTGACCGTCGTAACCCCCGGCGAGATGGCTAAAACTGGCAGTCATGTTTGTACCTTAAATAGAACACAGTTTACAAAAAATGATGCACAAATGGTCTCTCTTTATGCTCACTGAGGTTTCAAACTGGAAATATGGGAATTCATCTGGTCCATTGCATCACAAAGCAAACACTTTATCTTCCACTTTATAAACAAGTCAAGCCAAAATCGATGAACAACACATTCACACCAATACAAAACTAGCATAATTAACCTTTTGTGATTACGTCTGGGAGTATACTTGATAGCACCTTGGCTCGCGAACGGATAGCTTTGTTAAACGGCTAGGGATGGTGAAGGCTCACCTGGGGTAGCGGGGACGCCAAGGATGTTTTGGGAGAGCGCGGCGAACACCTCAGCCGTGTCGGCTTGCGGCGTGGTGTGGAGCATCTGGTCCACCTTACTGAGGACTATCTGGCGCAGGTTCATCACTCCTGTGGAAAACACACCAGAGTTCTGACCAGGAATCTGTGGCACCAAATGTCCACTGACAGTCATGGATTCATGCAGAGGAGTCTGTGGCGTATGTTTGATTTGGCTCACTTGTTCCCTCATTCCTTATATAATAGGGGTGAAAATAAAATAATAATAAATAAAATAAATAAAGTACCGCAATTTTTTAATCGATTTTTAAATGCCTGATCAATAAAAAGTGTGTATATATATATATATATATATATATATATATATATATATATATATATATATATTTTAGATTTTTATTATTATTATTATTATTATTATTATTATTTTAAACAATATGTTTATTGTTTTCACATTATATTAAGAAGTACACTACATCAACAGTAGTCGAGTATAGCAATGATGCTGTTGAAATAAAAGTCTGACTGTGTTGATGTGATGTGCATTGTTTTTGGAAATATGCCTACATATACTATACAGTGAAGTGCATGATTCAACTTTTTCCCATGATCTAGTGTTAAAAAAGTTTAATTAAAAAAAAAAAAAATTGCAATATCAAATCTCAATACTTGTAGAACTGCAATACTTAAAAATCAGAATACATATCGAATCTGAACCCAAATATGGTGATAGTATCGAATCGTGAGCATATTGTCCCAGCCCAGTACACTTTTTAGGGAATAAGTATAGGGGGAATTTGGACACAAATTATGCACGAGAGATTTGTAAGCATGACCGCATAAACAAGCCGACACCTGTTAGATGTCACCCCTGTGACAGCTCATTTGCATAAAGAACCTGTATGTGCCGAATCATCGCTATTGGATGAAACTGACAATGAAAACCACTATGCTTCATGGGATATAGTGCAGAAATAAGTGTGCATCAGTTGTACAATTATTTCATGGTGCATTGTGGGTATTCAGAAGTGCACTGTACAGGGAACCAGATATGTATGCTTGCATTTCGGTAACACTACAAAATGGTGACACCCCAAATAGTGTACCATATAATAATAATTAATTGCACTTATATAGCACTTTTCAAGACACCCACAGTGCTTTACATTATAGTGCCATTAATATAGGGCCCAAGTCGACCAACTTCGAACGGAGCCTATGCCATCTCGTGACACACTCGCGGCGTGACCCACCGGTGTTGGCTACCCTGGAGGCGATAAGTTTGTTGAGCAGGGCGTCTGGGATGGGGCTGCCGTCCTTGTAGTGTCCGGACATCCTCCTGAGAGACGACTCCTCCCACACCCAGTTCTCCAGCATCTGGGAGGGAACCTCCACGAAGTCCGTCTCCACCTGGGTCCCGCTGAACTCGGAGAACACGGTCTAATGTGACGGACGGAGACACACACACACACACACACACACACACACACACACACACACACACACACACACACACACACACACACACACACACACACACACACACACACACACACACACACACACACACACACACACAATTTGTGGTGTTATTGATTACAGCCAATTTTGGCAATATTGCCTTTGCAGAAATGATGACCAGATATTCAAACAATACTTATAGAAACAAACTGGAATGTACCCCGGAGAGTCGCCTACCTTGGAGCAAAGCTCATGCATGACGTGACCAAACTCATGGAAGTAGGTCTCCACCTCGTGGTGCTGCAGGAGGGACGGCCAGCCATTTCTGGGCTTGGTGAAGTTAGCCACCATCGCGGCTACGGCCAGCTTTCGCTTGCCGTCGGGCCCCACGCAGCCAGGCTGCAGCCCAAAGCAGGCTGCATGTCCATACTTTCCTTCCCTGGTAAAGGGAGAGGGGTATTTGCCAAACTTTAAAAAAGGTGCTGTAGGTAAGATTTAAAAGCTATCACCGCCCCCTGGCTAATTTCTGACCAATCAGGGAAGAGATTTCCCTGATTGGTAGAGTCCATCTTAATGTCATCACTGGTGCGTCAAATGCGTCCCACCTACAGCACCTTTGACATTTTAAAGTTAAAGCTAAAACATTTCTAACTAAACGTTTTCTTGGGGGGGGGGGAGCTCTGAATTCATGCATCTGAATTCACTGCAAGTGACGTTGAACAAAAAAAGCGTCTGCCCAATGACAAAACAGTAAATAGTACGCCAACAGGGTCCAAAATTAACTTTTCGAATTTTGTCTTTTTAGGCGTTCATTTTGGACCCCGGTACGTAAACGAGACGCAGTACGCAATATACCTGGGATGCAAATCGAGGTAGAACTGGCCGATCTCGTCACCCGTCACGGCGTCCCGGACGGTGTAGAGGTCCACGGACATGTGCCAGGCGTGGGGCTGCGTCACCTGCGTGAAAGTGAGGCCCAGCAGCTCCTGGTAGATGTCGAACAGCCCGCGGGTCACCGCGTGCAGCGGGAAGTACTCGATCAGCTTGTCCTTGTTGACGGCGAACTTGCACTGCTCCACCTGATTCATGTAGTAGGGCAGGTCCCACGCGTTGATCTGCCCGTCAAAGTCGTAACCCCTCATCAGGCAGTCCCTCTTCTTCAGCGCCAGGATGTATTTCCGTTCCTTTTCCCCTATCGGCTTTAATCTCGTGTATAATTTATCTGTAAAAGCACAAAAAACAAACAAAGGCGAGTGTAAAGTTTGAATACGATTTTTCCAGACAAACTTGTTTTATACTCGTGCTACTTTATACTCATTCGGTCGCTGAAGTTCCATTAGTCAAGACCAGCGCGGTCTCCAAGGAGATGGAAAATCAGAAATCCATCATCCATAATGAATCAAAGTTAATCGCACCCCCGCCTCGATTTTCTAAGCAATGATGATAAGGTTCGCATTGCCGTCACCTGCGGGGGATGGACGTGCAGGAAGTGCCAAAAAATAAGTCTGCAGAGGTATGTGCTTGTTCGTTTACTGCGCAACCAACGTTATTTCGTCCTTACGACCTTGTGCACCCCTTCTACGAATCTGACGACGATATTTAACAACTCTCTCTCGGGTGAGTGTTGAATTGCAAGAGGCTGCCACCTGATCGGGGCATCCTGAGGTCTACGCAAGGTTGATTTGAGACGGCATGTTGCCATATTATTTACTAGATACTATTTAAGCCAGCTGGAGACAAAGAACATTCCAGTGCTAACAAACAGCAGCACAAGCAGGGCCAGCCAGACAGTGTTAGCCATCACAGAGCTCTGGTATTGCTGTTCCCTGGTTGCAGTTATAAACTCAAATGTCTTTGGCATATGGCAATGCAGTAAAAAAAAAAAAAAAAAAAACAAGCACATAAGTTGGATATATTCCCAATGTATAAAGTAAACCAATACCAATTGACGCACAAATTCCATACAAGCATTTGTAGTGGTTAGGTTGACCATAAAACCATTAGGAATGTATATTGTGTGTGGCGAGGGTCTTAATGTTGCCATACCTAGGAAGTCAGACACATTGCTTGCATTGCGGGCCATGTTTAATTCCAACACATAGTTTGCATGGCTGCTGAAACCCAATAGAGCGGCGACCTTTGCCCTCAGCTCTATCAACCGTTCCAGGATGGCTGTGTTTTCCTGCCGCAAATAACAACAACACAAACAATTTCAAAAAGGGAAACCACATCATGCGTGCGCAGATTTCAACAATGTGTCATTTTGACTAGGGATGTTCCTCGCAACGAAATGCCTAGAAATCAGTCACAAAGTACGGTGGGAAATGCTTATTCTCTGAAAATAAAAAATAAAAAGCACTTAACCGACTAGTATTTGTTGTGCCGACTAGCAAGTTCAGCAACGACTAGTCAACTCATTGTGAACACCCCTAATTTAGACATGTGACGAAGAAATAAAGTTCTGCGTGTTTGCGTTGCAGGATCAGTGAGACTCATGCGGCGTACGCGTCGTACCCCTTGGGCCCAGACGGCCCTCCAGTTACCTCCTTACACCTGCTGTGAAAGGCCATTTCCATCCTTCTCCTCGTCTCGGGAATGTGGCATCTCTTCATTAAGGGATAGTAGTGGGGATACTCCAGTGTCACCACATACCGTCCGTCCGCCGTCCTCTCCAGTCCGCTCAGATAGCTGTGGGCCAGCCCCCCTATAGCATAGGGGAGACATATAGTCAGGGCTGTGCAGCACCAGAGACCTTGTGAGTGTGCGTGAGGTGACATACCAGCTGCTGCTGCTGCTTTTAACGGCTGTAAAAAAAAAAATGGATTCAAATTTATCGCTTACCCAACTCGCGCTCGGAGAAGACAAGCGCCGTGTTGTCCTCGTTTAAGTTCCTGTTGAACTCGATGGAGAGTTCACTTATCAGTTTGGAGAATCTCTTGATTTCCTTCGGAGACGAGAGTGTTAATGGCGAGTTTGGAAGGTTTGACAGTCGTTAAACAGTCGGGTTTAATTCACTTCATTAATTACTGACATAAAAAGGCTGCGATTATGAAGACGATGAATAATTGAATACCTCTTGTATCTCTTTCGACAGATGCAGACCATTTCTTTTGCCCAATGTAACAATTCGATCTAAAAATCTATTTTCCTCAGGTGTGAGGTTATCCTGAAGCTTTTTCTGTAAAGCAGAACATGAACAAGTTAACAAAACACATGATTCTGATCAAAGTGATCTTAAGGACTCATAATGATCTTAAGGTCATTTCCATTTTTCATGCACTCAACTGCTCATTGTTTTTTTTAACATCCACTTCCTTTTATGTGCGCTTTTACTGCATCAGCTCTGCTTTTTTTGTTAGGTGCTTGTGTGTGACTCAAAGTTACCACTAGTGTTAAATGTTTGCCATCAGCTGCCATTTTCCATTGAGCTTGGATCACTCAGCCGTTCTGTCCCAACGGTGGCAATGTATCCTACACACTGCATCCTTAACACTTGCATGGGTTCACAAATAGTTGCCCTCAATTTAACTTCAAATGATAAAAATATCCTCCAATGGCGGCCTACTCCACTGCCAGTGTGGAGGCTTGTTAAATCAGTTCTCATCTCTCTCATGTTCTAATAAATCAGCATTTACAGCCATATCACATTTGATTAGGGCCTCACGTATGTAATCCACTGTAAAAAGCGGTAGTACATTTCATTTGGATAACACTTCCCGCATATCCACTTCAAAGCCACATCACATTTGGATATGGCTCTGCCTCACTCACACTTTATAATCTTACACTTTTAACTACTACCTCATTATATTAAAAAATATTGTAATGAATTATTAGATTTGAGTGAAGTGACACTCCTCATAGAACTAATACCCATCTTAAATGTAGGGTTAGGGTACCATATAAATAGAAATGGGGTTCAGTTTGTACCTGCAGGGCTATCACTCTGTGAAACACATCACTTCGCATGCTTATTTCCACGTCAAACTTAGCCAAGGTTTTTTCTGCCGCCGTGCTCGCCGACCGCACCTCCTTGCACGGCGACACAAACTGGGGGAAATCAAGAACATGGCGTGAGGCTAGAGGAGAATAAACACAAACAACGTAAATAATATATATATATATATACACACATTTTCTTTTTTATTGTATGCAATACGTTAGTTGCAGTAGAGCTGGTCAATATACCCATTTTATACCAATATCGTGATATGAGACTAGATATCGTCTAAGATTTTGGATATCGTAATATCGTGACATGGCATTAGTGTTGGCTTCTCCTGGTTTTAAAGGCTGCATTACAGTGTGATGTAATGCAGTGATACAAAGTGAAAAAAAAGAGAAAATACTCAGTACTTTTCATTTGTATTCACAAGTATTTAATTCACACAGGAGTAAAAAAATATTGCTATTTTATAGACTATTCATTGAATTACCAGAAAACATGCTATATCAAGATATTAAATGACCTATATCGGGATAGAAGATTTTGTCGCCCAGCCCTATGGTGCAGTTGCTATATGTTGTACATACCTGCATAATTAAACTTGGCACTGGCCAAGGGTAGGAGGGTGTTTTCGATGGAAACTTCCTCCATGTCTAGCGAGCCAATGTGGTCATACGCCGCGTTGATTTGGTTTATTACAGCGTCCGTCTGGGTCTTGATTTCGTCTGGGGTAAGGTCCCATCGTTGTGCGTTTCTGCCATTTTCCCCCTGGGAAATTCCCCTACTGGGTATCGAAGATCCATTCTGGAGAGTCATTTTGAAGAGTTTAAAAACTCTGTGGGGTGAAAAAAAAATAGGTTTATTAGGTTAATTTGGTGAACAAAATTGTGCTTGTTTCTGCAACTTATGCCATCAAGCAATATTGTTCCATTACAGCGATATAACACGTTTATATAAAGCTTTCATAGCATCATTAGGAATGTCCCAATATTATTTGATCATATTTCTGTTTGACAGTATACAACTTAAACTTTGCATTTTCCATTAAACAGTGAAGCTACTGCAAGACACAAGCTTGTTCACTTCCATTGTAAGCGCTTTATATATTCAACGCCCAAAAAATATTTATAGCACTTGTCCCTTGAAAATATTTACACCACCAGTTCACGGGCAGATCTTTCTAATCAAACCCTTCCTAAATTATAGCAATACAAATATTATACACAAAGTGAAAGAAATGCAAATAACAAGACACAAACAGTTATATAAAAGATAAGGCTTTGAAAAGCATCACATCAATCAATCACTTGAACAGCTCATTGGCACATTTTCACTAAACTGGCCTGAAATCTCAATTATTCGAATTTACAAATAATGATTAAACATAATAATCGATGCACCATTTAATGTAGGCCTATTGCCCTTGGCCAGAAGAATGCCTATTTGATATTTACGTTTACTTAAAATGTAGACTCTCTTTTACTTTTCTTTTCTTTTTCTTTTTTTTTGGGGGGGGTTACATCTAAACAACAGAAACACTGAGCAATGCAGTTGAACGTCGGACATGACGGAGCAGCAGATAGGCTGCTTGTTAGTGCAGGTAGAGCAGCTGATTTAAGAGGTCATAAATACTTGAAGGTCAACCAGACCGGGGGAACCTCAGACATGCCTAAAGACGACCTTTCCCCGTCACGTCCAGCAAGCCAACTTTACTACCAATCATGCCAACACTTGTTCGGTGGTCCACAATAAATCACGCTGGGGATTTATGGTGAAATTATCGGAGCGCACGCAGCAAGTAGCTCTATTATGCATCATGCATTTAGTGGTTTAGTTGCATAGGAGAATTGCATAGACAACTCTTACACACACAAATAAAAAAAACATAAATAAAAATAAAGAGATCGCTGCAGATGTTAGAGGTTGACGCTAAAAGTAGTATACCTGCAGGAAAGCGTGGGACGGGCTGCGTTTTTCCCGAACCAAAGCATTGCTGCTGCAACAAGCCCATGCATTAAGCTGCAAGCCTACAGACCGACGTCGCCCCCCCCCCTCCACTCAGGGGTTCAGCCGTCCTCGTCCGCCGCCGCTCTGGACGACGTGCACTCCTGCAGTGAGTGGGAGTGTGTGAGTGAGAGTGGGAGTGTGGGAGTGTGTGAGTGAGAGTGTGGGAGTGTGTGAGTGGGAGTGTGTGAGTGAGAGTGGGAGTGTGTGAGTGACAGTGTAAGTGAGTGTGTGTGTGAGTGAGAGTATGAATGAGTGTGTGAGTGAGAGTGTGAGTGAATGAGTGTATGAGTGAGTGAGTAGTATGAGTATAGTGTGTGTGTGTGTGTGTGTGTGTGTGTGTGAGTGAGTGAGCGGATGTGAGTGCAGCTGCAGCGCAACTCCAATGTTACATGCAAAAAAAAAAAAAAGAAAAAAGAAAAAAAAAACTATTCTTATTTCCGCCTTGCGGACGCGCATGCGCCGAGGATGCGCCGTCGCTTCGGACGGGAGGAGTTCTCTCGTGACGCGGAAGGAAGCAGCGGCGGCAGGACGACGCGGTGGCTCGCGGACGAAAGCAGGCGCGCTCAGGTAAGTGGGCGGGTGCGCGCGTTGGCATCCGTCGACACGACATTTAATATCTTCTTCTTCTTCTTTTTTTTTTTTTTAATGTTGTTGTTATTATCGTGCATTCACACACCAATGTCTGGGGGTTGTAGGCTGTATGTACGAATATAAAGAAAAAGAAAAAAACATTTTTTTAAAAAACACTGCGTTGTCCCCGTCTGTGGAGAAGAAGAAGATGGCCATATTGACCAAATGTCAAACCATTATGGGTGGATGTGATTGCCACAGATGGCTATAGGCTTGTTTGTTTGTTTGTTTGTTTGTTTTTTTGGGGGGGGGGGGGGTGCATGGGGTTTGGAAACGAGCACAGTGTGTGTGTGTGTGTGTGTGTGTGTGTGTCCCTCTCTGTGGGATTACATCACGTCGTTTACATCACCGCATTCACCATGGAAACACCACAGGGTGAGCCGCACGTCCCCAATAACAGCACACACGCGCGCGCGCACACACACACACACACACACAACACACACATACACTATCATGGGGGGGGGGTGCATGTTAGACCTATACTGGTACGTTTGCCTTTCTCCGTCGTCACACGGTAACATCGTGGTTGGTGAAGGATTCAAGAGCCCATGGTGGTGTCCATCCCTCCTTCATCCACTCTCGTTTTTTTTTTTTTTTTTTTAGCAATGGCTGAATCTGAACGTATTTGTGTGTGTGTGTTTGTTCACTACGAGTTAAAACAACGAGGGCTCTAAAAATCACCGCAAAAAAAAAAAACATTTAAAAAAATGGGCTAACTACGCATTTAGGGGAAACGTCTCATCTTTTGAATATATGCAAGCCTAATGGGAGTGATGGGTGGTGGTGATGACGTTGCCGGTGACGACATGCGGTGCTGATGCTGTTTGTGCGCCGCTACTTGTGTCGGCAGGTCCAAAAGAGGAAAATACCATGGCAACGGAGAGGCGCCTGGCTTTCTCCATCGTGCAGTTCCTGCGAGACCAAGCCCACGGTGGCAGCCTGAACTCCGACGAGCAGGAGAGCCTGGAAGGTAAAGCCCATTGCGCCAGCCTATACCTTATTATCAGCCATGTGATGTCAATGTACAGTATATCAACAACAACAACAACGTCAACAACAACCACCCTTCATCCACAGTTGCGATACAGTGTTTGGAGACCACCTTCAAAGTCAGCTCCAGTGACTGCCACCTTGCAGTCTTACAGCCCCTACCAGAGATATTTCTCAATTCCCTGCTGAAGGTGTGTACTGTGTGTGTGTGTACTGTGTGTGTGTGTGTGTGTGTGTGTGTGTGTGTGTGTGTGTGTGTGTGTGTGTGTGTGTGTGTGTGCGCGTGTGCATGACATGCCAGCCATCCTCAGACAAAATGCTTCAGAAATATGACTACTATGACTGCTATGAATATGATTTGTTTCTACTAGAATGACAACATGACAGTGCCAGAGACGTCACCTCCCCCGAAAGACATCGAAAGGGCAGAGCAACTCAAAAATGATGGTACTTCTGTCATTATTATTATTATTATACATCATATTCTACTACTACTACTAACATTGGTAGTGTGTGTGTGTGTGTTTGTATATATAAATATATACACAAAAAAACACACAATGTATGATGGAAGACAAATGTCTTCATAGTCGCATAGTGTGTGAGTCACCATTGTGTCCAATCTGCATGTTTCAAACCCATTGGATCAGAGCTGAAAGTGTAGATGACTTTTTGTTCTGCTGGGACGTAAGCATTGCTTTTGGGTCTTTTGTATATCTCATTTCTCATCTTGTACTGAAGAATATATAAAATGATTACTTTTTTTTTCTGTAGATCTAACGGTTACTGAATCTACATATTGGCATATAACTCAAATGGCTTTCTTACTAATCCTCATAATTATTATGTTATCATTACCATTGCATTGTATCCATCCCAAATCCAACATCCTGCTGTAATGTTTGCACTGCATTTCCCATTTTCATGAATAATTTCTGAATGACCGGTTGAGTTCAGCAGTGCCGGTCATGCATTATGAACGGTTGTATGCATTGGATGAACCCATTCTGAAATGTTCAGGAAACAACCACATGAAGGAGGAAAACTACAGCCGTGCCATGGAGTGCTACTCCCAAGCCATCGACTTGGACCTCAGAAATGCGGTTTACTACTGCAATAGGTACCTAGAAATAAGATGATTATTCGTTATTATATTATTATAAAAGAGTAATTGTATTCTTCTTGTTATTAGTGTTATTATTATTATTGTATATATTTTTTGATTCGTATTATATATAAAGGTTAAAGGTGGTATACTGTAGACCATGTTGTCATTCATTCATGTGAATGCGGGGAAAAAAAGTCACCACGTCAGTAAATAAATGGCTATAAAGAGTTTGGCTCTCTGCAGGGCTGCAGCTCACAGTAAGTTGGGGAACTACACAGAAGCAACCGGAGACTGTGAGAGAGCCATCGGGATTGACCCCAGCTACAGCAAGGCCTATGGCAGGATGGGGTGAGGCTGAGCTGACCAGAGGAAACAACAACTTACTTACAAGACACACTATGGATTTTTCCCCCCTTACTTTTAGGCATTGTTTACTGTGGAGTGTGGGTGGGGGAGAGCTGGTTTAATCACCGCACACATCAGGGAGAGGCGTCTCCCTGATGTGTGCGGTGGCTTGTTCATCCTGTGGGCCTTGGTTGCTCTGCACCACAGGTCTGCAGCCTCACCCGGCCCCAGAGTCTAATCAGTCTGACTTGGGCCAGGGTGAGGCTGTAAACCAGCTATCACCCGCACACACTCCACATTTACATATTTACAGACAGCCATTTTAACAAATGATGGCATAAATCAATTACATAAAACATACAATTACATAATGACATAAAACATACATATAACATATAACTCTTCATCTGACATGATTTAGCAACTGACACATGACAAAAACACAATATGGATTTCTATAATGTGATCATTTGATTTGACCTCTGACCTTTACAACAATCCAATTGACAGTCTGACCTTTTTACATTGTACCATACCGCAGACTGGCTTTGACTGCCATGAGCAAGTACCCTGAAGCCATTTCCTACTTTAAGAAAGCGTTGGTATTGGATCCCGAAAATGATACCTACAAATCCAATCTAAAAATAGCGGAGCAGAAGCAAAGAGAAGCCAGCGGTCCTGTGAGTACAAATTAGCTTGTCATCGGTTAGCATATGTTGTTGATATGTGCAAAAGTTTCGTTGCATTTCACTGTGCAGATTGTTTTAATAACTGTTATGTGAAACCTGCCACAGATAGTTGCAGGATTAGGATTCGACATGGCGAGTTTGATCAACAACCCGGCCTTCATCAGCATGGTAAGACATGGCATAATACTAACTATCTTTTACAATTTGCAACACTTCCATACATTTTTTATAGACACACATTTATATTACACAGATATACATTTTGAGAGATACTGCACAACACTTTATCATCACTTCATTTGTATATTCCTTCCGATAGGATTCTGATAAGCGATCACCATACATGACTGGTAGTTTGTTATTTTCAAAGCACAATAATATTAATAGCCGTTATTGCATTCTTCGAATCCCACCTGTTGGGGTAATTGTGGCAGATGGGATTGCGCAACAGGTGGTGGCGGATTACATGTTGTTGTTTTTTTACAAGCATGCCGGCATTTCATGGCGGCAACCGAACGAAAGTGCCATGTTTACGAGACAGCTAAATTGTTATGTATTCCACACACAAGTCCAGCCTGGCCGAAAAAGAAATGCAACTGTAAATCAGTTATGGCGTTTTTGCTTTCACTCAACGGTTCCCTTCCGGTTTGTTCTCCCTCCTCCCTAACCCCCAACAGGCCGCTAGTGTGATGCAGAACCAACAAGTACAACAGCTGTGAGTTCCACGTCTATTTAACCGTGCTTCCGCAGTGTGTTCATGTATGACTTGTTAACCAAAAGAAACTATATAACATCGTTTATTTTGGGAATTTTTCCGACTCAAATTCCCCATGTCCACCTGTCTGTTTGTCAGTATGTCAGGAATGATGACGAATGCGGTAGGCGGAGCGGGAGTTGGGGGAATTTCGGACATCTCCAGCTTGATTGAAGCGTACGGTGGCCAGTAATACACTCACTATACACACCGTGTCTCAGTCCTTTACTCAGTCATACTTTTATCGTTAACATACTGTACTTTTGTTTTAGGAGTGAGTGGCTATTGTTTTTTTCTGTTTTTTAATGTGAGCCACTTCAAAGACTCACACTGTCGAGACAAATTTAGGATGGATTGGATTTCACTCACTCATAGCCGACAGGATGGCTTCGGCATTTCTAAAAAAATGACAGCTCTTAAATCTTACATACAGCACCTTTGAACTTATCGACACAACTTATGGTACGCCTTTTCTACGGTTGCAGATGGTTTCACGTTCTGTGTTGTTGTTGTTGTTGCTGCTGCTGTTCTTATAGAGGACAGCAGTTTGCCCAGCAGATCCAGCAGCAGAACCCAGAGCTGATAGAACAGCTGAGGAACCACATTCGGAGTCGCTCGTTCAGCGGGAGCGCAGAGGAACACTCATGATGCTCCTCTTCTACCTTCTACGCAGGTGCCTCCTCTACCTCCACCACCCCCCCCCCCACACCCACTGACATTGTGTTGACCAAAAAACAATAAATGACAGCACCAGAGACGTCCATAAAAGGCGCCCATTCACCCGCCCAAGTCAATCCACCCAGGGAATCTTTCTCTATAAATCGTTTTATTCTGGTCCACCCCCCCCCCCCCTATAGCTATAACTGTTGCAGCTACAGTTATATAGCTATAACTGTAGCTGCAACTCAAGCCACTAGAGGCCACTAATGGGAAAACTTGCATAGTGCAGGTTTAAGTTGATTAATGTTTTTTGTCTTAATTTCAGCTTTCATGGTTTAGTCACGAAAGAGGGGAGACCATACAACGTGATTACAATTGTTCTACCCATTTCTTAAGCTCAAAACACCGAAAGAGAGCTGGAGGCGAAGAGACAAAGATGGGCATTTTTTCAAGGCACTTTAACTGTTTTTTTCCTGGGGCTCAGGAGCAAAGAGAGGACAGGGTAGTGGAGATGAACCAAGAAAAAAGAACCAACCAACACATATGCTGATATCAGGGTAAGCACCAGACACATAGTGAAAAAGATAATTCTAGAAAACTAGATGTTACTTATTCCGGAGCTGTCCCATGCTAAAAAGAAATGTGTATAGATAATGTATAGAACTCTCTGTGAATCGAAAGAATAGCCAAAATAGTGAAGGGGTCGTTTCAGGAACTCTTTTTGGCTTTGGCTCAGTACTGATCAGACATCAGGTTTACCATGTTTTTTTGTTTTTTTATCGTATCATCTTTAATCTTATTTTTTTATAAATTCATGGCATTTTTGCTGTTGGCTAAGAGTTTACGCAAATCTTCAACTGTGGTACCGATGAATGAATCGATGAATGGATACTGAAATACTGAATGTGTCTTATGCAGCCTGAATCGTCTTATGTATAGCACTTTAGCAGACATGTATGTAAGTGTCATCATCCCCCTTTAGGCTTGTTTGATAGTTGATATGATGGGATTAAAATGATCACATGTGCATGCTCTTCAATCTTATATTTGAAGACTTATGCTTTATGGAAATATACAATTGTAGAGAAGCATGTTTTGTTAAAATCATGCCAATAAATGTTTCCAAACATGTTTTCTGATTTCTACTATACTTTTTCATGAATCAAGTTATCCAAAGCGACTCATGATGTTCGAAGATAAAGGAAAGGTTAGTTAAGGTCCTGAAATTACATTGAGTTCTGATTCAGTAGCACTTCAGAATGTTTTTTTGTTTCACTAGAATGCACATACTGTATATATACTTACTACTTATGTTCCAATATATTACTACCAGGCTAATAGCCTGACAACGGCAGAGCAGTGATTTCAGCCCTGAACTTTAGATAACACTATAGATGTTAGGAGTAAGGTCTCTTTTTTTGTTCTGAATCAGGACATTTATCTTTCTCTGTGTAAACTCCCCAAGAAACCTTATTTTAAGGACACCCCTTAGAGAATTATTTCAATTTCATCAAACACATTTTACAGGTAATAAAATCCCACATTGTAGATGCATCTCTGTTTTGAGTGGTTTTTATTCACATAAATGAATAATAAAGATTTCTATTTATATTACAAGAAGAGCATGGAAACATTACAACAAAAGTGTTATTTTTTCAGAGTGCAAATATAATGACAAACCAAGATATGTGCAGGAAAATGCAAATTTGGTCCTTTCAAATTAAATATGTAAATTACATTGAATAAAATAAAAAAACTAGCTCTCGTTCATAAATGGGCAAACCACACAAACTTGCGCTATGTCATCATATTCATAAGTCCTCTTCAAAAAGGTGTCTGTGAGCCGTAGTCCGGAGATACTCTATATAAAATACACATAAAAAGATAAATACAATGATTAGGCAATTGAAGACCTTCCAAAACCATTCAAATGAAGTTCAGCTCCAATTCTTACCCGCTTCAAAACTCACAACCAAACAACCCAACGGTGGACTTACCTGCAGACCCTGGACTGAAGACAAGAGCTTCAGAGGCAGTGAAAGAAAGGCACTGGGACCCACTTTCCCCAGCTGTCTGCCTGACACGCCGCACCAGTGCACCGATCTGGTGTTGCACATCTCCAGCACCAGGTCCATTGTTCGTTCGCTAAAACATAAATCAAAATCAGACGACGCGCGGGACCTCAAGGTGCTTGCACACTGCCCCAACAAACACCAGCACCCAAAGCGGGCCAACGCCGGTTCAACGTGTTCGCCAACGAGAAACTTGCGTTTGCGTTGACAAACTGCGTTTGTTTGGGGCACTTATTTTACTGGGGTGGATTAGTCCCTGACAAACCATTGCAAAATCTTAAGATTTGTGACAGTGTGTCCAAGCACAAATGTATAATAGATAGATCGATAAGGGGTTCTGTTTAGGTCACCTCATAGGTGGACTAACAACTGGAGTTGATTAAATGGATTGTTGTAAAAGGGAGATTCACCTGCAGTTGGTGATTTTACAGATGATGTCAAAGGGTTCCTCGAGGTTGACGGTGTCGGGAATCATCTCCAGAGACAGCCTGATATCTCCATAGCCAGGAGCCTGTGGGAGGACGTTGGACAAGGCTACAACTTAGAACAGGCTTTGAACCCACTCGCTAAGAGACCATGTGTTTAATATGTACTGTGTGCTAATTTCAGAAGGAAACCAATGTAAACAGAGAACATGTAGAGAACATACAATTGGATTTGACCTTAAGACGACCCTCACAGCAGGAGGGTCCTAAGGTGTCAAGTTTGATTGTTCGCTAAATGCAAACTTTCAAGGCACCTTTGACCTAAGGACCCTCAAGAGGGTCCTTAGGTCAAAGGTGCCTTGAAAAGGTCAGGGTTAAAGTCAGGGTTAGTCCACTTTGGAATGTGCCAGTGTGAAAACTTTCTTAGTCTGGGGCAAACAGCTCCCTTAGCCCAACGGTGTCTTGCATGTACCATGCGTTGCAGTTGACTGGTCTGCAGCCTGCCCCTCTCCCCCAGGTTGGTCTTCCACACGATGTCCAGCTTGCCGATCACCGTCACCCCCTTGATGACACCGGCCTTCTCGGCGTACTCTGCCTTGGGCTTCAGGCAGTACAGGTACTGCCGCGTGTCCATGGGCTGCAGGTAGGACATCTTGCCGAACGTAGACTCGCTGCACCGGTTTAAATGTAGACGATGAAATGGAGCCGTAAAAGTACCAGCCAGCCACAAATAAGGAGAAAACAAGGATGAAATAAGTACACAAAATGAAGTATAGGGCTTGTACATCAGAATGCATCATGGGATTTTTTGTTGGCGATACTCATATTGAGAGGACTCAAGAGAGTTGTAGTACTGTAAAATCCTAAATCAACGTAAATGTATCGTAACCCAGGCTAATGAAAACTTTGTTTCGCCACGTCCCGCATGAGAAACGCTGTGGCAGTTTTCAAACAAAACAACGTGTCCCCATAGTGACACATCATTTCACGATTAATTACTAAACAAGCCCAAAGCACACAGTATATATTTTGTTGCTCTCTTCAACTGGACAGAGTGCAGAGTAGCTACATGAATCAGAAAGATAGAAATAAAGTACACCACCGACCGTTTTTACTATTTATGACTACAGTAGCACGGTACTAGCAGCAAAATAAGTATGCAAACACTGATGATTTTTACTATTTACGCTGACGATTGTTTTACTACTGTATTTATGACTACAGTAGCACTGTAGTAGCAGCAAAATAAGTACGCCAACACTGAAAATGTTCAAGATTTCTTTGTTGGTTAATTAGCTAGACTACATAGACAGATGGATGGACATAGAAAAAAGTAGAGAGGCCCAGAAGCTGAAAGCATGACACCTTTACCCTAGTTCTCCACTGGCCACGGTGTTGAGCTCTGTCACGTTGTACATGATGGAGGGCTCAAGGGACACCTTCTCCATGAACATGGGCGAGGTGGTGATGTTCTGGATCTGGGCCTCCAGGAACACCTCGTCTGTCTGGGGCCGTGGAGGATCAAGTGGTGGATCATACATTTTTACTTCAACTAGGTATCATGAACTGCCTTGAATAGTAATGAATAAAAGCTGCTGCTGAGAAACACACTGCCTTTAAATGTGATGTGTTAAATGAAGTTAGGCATGTGTGAAATGCAAAATGGAATTACTTACTAATTGAGGAAGTGTCGTGTAATTAACTGTTTTAGTAAACTATTGTCCTAACTAAAAGGCAGCTCAAGAAGTGTATCATATTTACAATAGGTGTGCTTAGTAAGCTTTCAAGCGTATGGTTAGTCCATTGCAGACCAGCAAGGTATACAGTAGGGGTTGCACAACAGCTAACGCTACTGGTCAACAAGTCCCTCAAAGCCATCGGTCAATACCTATAATGTAATTATGTTGTTTTTTTAATAATAGTCATGACTATTTTTTATAATTAGGCACATATCTCTGAAATAATCTAACCACAATTGAATCAGAAATAATCCAATTATGTTTTATAAACGACCCTGATCAAAAATCAACATTCTGCTTTCAAACATCATTTGAAATCTAGCTGATGGGTCATGTTTGTGGAAATATTATATTACACACCTACCCAATTCAAATTACCTCAAATACAGCATTGTATCACTTTTTAGATCTCGGCTCACTCGGGTTTGAGGATAAGAGCATCGCTCAAATAATAAAAAAAATATATATATATATGTATATATGTATATATAATATATATATTATATACACATGTTTAATGTTATAGCCATCTGTTCTCCACCCACTCATCCTCAGCCCCATGGTAAAGGGATCCTCTACACGAGATAACAGCTGGGGAAGCCGACTTGTCAACACTGCAGTGCAACCTCTAGTATACAGTATATGTACAGTGAGTTGTTTAGAGAGAGAAGCGAAGATTAGTTCATGCCTGCCAGTCACAGTGTGTGAATTAAGCGGGATCAGGGACATTTCTAACTCTGTGTTAATGGTCAAACGGATGCCAAACCACTCCCACCAAATAGCTATCCGATATACCTTACACCCCCAATGCCACTTTAATATCTAATAAAGCGATGCATGTTTTGAATTTAACTGTGAGAGGCTAAATGCAATCATTATTTAAGTGAAATGATTAGAACCTCATTGTATTCATCTTGATATTCATTGACCAAAAAACAGTCTAAATTGTTGCAGTTCATTAAATGGAAGATCATACACTGATAGCCAATCCCCCCCCCCCCCCCCCCCACCCCTCAAGATTATTGATTGACTAATCATAGTCATTCCCAGCATTCACAATCAGCCCGTAACCACACAGGTCCCTGTGTAGGAAGAGTTAGCCAGGAAGCATCAACATTCAAAGAAAGAGCAATGGAAAAACAATGGAAAATCAATCATGATGGATTGATTGGTCAAAAATCTATCAAGATCCACTACACACACATATATATATGTGTGTGTGTATATATATATATATATATATATATATATATCTTAGGGCTGCAACGGTTAGTTGAGTCATCGATTACAATTGATTTATCAAGTACAAATACCAAACATTTGCAACATGATGCTTCAGGATTTCAAAATGTTTGGTTGGTCAGATAAATCAAGCAAACTTAAGACATCACTGTGGACTCTTAACTAGTAACTTTGACTGGTAACTTGTAACTGGTAACTGGTACCTGGTAACTTGTGATGGCATTTGCTATTGTTTATGACATTTTCTAGCCTAAATGATTAATCGAAAAAATTCTCGGTAGATTAATCGACCATGAAAATAATCGTTAGCTGCAGCCCTAATATATATATACATTTTTTTCTCTTATCTTTTTATTACTTTTCCATGGTTATTATAATAATAAATTGATTTCCATTGTTAAGCAGTTTACTCCTTCTTACTGGCCACAGAGATAAATGCAAAATATCACGGCGTCATCAGCAAAAGGTTTAGGAAAAAAAGCTAATGTTTAGTGATGAAAACAGAAATCAATTACCACAGAACTGAGGTCACTCTAATGGAAAAAAAACAACAACAAGACATAAGAAATGAATGAAGTTACATGCCAATGATAATGACAACACATATTTGCTATATAAAAACACATATATTCTATATAAAAAATGCCAAATGAACATGAGATAAACAAAAAGAGATTGCATGAGCTACACGACCAAAAACCCTTTATCTCCTATGCATCGGTCTAATAGGGATTCGATTAGCGAGTTCAATGTGTGTGTGTGTGTGTGTGTGTGTGTTTGTGTTTTCTTTTTAAACAATACATCAATGATTGAACTCATAACAATAGTAATCATCGCACGCTAAACTTTGTTTTGGCAGCTTCCTTCGGGAGATGAAAGGGTTTTCATTTCAGGGTCTCGGAGATCGTCTACGTTTAGCGTTTGGGAAAAGAGTTGCTCGCGATGGGCACGCAATATGATATGAAGCAGGCAGGGTATTTATTTATACCGCTGCCATAGCCTCGGGTGTCACACAATACTGCCCACTGGGTATCCCATTCTCGGGCATGCGGTTCCTTTTAACGTCTGTGGCTGCCACTTCATATTATATTGCCGTTAACAAGACAAGAGGGGATATATGAGCGGCGAGTTAGACACTCAGGACCACAGGGCCTTACCTCCGCATTGTAGAACTTGGTCTTCACGTCCAGCGGCTTGAGGACCTGGTGGAAGATAGAGTGCAAGCTGAATGCGGTGGTTCTCTCGCACCCTTCACCCTCCATGGAAAATATAAGGAATCGGCAGTCAGGTTCGCAAAGGGGAATCAATCCTGTTTGTATGAGCCCAGAGAAACCCTGAACTCTCTCTGGAAGAATAGAATAGGTATGGAGGGACGGTCGCATGTGTTGCCGTCGTAGGTGGACAGAGAAGATAGGTTGAGGATCAGCCGCATGTTAATTGCTTTTGGACGCTCTGTTACGGACCTGCGACATTCCTGGCGCTCCAATCGAGGCCTCGAGCTTTCACTTGGCTAGCATTCCGATGGATAACACAAATAAAACACAGAAAATGAAGGTAGTCATAAAGTAGTCATTCACCTGGAATTTAAAAAACTTCCTGAAGTAGAGCTTCTCCCCGAACTGCGTGGTGTAACTGACGGCGCACACTAAGCTGGAGAAGAGGAAAAAGTTGGTGGAAGAAAATAAAAGACAGAAAGTCAAGAGAGCCGTTACAAGTTTACACCACACCATGAATAATACCACTACTAATAATAATACATTTGATTTGGGGGGCACTTTCCAGGGCACTCAAGGCAGTGTAAAAGCATCAGTTGAGATAAATAGATACATCAATGAAGACACTAAGAAACGGTAGACAGCGGCAGGCAGGGCAGATGTGGAAACCGAGACAAAACAGGGCAGACGGCGCTCCGAACGGCGTCGGACAACTGAAACAAATGGGTTATGACGAGAGATTCAAAAGCGATGCTGCTTCTTTCCAAGGAGGAGTGATACAAAATAAATTAAATTAAATGAAACGTTAAAAAAAAACACAGCTTACATATGAGTCCCGATCTCTTTGACTTCGTGGTGGATGACGTCGTCTATGCAGCACTCCGGTTTGAGTTCTGTGACGGCCGAGTTGGAGGCAGACAGGCTGAGCCTCTGCGAGCTGGTCTGGAGATCGGCCTAGGGGAGGGGAAGAAGACGACGATGGGTGAAGAGAACCTAAATTACAGCCAATGCGCTGAACCTCAATGCTTGCGTTCGGCCCGGTTTGAAGAGGCAACCTTTCTCCAGTGCAGTACCTTCACCAAGATGTCTTTCACCACCTTGTTGCTGTCATTGTGCACGCTGATGTAACACGAGAAGGTCTCGCCGAGGAAGATGTTTCTACAAAATACGATTATCAATTCAATTCATCAGGAAAAACATTGTTATTATAGGCGTTACAAAAATACATTTACATTTAGGGCATTTAGCAGACGCTTTTGTCCAAAGCGAAAATAACTCAATTGGCAATTGTTGGAACTATTAACATAGACTTGTTGACGTACAGTAAATTCTGATTTATCAGAATCAGGTTCTACTGGCTTGAAGTGGTAGAACTTCAAGCCTTGACAACAATGATTACCCAAAGTTCTGTGGTAGCGTTAGCATCTCTCCCAGCATCAACGTTTCGGCCCCTTTAATTGTGGACGGGTCCGACTTCATAAGCTGGCCAAACAAATCACCTGTGATGGTACACAAAAAGTCCCTTGTCTCATTATGATGTGTGACACGTAAAAAAAAAATATATATTCATAAGAAGCCTGGCAAAATAGAATCTGCAGTTATAACAGACAGCTCACAGCTCACACATTATTTCACAACATTGGCATCTCACCATTTCCTATGTTGATTAGTGAACAATAAATAAACTACAGTAACAATAAAAATATACCATAATATAATACAATAGCATACCCCACGAGAAAATATGAAAACCAAAAAAGGAAATGCTTAACAATGTTCACAACACTATCTTAAGTCCCCCTAGATTTGTCTGTCTACATAATAGGTCTTATGTAGCCTGTTGTCTCTCCCACCGAACGGGAGAAATAGGCGTACGGTAGGACCCCGTAGTGGCAGACACATCCAGAGTGCGTTTAGACGTAAATAGCCGTGGAGTGCAGAAAACGGGCCTGATGGTGTGAAATGTTCTCGACTCTTGCACCTCTAGCTGTTTACAAGGTGACTGCACAAAGTTTACAATTGCAAAAAACATTTCCGTTTGAACCTCGTAGCACGCATAGCAGGCTCGTATAGGTAACACTCGAGTCTAAATCAGAACCCCTTCATCACAGTTTGTCACGTTCAACCTATAGGGGAATTTGAAATATGTGCCAACGAAAAGCAATTATTTCAACAAACTCTAAAGACACATTATGGACAATTAAATGATTTACCATTTACTTATACTATCCAAAGCGATTCACAGTGCACGCAACGTTATGCCAATACTTCTCATATGATTTTTTCAACCAAGGTAATGGTTTAAAAACTGGAACAGGTCCCTAGGTGATAAACTCTGGGTGATGCCTACTGCATCGCAGCAGTTCAGAAGGATCCAATGCACACAACTAAACTCTACCGATGATGACAAATAAAACTTTACGATAAAATAAATAAAAACCAATAAAACTTTACAACTTAAATTGAACTATACCTATAAAACTCGAACCGATGATCAATAAATTTAAACCAATTATCAACAGGATATCAATATCAGCTGTAAGTATAACTACATCACGTTCCTAGGCATAACATTTATAAAGCCAATATTGCACCGCAAGCTGTGGCACACCACAGTACATTAATACTGATGAAATGAATTCACAAAAGCGGGTATAACCTAGGGCAGTCAAATTTAAGCCAGGGCCCCATACTGCTTGACCATCAGCCTCTGGGGCCCCCTTAGACCTACATAAATGAGATGCAAAATACACAGAACGTTAATTGCCACATTAACATTAATGTCTAAATGAAGTGCGTGTCAGTTTTAAATCAGTAGTTGGTTTCATCCGTTTATCAACAAACGTGAAGCACGGTTTAAACGGTCGATAATCAGAAATAACTATTTTTTTGGGGTGCGGCTCAGCAGCAACTGCTCGGCCCCTGACCCATGGTTTGAGAAACGCTGGTCTAAGGGCATCGAAGGCTACAGGGCCAGGCTACAGTTAGACGATAGGGCGGCAGGAGGAGATGCCAGCAGAATGAAGCTGACCCAGTGCTCTGATCCCTCCAAGAGCTTGTGTCCAGGCAGCGCTTTTTTCTGGCAGGAAAGCTCGGGCAGGGCACTGGGGAGCGCAGGGATGAAATGCTTGTGCGGTGAGAGGAAAAAAAACACTGCACTTGGATTTTGTTTTGATGACAACCATATCGTGACCATTTCTATGACAGCACATCACCACCCTTAAGTGATGATGTGTTGCCCCTTTGCATTTTGTTATCTATATTTACATGACCTGTTCTGTTTCTGTTGTGATAGTTAGTGTCTGACATATCATAATGCGTTGGATAGACAGACACAGCCAGAACAAGCTTCTCCTCCATGTTCTTGGTTACAAGGGTGATGAGTCCCACCCCGTCTCATATATGATTGGTTGCCTGAAAAGGAGCGACAGTGACGACACCAGCGCCTTTCTGAAAAGTTCCGATATTTTCAACTCGAAGAGCTCGGAGCATGCTGCCGCAGAAGCCCTCTCCTCATTGGGAAGAACTGAAAAGAGATGCTGCCGCTCAGAATAAAAGCGCTATATGTTGATTAGCCATTACAAGCCATGTCAAAATGTACTCTCTAGTGACATCACAAGTGGGAGTGTCCACCCCCATGTATGATGGCTAGATCAGTCTACCAACCTAACCTGCACCAACTGGTAGGCTGATCTATCCCATCATACATCTGGGTTTCGACATGGCTTGTAATGGCTAATCAACATCACACCTGGTGGTAAAATAGGGGACCTTTAACAATGATAACTAAACAAATGATTATCTCTGACTGATTCTCTTTCTTTTGAAGTTACTTTTTCAGGCTGCAGGCTCATCCTCTTGATGAACTGCCTTGCAAAGTCATGCATTCCACAAGGTTCATCCATTTTCTATTTTAGGGGATCACAAGTGCAAGCGTAGCTGATGTTACCATAGTTAGCCTTGCACACTAGCTAACGCGGCGCACCACAAACATCACCATAATTAAAGGCCTATTTGTTTCCCAGTGTAAGAGGCCTTTCCCTGATCTCTCTCTCACACTCTCTCTCTCCTCTGTGTTATTAATAGTCCTCCTCCTTACCCAGAAGTGTCCAGGTGAGTTATGGGCCCTGCGTGGCTTGGTAACCAACCAACACACTGATCACATTGCTTCATGTGGTTGGGGGCCAGACAGAAGGAAACACAAACACTGTGCACTCTCTTCAACCTTGGGTTTCTTCTGGTGGCAGTATTTCACATAGTGGATCTCTTAGGCAGATGTGATATGAGGTGTTTATTAACCAATTAAACTGTATAACTTAATTTCAACTTACTTTATTACCTTCTGAAAGCATTTAGGAAATAGGACTGCTGAATAAAATAAATGACTGATATGACAAAATCATTGATCGGACAACATCAATAACCACCGACTGTTAATTTGATAATGTCTACTCAATACCAAAGATTTCCACTCATGTAAATATAGGAATTGATCAGACCTTTTAAAAAAAAAATCATATTATGCTGGGACATTTCGGGAACATAGTTTCCATCATCATTAAACTAACTTCAACTAATAGGTACCAATACTGTACCACAGACTTGGGTCTATGCCTATGTGAACTTTACTTACCTGGAAGGTCTCTATCTTCACATGTCACTGGCATGTTTGTGAAGAGAGTTGGCTTTGTCAATCGCATCACTGTAAAAAAACCCAATGACAAACATGCCGGTCAGTAAAAATAACATTCAAATGGACTGTGTGTTATCATCGATGACAGCTCTGTCAGCATTACGTTGGCTTGAACTCAAACAACCACCCGTTGGTGTGCGTTACTTCCTGGAATCTTGGAACATGTTACTTTCATCGCTGGTAGAAATATTAAATGACATGACACACCAAGTCTTTCCAGATGGTAAGGCTATTTGCACTGCACTTGTCAAATCAAGTTATTTTGGCATGTGACCCAAACCATATCCAACCGGTTTATTAGTAGAAAATATATAAACATACATCCTGCGATACTGTGCAATACTGTGATTTAGGGCTGAACAAATAATCAATGAAATATTATCGAAATCGCAATATGGCCAAGTGCAATATCCAAATTGCAGGAGGTGCAATTTTTTGATACGGGCAAAATGTGTAAATGTAAATGTATAACACCTTTATAAATGAAGTACTGTAGGGCTGCAGAGATGCCCTGGCCTACACAAACATGTGTCTGGTACAGACCGCAACACATGTCACATCATGATTTTAATAGTTGTTTTGAGTGAAAATAAAAATTGTGATGCAAAAATGATCACCTGTCAAATTAATCGCAATGTGATTTTCTTTTTTTACCATATCAGCCCTAGTGTGATTACAGGCTATAGCCAATGCTACCATCTGCACAGCTTCACAACACATTGCGGATGGACGGAGTGGACCAGCAGTGAGGGAGATGCATACATGTGTGGTTAAGTGGTAAACACATTGATCAAATACAACAAAAAGCCCATGAATCTGTCATTACTACTGGTATGAACCTTATTTCTGCCATAGACTGGTTAACTGTGACGAGTTATTCTACCTTAGTCAATTGTGTTACACTATATCTTTGCATTTGAATAGTTTGAAAATGATTTAATCTCCATCTCCTGGAGATAATTTCTCCTCATTGTGAGGGTAACGTTTGTAGCTGTGTGGCTCGTCGTCGTGTTAGCATACTCGATCCATCCTCCAATGCGTATAATAGGCTCATATCTCATTATAAATCGTGATATTAAGGACGGTTCGGAGTACGGCAGCAGTGCCATCTAGAATTAAGTCAACATAATAAACGACAGCAGAAGTCTGTGGTTGGAAACAAGTGTCCATCGGTCTTTAGCTTGTCGCTACATGTAGCAGCTAACAACAACAACAACCTAGCAGTACCAGGCAGATTGTATGTGGAACCCATCGTGTACGTTTTCATTTTTGTATCCTGTGATAAACCACCTTTTAATGCAAGTAGATGCTCCTGTTTGGCTTGATTTACGTCCATTTTCCCGGTGGTCTTGTGTGTTGACGTTGCTAAATTGGTGGGTTTTCAGAGCCAGCTAGCGACTGCAGCAGAAGTTTGCACGTCCACTACAGCTGGCTACGGAACGCGCAACGCGACAAACTTCATAAGGGTCGCTTTTTTTATTTTGTGTGCTTCAGAGTCCAAACCCTTTTTTAAAAAAAAGAAGAATTGGAAACGTTTGGTTTGCAATGAAAGATTTAATGCTGATTTATGCATTCATGTTTGGGTTTGTTTGTTTGTATGTTTTTGATGGTTGACCCTTTGAAGTCGTTTAAGAGCCTTAAACAATATCCTCTTGCTCCTTGACTGCTCCATTTTCAATGTCTTGACATGCTGTTCAGCTACAGGTTTTCTGTGTCAGGATCCTGCAAATGAAGGTCGGTGAATAAAATACAATCTGGTCAAAATACAATCTTCTTCAGAAAATCTAAATGAACCATTTAAAAAATATATATCCTAGTCTATATACCTAAACATGAACACAATGTAGACAGTATGGTGTAATTTGCTGATAGATAATTCTATTTATCCTGATTACAAAGGCATCCCTCTGTTCTCCCATAATGTCTGCGTTCTCTAAACAGATGCACTGTGTTTTGATCTGACAGATTCAATCAAGTAAGAGGTAAAAAGGTACGATGGGCGGCGCTCACACTTGTCTGTGTGCAGCAGGGACTTCTTCGGCCGAGGGCTTTGCGTAACGACCCGAGTCATCCCGTTGGTCAACACTTCCACCGCTACGAGTCGCTGAAGGCCGGTGTCATCGTGGGCTTGGGGACAGGGGCTTGTGGCAGTGCTGTAGGGCCACCCTGAGGAAGAGTCTGCAGAGGAAGCAGCAGCAGAACCGTACAAGTATAGTTAGCATTGGAGCCACCTGGGTGAAGACCGATGGGTCTCTACCTCAGGTTTTCTGCATCGCCTGTGGTTCCAAATATGAATGAATGGATGGTTCACAACTCATGTGCAAGATGATTTAAAAAATATATATATATACATAAATATAGGCCCCTAACTGTTGTATTTGTTGCATACTGTAATTTATTTTGATATAGTAAATATGAACAATGCAAAATACACAAAAAATAAATACGTCCAGGCGTACATGTGCACACAACACATGCATGCCTGAAATGTATATAAACAAAAGGTTTCCAGCCGAGACCTTTCCAGCCGATTCCCTCGACTCGGCGAGATTCCTGAGTGGAGCGCTACCCTCACCAAGTTAATGTTTATACCTCGGGGACGACAACTGACACAGTCAAGATGTTCCAGTCTGGCGTTGTGCGTTTTCCCGTGCGTCGTCTGACCAACAGGCCGCTCCCTTATCTTCTGTTTGATTCCATTGGACAGTTGAGAAGATAAGGAATCCTCCTGTGTCGTACTTCCAAAATCTGTTCCTGCGTCAAAAAAGTGGAGAGCAAGGGCGACTTGAGACGCTATTCAGCCCCCCTGAAAATGTCCGGTCATTTTTTTTCCTTCTAAAATGAATACAAATTAACCACTTTTATTTAGGCCTCATCAAAACGGTTAGGGGGACTAATAATTTGAATGAAAACTGGAAGGAGTCGAAGGACCAACCCTATCAGATCATCAAGGGATGCCCCCCTTTACCCTAGCCAGTAGCCTACATAATAAACCACTGCAGATGTAACAACATTTAAATCTTAGGTTCAATCTAAAGGTCAAATCCTAGAATCACCCCTGGTGGAGAGTATAGTTTCAACTAGTCAAACAAGTTGTGATCAATAGGGAGACCTGCAGGACCATTAGCAAGTCGCTCTAATGCAATCCAAACACAGAACAATGCATGACCATCAGCCGAGGAGGGAGCCGATGTGAATGTAGACATAGGAATGTCACATGAATGATCCATTTTAAATATTTGGACAAAACCTATGTGTATGTGTGCAGACAGGCAGGCAGACGGACAGATATAATGACCACTCGGTACGCACCAGAGGCGATGACTGGGGCCACTGTTTGTTTGGAGTCCTGCGCCACCACAGACATGTCCACCATTTCCTTGCAGTGCATTTTCCCCCTCGCCCTCATTTGCACCATCAAACTTAAAAAATGAAGGTAGAAACATTAGTTAACACAAAAATAAACAAAATGTACATTTCAATAATAATTGTTTCCCAGTGTAAGAGGCCTTTCCCTGATCAAAAATATCCATAACTACATTGCTATTCATTATTAATCTAGTTATACATATATTGTATTATGTATTTTTGTTATGCGATAGTTATAGTTAGTAGCGGTTAGTAGTATAGTTAGGACAATATAGTTATATGTAGTATAATTATAGTTGTATATAGCAATGCTATAGTTATATAGGAACTATATTTATACTAAAGTTATATCTAGTTATATACATAGTTTGGACTATTTAGTTACATATTGTGATAGTGTCTACCTTTCAATCTCTTTCCTGGCAGAGTGTAGAGCACGCTTAATGGACATGAGGTCGTGGTGTGCGTGTCTCAGTCTTCCTGCCGGCGTGGGTTTCTCATCTATGAGATGTTCACGTTTATTCTGGAGCATCTCAACCTCAGATGATTTCTCATCCGGATCTCTCCTCAGACGATCGGAAGCTCTCAACCTGATCTTCAGTCTCTCATACTCTCCGTCCTGCTCGCTCACCGTGTCGGAGCGAACAGGTGAGAAGTTCTGATCCGCTCCTGATCCATAGCCTTCATCAAATGACCCCGAGTGTGGTCTTTCCTGTCGTTTAGTCGCTTGGTCTTGCAGCATTTTCTCAAGCACTGCTAATTGTCTGTTGCTTTCCCCAGCGTGGGCTTGCAGCTCTTCTGTCTCAACCGACCCAACGTGCATCTTTCTCAATCTCCTCTCTGATGCCTTCACTTTTTTTGCATTTGTTTCAACTTGATCTCGCACGACTGTACCCTCGGCGCGCCCTCGACAGTGCATGTGCTTGTCGGCGGGCACGGTTTCCTCTAATTTATTTGTCCTCGGCTCCAGATGTTGAAAGCCGCTGTTGTTCTTGTCTTCAGATGGAGCAGCCGTCTCACTGTCCCGTGCCACTAAACTGTCGGGCTGCAGTCTCCCTCTTCCCTGAGATCTGAAGTCCCTTATCTCCTTAGGTCTGATGTTCTGTTCCTTGAGCTGATTGCTTGCCACTGCAGCTTCAGATTTCCTACCGATGCTCTCTAAATGACAGTCAGTCACTTGTCTTTCCCTGTTTTCTTTTCTCTGAAACCAAAATGGTACGCGAGACGAGTTATCCCTCTTGATCCATTTTGAACAAATAACAAATAGCATATAGAATGCAGCCACAGAGATACTTTGTGTGGTCTACTTGAGCAGTTGATTGAGTAATCAATTTAAGTGCATCGTTCCAATTCTCATGAGTGTCCTCTGCTCGTTTCATCTGCTTGTTTCATTCATTGCATTCAGCAGTTTGAGAGAAAGCTAACTTGTGTAATATCCATAAGCCTATCCAGACATGGAGTTGTTTTACTTGTTTTTACAACTCACTTTAAAAAGAAAGAATAAACAGAATAGAACAGAACAGAATACTGAATCAACTTCCAACAACTGATGATTAATTGCACTTGTTTTACATATGCAACAACGTATTCAGGATGGATACACTTTTCATTGAGATATACAGAAAACCTATTAATCTATTAATCCACTCATAATGCATAAAGTGACTGTGGTGGATGTGATCACACAAACCTTATTTTCAACCCAAATAAAATAAAATCTACTGCATTATTGGCTGATACTAACAGGTAGAATTCCTATCCAAACATAATACCCCAACCTACTTTGATGGTCTCTTGCAACGTTGGAAGGACACAATCACAAGAGGAGGGCCAGATCTGGATGTCGATCTGTTGAACCGACGTCCCAAGTGCACCAACATTACCATTCTTCTCTTTTGTCGCAAGTGATGATTTTGCATCTTTTCTCTGAAACACAAATTACATTTAAAAAAAACAATTACCAACAACTTCTGTTTTCGGAAAATGTTTACGATAAAATGCTTTTCAGGAGATATATTTCTGTGATTTGATGAAATGACTTACATCCAAGGCCTCTTTAACGTATTGCTCTTTTAGTTCTACTAACTTTTGCCACTTGCCAGTGTGTTCAATACACACACATTTCTGTTAAAGAGAAAAATGACAAACAGTCCAGTCAGTCAAGCGAAGCGAAAGTAAACTTATTTAAAACTATTATTTTTCTGACAAACATTCGTTGGTTTCAGCCAGCGCATGCTGAAGCTTAATGAGTTTGGCGTCGCATTTTACTTTTTCGTTTTCCAGCTCCTTCTTCAAGGCCTGGAAAAAGATAAAAATATGTGAAAATGTCTGATATGCTCTTAAAACATTTAATCACACATGGATTTTGCTTTGGTGACGTTTGATGGCTTTGAAGCTCTATCTTTCGTCCATGGAAATGTCTGTAGATTCTTTGTGTATGTCTGACACAGCATCAAATTATTATTTTTGAGAGACGATGAGCAAGTGTATTCGACTTATTAATTCATCTTTTACCAGCATAAGTTGATCTTTTTCCTGCAATTTAGCTTCCAGATTCTGATTTCCAGTCTCCAGGTCCTTTATTTGGTGCTCCATCGTAGCCAATACGTATTTTTCTTCCTTTTCCTTTTCCTTTCTTTGCAGTAAATCCTAGATTTTGTTTTGAAAAAATGAAACAGGTTGATGAATCGGCTCTGTTTGAGGTTGAACCCCATCCATTATGAGCTGAAGTACAGACAAGCCTATCCATTGCCTAATTTACATTTAGGCCTACTATTACCTTCTCCAGTTGTGCAATTCGCCTGTTGGATTCAGGTGTCTCCGGTTGGGTTTGTTCTCTGTATAGTGGTGGTAAAAGTTCATGCCACATTTTGCCTTTGCATTAGGACATCTTCATTTGAAGCCTCTGTACAATGAATGCCCTTCACTCACTGCGCTTTAAGCAAGGCCTTGTGTAGCTTCTCCACATGCTCTTTCAGCGTCTCCACTTCCACCTGCAGGTCAATGTTCTGCAATTGCAGGAAAGGCTTATGCTTATGCTTATGATGACTAGGCCTCTGTGTCTACCTCATGGGTGTATTTGAAGAACTAAAGCCGCAACGACTAGTCGATTAATCGGTAGACAGGAAACGCACCAAATCCAATTTGCTTTAAATCATCGATTAATCGTTTAGGCCATTTCACAAGTAATACCAAACTAAACATCAAGCATTCGCCGGCTCGATGCTTCAGAAATTCAAACGTTTGGTTCGTGGATCATTATAAAACGTAGGTTTATTCACGACATTTTCTGGACTAAATGATTCACGGGGAAAGCCCAGTCTACGTACCGCCGCGCACGCGTCGTCCTCCGCGGCGGCGCTGCCGCTGCGCCGCAGGCGGTCCTCGCAGAAGTAAACGCGGAGTTTCAGGTCGAAGTTTTCCCTCTTTAGGTCCGAGATGACCTGCAGATCAACACAGCAGCACACCTCGCTGCTTTGACCTGCTGGTTTACAGTAATGTATAATAATGTCTGGGGGGGGGGGGTCTAACCCTACAATGTGATTCCCGCACCTGGTCTATCTCCTTCATGGTCATACTGAGGCTGGACGCCGGGTCTGAAGAGACCGGACCGTGCGGCTGAAGATGCGGCCTCCTCTCAGCGGTCGTCATGGGGTGGCCTTCAGGTTGACACGTTTTTAAAACATCAGTAGTAGCAACCAGACTGAACAATGTGGGCCGAAAGGACGTGAACGCGTCACGTTAATATAGTCTGTAAGGCTGTCACCCGTAGGGCCGGGTAACCAACCTGCCCTCAGCAACGGTGGTCACAGCAACTGCTGTTATGATTTATACTGAAATGATGTGGGAGGGAAGGCTTTACATGTGGCTCTCTCTCTCTCTCTGTCACTCTCTGTCTCTCTCTTTCTCTGTCTGTCTGTCTGTCTCTGTCTGTCTGTCTGTCTGTCTCTGGCTCTCTGTCTGTCTGTCTCTGTCTGTCTGTCTGTCTGTCTCTCTCTGGCTCTCTGTCTGTCTGCCTGCCTGCCTGTCTCTCTCTGTCTGTCTGTTTGTCTGTCTCCCTGCCTGCCTCTCTCTCTCTCTCTCTCTCTCTCTCTCTCTCTCTCTCTCTCTCTCTCTCTCTCTCTCTGTCTCTATCCACCCACCCTTCACACTGACAGCAGAGTTATTGACAGCTTGTTGTCGTTGACACGGACACGAGGGAAGCCTTGAGGACGGCGACGTCTCTCCCCATCCATGTACAGTTCGGACCCCCACAGCGACCCACAGGCCCAGGGGAATAACCAGCAACCCCCAACACGCTGGGGGCCCACTGACAAGACAAGGAGGGAAACTTAGGCCTCCATAGGCCGTCTCTCAGTCCATGGAAGCACAGCATAGTTTAACACGTATTTAGTTACTTACTTATTTAGTTACTTACTTATTTAGTTACTTACTTATTTAGATGTGTTAACACAATAATTGAGTGTTTTTTTGTCCAACCCCCCCCCGCCCCCAAATAAACACCCCAAAATAAAAAGAATAATACAAAATACCAAGAAAATATTAAAATAGACCTGATTGATGTACAGTCACAGTTATGTGAAAACACCTAAAACCGCAGTATAAAACAAGTGTGAATGTCAACGAAAGTGAAAACCACAGCACGCGTAGATCAGGCCCTACATCGCGTCAGTGTAGGAGGCTAGGCAGATAAGATTTTTCAAATTGGCCCAAAAAAGAGGAAGGTTAGATGTATTGGAAAATTAAGATGCGGTTTTAAGATGCGCCCCAAGAATATTATCAACTTAACACAATCTTATGTTTTCAGAAAAAAAGCTTTGATTGCATGGTTGCATGTATGTATACGTGAACTCCAGGTGGATTTCAGAGATTATTTAATAGACATAACAAGTGTAGGCCTATTGTTCAATAAGCAAGACAGAGAGAAACAGTCATGTGATTGAACGAAAATCTACTACTCTATGTGTCATTGATTTACACACACCCTCATGACAATCACGACTCCCTAGAGTTACACTATCACTCTGGTTTAGAGAACTAGTGACTTGGAGCAGACTGGGCGGTTAGTCATGTCTGAACTCAAATATCCTGTCTAGTGTCTGTCAAAATATATAATATATATATATCAATTATATTAAAACAAAACATACGAGGCATCGTTGGAAAGTTTGGACAAATTCACGTTCAGTGGATTGTGGCGCCCTCTAGTGCTTCGGATCAACAGATGGTTTTCAACTAAAAAACAAAACAAAGCCTACCAGATTCATGACATTCATTCCTTACATTTATATTTATAAATACCAGGGGGGAACAAATCTAGAAACTCAACAAAATGACACTAAATGGGTGTTGGTATTGGTAATATCCAGAATGACAGACATATCCAGTCATACCGAAAATAGGAAGACAGGAAGCAAGAAGTCAGGGAGCCGCCTACTGCCAACCACATTGTTTGCAAGCTTCCTCTTACGTGTTTGATAGATTACATCGGTAGCAATCAGTTTAAAACTTAAGGTTAATAGTTTATGGAGGTTAAAAATAAATGTATTTATTCCTATATAAAATTACATTGAAAATTGTCATTGCATCAGTGATGTGAATTGTGAACCAATGGGTGAGGAAGATGAGACGGAGGAAAGTGGAATCTTATGAGTCAGCAGAGTTTAATGTATTATTCATTCCTTCTTATGTTAATATTGGCCAGAGTCAGCAATATAATCAGTCACAAGCGTCTAGTCAAAGCCTAGAAAAGGCAGTAAAGCATGAGGGGAGATTCAAACTGTACCAGTCGTCGTTGCTAATAGAGTTAATAGATGCAATGATGCTCTGATTTACAACAACGTAAGACCAGGCGAAGACATTTTAGCGGAATTTATCCTCTCTACATAATTTATGTATTTTGCAAAACTGTGTAGTCCATGGCTGTAGCAATGGACTAAATCTTGCTTGAGTGCCACTATGAACAAAACGAGCACAAGTTATAGTTATAAGTTACGCGCGCGCGCACACACACACACACACACACACACACACACACACACACACACACACACACACACACACACACACACACACACACACACACACACACACACACACACACACACACACACACACACACACACACACACACGAAGAATATCAAATCAAATATTTGTGACAGGTTTTGGCGTTTTGTATGTTTCATCACATATAATATATATATGATGATGAAACATAAAAAACAACCTGAACATGTCTTCACAAATATTTGCTTTGATATTCTTCCTGTCAAAGGTGAAAGAAAAAAAAACAAATGTTCCACCTTTGTCCTCCATCCTATTTTCTAATCATTAACATTAACCTCAAGGCGAGTGTGACTCCGTCCGATAACCTTAGTTAGGGTCTTTACACACCACTTCATCCCACCCTAATCATTAACGCAAGGCCCTCCACTCTCCACCCTCCACAAAACCTGTTTATTTTTTCATCATCTTCATGCGGCATCATGCCATGAGCTTCAACATGTTACAATGCATCAATAGAGCCTCCCAGATTTCAATAGAGGTCCTTTCAATGGCTTAACCGAATGCCGTTACAATACCGCCTCAATAGACCCTTTTCACGGAGGCATCATCCTAGGACCCGGGCGTCGCTCACAGCACGAGTTATGGGTCTGCTTCTTGTATGTCCAGGTGTTTGTCCCACAATGCTGCCTCTGTGGAAAGGGTCCATCCTCATGCATGTACCAGAGATCAAAGACAGAAACATATACGCAAGTATTTTCTGTACAAAAATTTTAATTACAATTCATATATACAAATACATTGCTTTCCTGCATTTGTATACAAGATTCATACAATAACCAAGTGGAAATCTGCTTACATAAAAGATGTACAGTACATTTTAATATAATTTTCCTAATGGATGGAGAAATTGAATGGTTTTGGACTTTGGCTTTGCATATGTACACATGTAAAAATGCTAGAAAATCAAAATATACACACACGCACGCACGCACACGCACGCACTCGCACACGCGCACACACACACACACACACACACACACACACACACACACACACACACACACACACACACACACACACACAAACTCTTACTTCAATTGCCATAGAATAGAACATATGTTACATTTTCATCAACTCTTCATACTTTGAAAGGCCATGATGAACAAAATGTTAAAAAGGTCACTTTGGTCAAGAAAGTGTTAAGAGATAGCAATATGCGTGTTGGGGTGGACGGTATCTCCAGACGTTTAGATACATGTAGTTTGCTTCTTCATCAACAGATGGCAGTGCCAGCACTGTAGCCTCTCCGGCTATAAAATAGAATCTTCTCATTTCTTTGTACATTAAAAGTAGAGTCAGCCCCTGCAGAAAAATGTATACAATCTAGTTTTAATGTCTACAATGACCGTTACGCTCACCACTGTGGCATGGCATGTCTGGTGAAAACACAAACTTCATTAGTTGCACCGACATATAGCAAACTCTTTTTGTTTGTTGACATCACCGCATTTATATACACTCAGACTCACACAGGTAAAACATGTTTTGTGAGATATTTATACTCTCTGGAAATGTATACACATAAAAAGGCCACTAACCAGGGAGCTAAAAAAAAAAAATCAATCTTTCAATATCCAGAAAAGGTTTCCTTCATCTCATCTCGCAAGTAGAAGAACACTCAGTACCTGTAGCTGTATTCTGTCTTTCATAACATGTAGGCTATGGGGGGGGGGGGGGGGGGGGGGGGTGATTTGTAGGTTGGTTATCTCTCATTTACAAATAAAACAAAAAGATTAATGAAAATTTTTTTTTTAAATGCGAGTGCACATTGTTGTAAAGTTGAAGTGTTGGATAAGTGTTGAACCGCTGCGATACCGCAGAAAAAACACGATTAGAACCCGCGCTTTTGATAATCGATTATGAAGAAACGCGCCATGTTTGTCTTTGCAGATTACTACACTTTCATGTGCAGAGAGGAAAGATCGCTGTCGCGGTGGACGGTAGCTGAGTGCTAGCTTTTTAAATGGATGACGTGTCATTCGCCGCCCTCCCCCTCCTCTGAACATGATCACACTTGTTTTCTTGACCAGGGTTGAAATTGGCAATGACATAAATAACGATGGCAACTATATAATAAAACATAAATATATTAATAAATAAAATGCCAGAACCTTGAATTTCTGTCTTACAAAAGAAATGCAATGCAAATGTTTTTTCGTCGTTTCACAGAATAAAGGAAAAGCTACTGGGCTACGCTTTGTGTCCATACATGGCAAGAGGTGAACGACACATTCAGTAATTTTATAGAATAAAATCCTTCACTCTGTTTGATCTAAATGGATTGGCACTTTCATATTACTTGTGATCGACGGAGGAAAAAAAAAAAGAGGTAACATATTGATTAGTAAGCCTGACTTTTAACTAACTTGTAACAACAACAAACACACCAATACATTCCTATTCTTCTCCAACGGTATTGTGCTTAAAAAGACACGTAAAATGTAGTTGTTTTTTTTAAAGAACAGTTGATATCTACGAGTATAACTGTATTCTACATTACTACATGTGCCTGGGGATCAGTGCATCAGGAAGGCACAATTTCAGTGGCACTGCTAATGCCACTTCTGCAAACCAGTGTATATATTTATATATATTTATATAAATCTCCTAGTCTCTCAGCAGTGCATGGCTAAACTCCAGGTTGAGTACCAGGGGAGCTACACACAAACCAGGAGACCGCCGAGCTAAGATGGCTTCTTAACCTCTTAAAAAGGCCATCCATTGACCTAAGAAAAAACATTGTCGATATTTCCTTAGAATCTATGCTAATTTTTGCGTGTGTGTGTGACTAACAAATGAATCACTTCCATCTTTGATGCCGTCTGCTCACATCCGTTTTCAATCATTTTTTGATGTTAAACTAGACAACATTAGGAGTTAGTCAACAACCGATCCTTCCCCCTTTTTTTGTGGCTTTCTTTTTCTCATTTAAAAAAAACTACTGGCTTTTCAAAAACACGGCTTTATCGGCTCCACGCGGAGGTAAGCCTGTCTTTCCCCCCGAAAGATAACGTCAACAAACAGTGTCAATGTGCTTTAGTTCTAGTCGTAATAAGTACTTAAGTTTTGTTGTAGCTGATATTTACTTCATCTGTAGTCCTCCACAACGCGGCGTTCACGGAGTGGTGTCATGCTTGTAGTAGCCTTTCTGTAGGGCCGCGCACGCAATACTTTCGGCTGAGCGCCGTTGGTCCATGCTCAGCAAGGCGTCCAATAGATTGTTTATGTCCGCCTTAAGTCCCTCCCTCTGCATCCAGCTCTTCAGCAGGTCGTACACCTTGTCACCAGGGGGCGCGCTCTCCGCAATTCGGATGTGGTTGTCGCTGACGCCGATGAGTCGGAAGAACTTGTTGTGGATCCGCACGTCGAGGTACTCGTCGAAAAGGTCGAAGCTCTTCCTCAGCGACTTTTCAGATCCTTGGGAGAACAAGAAATAAAAACAAAAAGGATAAACATGAGTAACGTTGGATTAGTATTATGGAAACTTGAACCGCTATGAACGAAATGTAAAAGGTGCGGAAACTCTCTGTGATATACATGTAAATACGTTATCAACGTTATTAACATTTGTAAAACATAACCTATATTATCAGGAATGAAAACGGACGATCAACTCAATGTGTAGCCTCACGTCAAAGTCACGTTAAAAAGGACACAAAACATTGTGGGGACAGATAAAAAACCAAAACCAACCAACGGGTACAAGCTGCATTTCCTTCAGCAAGATTACTTTTTTTTTTTTTAACAGAAAAAAAGTGAGCCCAAATCAACACGACCAGTTCCCTCTCTTCTCCCCTCCACTCCTCCACCCTTCTCTGGCACGAGTGTGCACACACACCCTGGAGGACTTTAGGTGGCCTGACAGTCATAAGATCAATCTATCATCCAGATAATATGGGAAAGCGATCTTGCGGATACTCTATTTGCTACACTTCATTGTGGACGGTCACGAACCGAGATAAACCACGCGGGCTTCGGGTCTACAGCTGGGGTTTAGTTCATGCTGTTTGTTTGCATAACACGACCGATGTGAAATGGAAAAAAAACAACCACTCTGGGGACACTTACCTAACAGTGGCAGTAACCGCTTCTGCAAAGGATCATTCTGTAAGAAATACAAACCAAAAAAATACCGTTAGCCTAATGTTGGGGCACAGAATGAGAATAGACTAACAGATGTTAGTCATTTAATGTGTATGGCGGCCATATTCACATTAATGAGATGCATGTTGCTTAGAGTTGCTTGTTTAAAACTGTCTCAAAGTTTCCTCAAAAGAAATGAATAGTGTTGAGTCAATTCTTGGTACACATTTCAAAGTTGTTGCAGACCAGACGAAGTATATTTTTTGCCCCTACGTCACACACACACACTCGCCATTTAAGCCTAAATTTAGCAATATCAAATTAAATTAGGTTAATTTTGCGCAGCTTTTCCCACATTCAGTCCCTCTCTCCCCCCCCCCCCCCCCCCTTACTATCCCCCACCCTATCTCTCTCTCTCTACCTCTCAAGTCTCTCAGTCTGTCGCTCCACCCCCCCCCCTGTCCATTTCTCCCTCCCTCTTACTCTCCATCCCCTCCCCTCTGTCCATTTCTTCCTCCCTCTCTCCATCCTCCCCCTTCTCTCTGTCCCTTCCCACCTCTCCCTCCCCCCCCCCCCATGTCTCTCACCATTGCGGTGGGGTGCAGCCTCTGGGCGGGTGGGGGGCTGGCGTGCGGGGAGCTCCCGGAGGACGACGACGATGACAGCGATGAAGAGGCTATAACCGCGGTGACGGTGGGCAGGGCCGACAGGCTGGTCTGGGAGGAGCTGGTGGTGTTGGGCAGGCTGTCGCCCAGCCCGCGGTCCTCGTCCTCCAGGAGAGGGGAGGCCTTGTTCATGCCCGCCTGGGTCTCCTGCAGCAGGGGCCGGGACTCGGGGCGCGAGTCCTCGTCGCCCTCCAGGCCGGCGTTCTGGTCGTTCTGCCGCTCCTCTGCCGTGGCGCAACTCTCGTCCTGATGACGGAGGATTGGAGAAAGTTGGTCAGATAGTGGAGCGCATTATGTTTCTACTCTTACCTCACCAGAGACACACTTGCACCGTGTTAGTGACAGATTACACTGTCACGCGAGTCACCAGATCAAAATCTGCCTAAAGTAGACGGTGAAATAATGGACTATCCTGATCTTTCTATTTATCTAGCATACTTTGTACAGTCTCTAAATGAAATCATTTTTCAAACAACTGAACAATGTTAACACGAATACTATGCTAGCAATAGAAGGTGAAAAATATATTTTTACACAATTATTTCCACCATCTTTCTCTCCAGACACATAACTTGGCATCTACGGCATCAAAGGTTCCTTTATTTGTAGCAGACTAAAAATAGACGGTTGATATGTGAGCAAGCAGTGAATGGCAAGTATGTTCTCGGTCTTGAGGAAAATATATGTCTAGAAGCACTTTTGACATTTGTAAGTGTCAGTTACATTTTAAAGACAAAGTGCAGCTACACTCGATACCTTTGGCATTATTCACTATTTTAAACTTTTAGTACAACTAAAATCCTTGATCAACGCTTTAAAAAGTATGCTATGGAAGTTGAACAAGTAGTTCCAAATACTCACAATGGGAACCTTCACAATTTCACTGGCCTTGCAAAGCGTCTTTGAACCTGCATCACAGACAAAAAAACACTGTTACAAATTGGATCGACTTGAAGTTTTCACTCGTAAACGTTGAATGAAAGTCTAGAAAGGGGGATCCTACTCACAGGGTCTCTCGCAAGAAGAACGCCGCTTGATCACGAACCACAGCACTAACCCGATGATAATTAGAACCAGTATGACAACGATGGGGGTTGCTGAAAGAAACAGCCAAAAGCATTTTAATATTTAAGCATGACAAATTTGTAACGTGACCCAAAAAAACGAATTAGAGTCGTAATGTTTAGAACGGGGCTGTTTTAGTAAGGGCTGCTTTCTTCGTACAGTACTCTTTCTGTAAAACATTATTTTGCGTCTGCCCTGACACAGCAGTGTGCTTTGGGCTTAGCGGGTTGGTCAGAACAACAACAATGCAAACTATTGTAAAAAAAAACAACCTTGGAAGATAAATCGGGAACATAAACCATATAGAACATAAAATAGATATTGTTAATCGTGTTACCTATGAGCTCTGGGGAGCTCGGGGATGGGGTGGGGAGGATGGGTTGAGACAGCTCGGTGGTAGAGGGGTTGCCCTTCCTGCACACCGTGTTGGAAAAGGCAGTGCACTTCTTCACCTCCTCTTCCCCCGATTTACACCTACGAAACGAGTCAAAACCAAAACAAGAACTCAAAACACGAAGACGACAACTGGCGATTCAGGGAAATTCATTAAAAACCGGCATTGTGTAGAAAATGGCAATTGAGATAAAAAACTAATATTAATTTTAAAAAAAACACAAAACAAACTGTACAAAATGTACACAACAGAACGACAAACAAACATAACGTACTTGGCACAGCGCTTGCAGACCTCACACGCTTGTTCAGGAACACAGAAGGTTCCTGTTCGACACTGACACTTGGTGTCTGTGGTGCTGGTGCAGGACACCGTCTCCATCTCGTCTGTTGATTTAACCGCCATAGAAATACAGTGTCATTATTGTTGGGGGGAAAGGTAGTAATGGAACCGAATTCTTCACAGTCATTTTCTCAGAAATGCATTTAGTTTTCCCGCTTTTCATTTTCCACCTCTTTTTTTCATTTGTTTCCCCACACACACAGACACACACACACAGACACACACACACACAGGATGGTTGATGAGCCATGCGAGTAAGAGAGAGAGAGAAGCGCTTAACTGCGTGGAATGTGAGAGTACTCCCTGTGGAAAGTGCTGCTGTGGATTTCTACCAAAGTCCAACACTGGTTTACTCAGGCAGGGAGTCGTATAGTTAAGCATTACTCTATGGAGCACTTCTGGAGCAACATGTCGAAACAAATTAGAAACAACTACAACTACATTTTAAACCAATCATTTAATTTCATGATCACACAAAAATGTCAATACTAAAAAATGTAAGGATTAGTGTTTAAGCAAAAGATGCTGGGCATTTATTAGGGCTGGGACGATATGCTTATCTTGCGTGCCGATTCGATATGCATTGCAATTTTTAAGTATTGCGTTTCTACTATTGAGAAGTATTGAGATTCGATATTTCGATTTATTGTGATTGTTGTTCACTTTTTTAACACTAGACACTGGGAAAAAGTCGAATCATGCACTTCGAGTGTAGATCATGAGACATATTCCCAAAAACAATCACATGTCAGTCAGTCTTTCTGACTTTCATTTCAGCAGCATCCTACTGGGAGGGTTTAAGGGAAGGTTACACGCTGCTGTTGATGTAGTGTACTTCTTGTATGCATTTAATGTGAAAACAATAAACACACTGTTAAAATAAATCGCAATACTTAAGTGAATTGATTTTTTTTTCACCCGCCCACTTTCGATGGCCCTTTATAAACAGTCGACACCGCGACAGCCTTGCCCTTATTTGCAATGAATATGCAGCCACGTTAATGCTGCTTCTGCATGGCTGAAATAGAAGTGATACTTCTTGGGTTCCTGGGCTTCATATAGCACCAATGCTACATTAGCCTTGGGAGGTGAAAGAGGCTTTTAATGCAGGCTAAACCTTTTGTGCCATTTTGCCCAGTGTGGTTGTATGACATTTGTGCATGAACAAATGAAATGCAAAGCAGATAAATAGATATTACAAAGTGTCGCTTCCTCTGTTCAGGTTTGAAGTGAATGTAGGAGATGACAGAACCTTACAAGCTAGATGGGAGACCTTGTAAGAGATTATTAAGGTAGTAAGTACAGTAAAGAACAGTAAAACTAACAAAGTAGCCACTAAAATCATTCATTAATTCATTATCTTTTGAGCGATTGCTGCAAATGGCTAAGCTCAAGACCTCTCTCTCTCTCTATCTGGATGTTTTCCATTTAAATAATTGTTTGCACATCGCAGTTTTGCATTTCTCTACAAAAGCTTCAAGGAAACCTTGGCCCAGTTCTCAACGAGGGACAATACTCGAGACAGGAGTTTGAGATTTAATCTTGAATTGAAAAGGTTGAATTCAGCCCCGATTTGTGAATACGTTTCCTTGCTTTTCTTTTCAAACTGTGTCAGCATTTTTGAAGCACCGCTGGTCTATAGAAACCAATGGCCTCTAGAGAGGAAAAGGTTCAATTCAAAATGAACCTGAGCTCCTTGCGACCATAAAGTAATTATCCCAACAGAAGCCTATTTGATCTACAGTGTGTGTCCTCTCTCTCTCTCTCTCTCTCTCTCTCTCTCTCTCTCTCTCTCTCTCTCTCTCTCTCTCTCTCTCTCTCTCTCTCTCTCTCTCTCTCTCTCTCTCTCTCTCTCTCTCTCTCTCTCTCTCTCTCTCTCTCTCAGCTCCATGGTCACAAACAACAAAGTGCAACGTAATTTGAGCTAATTAGAGCAAGGGATTAATGTGCTAACATTTAAATGTCCTTCCATTTGAAGCCCTTTTAAAACGCCCTATTCAATACAATACTGCCATGGCATAAATAAAAGACACACTTTAGGACCCGAGCAACAAAAATGGAGCTTCTCTCTACTCTTTTCTTTTTCTTGAATACACAATGAATACGCACAAAGCCCTTCCCTATGTAACTGTAGTCTCTTCTCTTCCAGGGGCCTTGTGTCTTTCACAGCCGCACAAAGACAGCCTGTGAGGGGAGACAATAAAAAACAGCCACACCTAGGCTCCGGCCAGGTAGTCAGACACACAAGTAAATCTCTAGAGGACGGTCGGTCAACGCACTCAAATTCGTTGAATGAAAAAAAGAACAAAAAAAAAAAAAAAAAAATGGGACAAAAAGGCACGCCCTGCTCCCTGCTGTAACACTATATGATAAGATGAGGTTTTTTTTCCTGGGTGAAACACACACACACACACACACACAAAAGGCACAGATGCAAGCAAGCGATATCTTTGGTAACTGAATATTAATACCATCTCAATTGATCCACATAAAAAAATGGGCTGTACCAACAACATAAACAAAAAAAAGAATTGTACAAACATGACGGTGCACACACACACACAAAACAAAATCAGATTTCACCCCCTTGTGTTTGGTTCTCTCTTTACTAGATTAGATGGGCGATATGGCCCGGGTGACATGGCAGGTGTTTTGACAACTGACACCAAGCAGGGAAGTAGTAAGAGGAGTGGGTCATTACCGCTGCGGCAGTGGGTACAGGGCAGGCAGCGGCTCATCCCGTTGGAGTGCTCTGTGTACGTCTGGCCGTCCTCGCAGGGCAGACACGTCCCCGGCTCCAGCTCGTGGTCACAGGCCTTCTGCACAAAGGTACCTGATTGTACACAAAACACACACACACACACACACACACACACACACACACACACACACACGCACGGTTCAAAAGCCAGGTCCTCAGAATGCACATAAACGCTAAATCTGTGTAAAGATGTGAAGACCGACACAAAATAAATCACAGTAAAATTGCAAAATCGTGATAACTGAGGTCCTCAAAATGCATAACAATAAACCTGTGTCAAGATTTGAAGGGCGACACAAAGAATTCAGAGTAAGACTGCCAAATTGTAATAACTGAGGTCCTCAAAATGCACCAAAGGAATACATCTGTGTTGAAATGTAAACAGCCCTGAGAAAGTGAGAAATTAGGTCCCTTATTAAGTACAATAACAACAATCTGTTAAAAGCTTAAGACGGACACAAATACAAATCACAGTAAAAAAGCAACATCATGATAACCAATGTCCTCAGAGGAATGCATGGTCACAATAAGCCGTGTTCAAATGGAAACAGAGGACTGACTCAAAATAACATGGTCAAACTGCATGGTAACAATAAGCTGAATAACCTGACTGCAAAATGGTGATAATTGAAGTCCTCAGTATGCACTGCAGGATAAAACAATCTGTTAAAATTCAAAGCAGGCCTGACCCAAAAAATGCAACAAAGTGATAATTGAAGTTGTCAGTACACGCGATAACAATCAGTTGTGTTAAACTGGACTGACACAGCACAAAAGTAATTTATTGTCTTTATGTTGGCAATGAATGCCAATATGAAATATTGCACAACAATAATAGGCAATATGCAACAAACTTTCAGAGACATCAACATGTACCGCATGTCCTTTAAATGTAATTACATTTTAAGTTCATTTTCGCAAAACTGCAGACGTGCAACTCAAGTTGTAGTTGGTTTTTCAGGGGGGTTCCCAGATGGTTATTGTTGAGCTCCTTAAAGGCATATTTATGTTTGTTGTCGAGTACTGCACAAAGTACACACAATAGCTCCACTGTTGCAACGTCACCCTGTTGCCTGCCCTTATTTGCTGTGGAGCATACCATTCCACCATGCTCATGGCTCGTGTTTGAACTGCACTTTATTCCGTAACGTTACCAACGGTTAAGAACACCGACAAACTGTCACAGCGGGCCGGGGCTTGTAGGGTTACGTCAACCGAACGGTTCCGGGTTCGACTCCCCACTGTGTGCGTGTGTGTGCGGGGTTGTGTTCCACACTATGTGCTTGCTCACCGGCATGGCAGTTGAGGCAGCAGAGTCCCTGGTGGCTCAGGTACTGCTGGTTCTCTATGCAGGTCCGGGAGCGCCGCAGCGTCTGGTTGGCATAGTCGTCGGCCGACCACTGGGACGAGGGGACGAGCCTGGCGGCCCGGCCCACCGCCTGTCCCAGGGAAAGCCACGCCACCAACACCTGGGACATCAGGGGAAGAACAAAGAAATATTAATTAAAAAAAAAAATAAAATACACAAACATACATACATACATACATACACACACATATATATTAGGGTTGCAACTAATGATTCTTTTTATAGTCGATTAATCTAACGCGTTGTTTCTGATTAATCATTTACAGCAGCACACGTAGCATGTACAGTTTAACTACAGACTTACATGCACACGTCACAAAATAGAGTGAGACTTTAGTACATCTCATAGGAAACCTTGTGTGAGCAATCCGAGTCTTAATTTAAACCATCTGATTTAAACAGCTGTCGTGGGAAAGCAATTACAAAAGGGAGAGCCGTCCAACCGGTCAGAACTAGAGGTAAGGCCAGCGTTTATTAGCAGTGCGACACACACACACACACACACACACACACACACACACACACACACACACACACACACACACAGAAAGAGAGAGACTGTATGTGCGTCAAAAAAAAATAAATCATATTGCGATTATTTTGCGATTTGGATACTTGGTTATATTGCGATAATATTTTCGATTAATTGAACAGCCCGAGCGTTGACCACAAGAAGCAACCCTAATGCGATAAAAAAATAAATAATTCAAGGCATCAACTTATCAGATTGTACCGCTGTACCCCCCCCCCCCCCCCCCTCCCCTCCACCCGCCCCATCGCTCATATCGAATGGGTTTCCACTGATCCATTCAAGTGTGGACAACCACAGGCTTGTATAGGTGGGGTTTGGCTGATGGTGGTGGAGAGAGTGGGGTGGGGGGGGGGGGGTGGGCCCAGGACGAAAGGACAGAGAAGAAGAATACGGGGGTGAACACTTTAGCGCCCCCCCCCCCCCCTCACCCCCCCTCACCCCCCCCCCCCCCCCCCCCCCCCCCAAGGCATTTGCTGTTTATTCACACGCTTTTCACCATGTCAATGTGAGAAGGCGCCCATTCATGGGCTGAACAACACACTTTAGTGCTTCGACTTCAAATGACCCACATTCTGGGAGCCGGGCCCTTTGAATGGCCGACACGCTACACCGCCGCGGACGCAACCGGACACCGCAAAAAAATGAAAAAGAAGACGCCCAGCTCTGGAGGTTTTGTCTCTCCTGCTGTGTACCCCCCCCCCCCCCCCCCCCCCCCCCGCCAACAGGAGCTGGGAAAGAAAAGAACAGGTTAGGGCGGAGGAGAGGGCCCATCTCCACACAGGAAAAAAAAAGGATAGAGCAAGAGCGAGAAGAGAAAGCGAGAGAGTGAATGTACGAGAGTGAATGTGAGAGAGTGAGAGACAGAGACAAAGAGACTCCCAATCCTGGACTTGGCTCTCTAGAACGGCAGCCATGCCTTGTTGTTCCAGCAGAAGTCTCTCTCTCTCCTTCCCTCTCTCCCTCTCTCTCTCTCCCTCCCCCCCCCCCCCCTCTCTCTCTCTCTCTCTCCCCCCCTCTCTCCTTCCTCTGCCTCAGTTTACGTCAGAGTTTCCAGCGGCACCGAGACGCAGACAGCCCAGCACTCACAATCACACCATTTAGATCTGTCCAAACATTCTGAGAGCGTGCACGTGAGCGCCTGTGCATGTGCGTGTGTGGGACTGTGTGTGGGACTGTGTGTGGCATAGGCGTGGGGAAGGGGGCAGAAGACAGCAAGAACGGGTGGGTGGGGGTATAAAATGTGTACATTGAAAGACTAACAGCTTGTATGGTATAGACTTGAATCCTCAGTGTATATGTCTGGGGGGGGGGGGGGAAGAGAGAGAGAGAGAGAGAGAGAGAGAGAGAGAGAGAGAGAGAGAGAGAGAGAGAGAGAGAGATGGAAACTCACTTCCACAGACTAAGCACTGGAATTCCATGTTAATACAAGCCAGAGAAAAATGAATATTCCCCATTTAGGAGTGTGCATGTGTATGTGTGTGTGTGCAGGAAATGGCACATGAGACAAAGAGGAGGGACAAACTGGGCAGAGAAAGTGCTTGAAAGAGTTACAGACTATATGATGAAAAAGAGGACCAAGTCGGCCACGCACAAAAAAGGACTTAAAGAAGTCACCAGTGGCTTCTTCCACCAGTAGTATGCTGGTGACAGTGAAAATGCGGACAAAAGTATGACGTCGTCGTTTGAGCATTCCAATATATGCGATGATTCACACCGTGTTATTTGGCGTAGCACACTGTCCTGTTCCATTCATTTGAAGCACGTCCCTCACGAGAGAAAACACACTTCACTATAAAAGGGGAGGAGACAAAAGACGACTAGAAAAAAGGCCGCCCTAGACCAAAGCACTGCCGCGTTGCCAAGGCAACACAGTAGTTGGATAGGTCATTAAAATGGATCTGGATATGATATTATCTCGATGCATTGTACGGAAACACAAAACCTCCAACCTGAGTAGGACTATTGCAATGCAGCTGTGTGTGTGTCTGTTTGCATGTGCTGCTGTGTCCCATTAGACATTATTACACACCCATCTGTGACCGAAATGCCAGAAGCATTCACCGTATTATTGCAATGCAGCCGCACAATGTTACATTCAACCATGTGCCTAGCAACGCAACAGCGCCGCGGTAAACACGCGCTTTACAAAAACAAGTCTCGATTTTGCATTTTAGGTGACGGAAACCCAGGGACACTTGCTGCAAACCTCTTCTGCTCCAGCTGAAAAAAAAGAACTAGTCTGGTACTAGTCTGGGCACCATGTGGATCCGATTGGTCCAAGTCATTTGTCAATCGAAAGTATAGAAAGTCCCCCCCGGGAACAAGCAAACTAGAAGCCCCCCCTGGCTTTCAACATCTGAACATCCTTCGATTTCCATTGGTTCTGCATTGACTTTACTGTGGTTTCATTTGGCCATACATTGTCCTTGGGAAAAGTCCAAGGTTGAGCACGATGGAGACCACACTTGAGCACGCCTTTTCCTTTTTTCTTTTTCATGAAGAGACAAGCGCATAAAATCAAGGAGAAAACATGAACTTGAAGGAAAAGTGTTTCTTTCTTTCAATAAATACACAATTGTTTGTCATGAAACACACAACACTACTTGGACTGAACTTGAACGGACGTATTTAACAAAACGCATCCTTTATGAATATGTGTTCATACAAAGACTTGACTGTTAAATATGTGAAAAAAAACGAAACTCTCAGAGGACACTCAACCCAGCATGCACACGCGTGTGCACACACACACACACACGTCGGCCAACCCAACCACTCAAAACCAAACCGTATTGTATACACCAACACTACGGGGGAAGCCACAGTGTGGCTTGGTTCTACCTCCTAAGGCGGAGGCGGGCCCACTAAAATGACCATAACTTCAGGCTAGCCGCTCCTCAACAAAACCACAATCCTTGGACCCCTTCCAACAGCCGAGACCGAAGTGGTCGAGTCCACTTCACAGTCCTCTGTATTCCCCGACTCAATGGACAGGGCGCTTCGCTCGGGCTGCCGCCGATAAGCGAAAAAAACCAAAGCAAAACACAACAGCTCCACTGTCGACTCGTCCACGAGTGTGATTATAATTTAATGTGTTGCTTGTGCGGCGCTAACGATGAGCTAACGCGAGAACAATGGGAGGCTACAAGAAGAGTCTTTAGTAGTCTGTTTATGCAACAACAGTAGCGCCCCTCCGTTTCCTCCGCGAGGGCCCGCGGTTCTTCCTATAATTACTCCGGCAATAACTCCACATGCACAATACTAAGACAGTATCTGTGAGCAAACAACAGGATGTCCTTTCAGTTATTCCCTGCGTTATCAATGCACCACTTAGTGGGCAGTAGCGTGTTCGGCCTGAGCCCCTGAACGAATTACGGCTGGCCATTACAAAATGGAAGCAATCACAGAACATTTGGATGCATGCCGCGAACACGCACGCGCACGCGCACACACACACACACACACACACACAGTATTTCATATAGGCCAGAGGATTTTAATCATAAGCATCTGATAAGCAGTGGCACGTTGTACCTCATTACAGGCCGATTCCGGAGAGGAACCTGGCCCTGCTTGTCATGCCTCTCCAATTAGCCACTCCTTCACTTTCATCTGTTATCTCAGTGGGACGTTTGTGGAGCCGTGGGCCTCACTGTGCTGTATGTTGTGGCCCACTTTCCTCATCAGCAAACTCATGAGCGAATGTTAGAGGTTCAATTACAGCGCGCTATATAATCATTGAAATTCAGAGAACGGAATTTGGTTACCAAACAAGTTGCTGCTAACAAAATGTCATTTTTTTCCTGGTACATATAGCGTAGGGCGGGGCAAGATATCGATATTAGATCGATATTGTGATGTGAGACGAGGTATCGTTTTAGATTTTGTGTATCGTATTATCGTGATATGGTATGCGTGTGTCGTCTTTTCCTGGTTTTAAAGGTTGCATTACAATAAAGTGATGAAAAAAAAAGTATTTAATTCACACAGGAGTATACAAAAATTGGCTTTACCATGTGGTTATTTTTTTTTGTTTGTATTGAATTACTAGAAAACATGCTATATCGTGATATATATTGTTATGGAGATATTAAATTACCTGAAGTCCAGAGAACTTATAACCCGTTACACGAGAGCTAAACTTAAACTAAAATCAGATAGCAGATGCACACAGTAATTGCGATACATTATGTTTTCCCTCGAGACCGTAAGTTTGGGTCATTAGAGTATGTTGACATACTCATCAACCATTTCCTCCCCAAGAAACACCCAGCATGCCTTTCTGTGGATTGCAAACATCAGCTTGATACGCTATTGCGCCATCCCAGTGTAGGCATCGGACGATCTTTGAATGTCTTTTAGTAATTCCGTCTGTCAAAACTTTAAACATTAATTAACAGTAGATAATGATTAAAATAATGATTCAAGTCAAGTCACCTTTAATATACCCTCGACATTTAATTTGTATAATCTCTGTTCTGCCTTCCTTAAGCACACAAAAGATTGCCTTACGTGACATAGGCCACGGCGGGAGTACCTCGATTTGACAAGCACAACTTTCTGATAAAAATACCCCATGATGCAGTGCATCCTGTGCTTGCCGATAATTTATGTTTTGGGAGATAATAATGTTTTGAGACCCTGAAGCCTTTTGCTTCCACCATTACTTAGAATGTCATGCCTTGCCAAATGCTAATCAAGTGGCTCTCGGAGCGGAAGGTGATCTGCAAACAAAGGGAAATTAAAATTCAACCTTAGGTCATCAACAAGCCGAGATGAATCAAGTGAAAAAAACGCACCAAAGGCGATACTAAGCCGCAATCACATTTAAGGTGTCCTTTCATTTTCTTCACACCAACCAAGCTCATCTTTTTAGTGTTGACACTTTTAAATGCAATACAACATGTTTAAGAGTTAAGGATACTCTCCTGTCCCAGCTGTGTTCTCCAGCACCAGACACAAGACGGATTTGCTGGGAACCTTTTTTGTGTGTGTGTTTGGCGAGATGTCGTCCTTGACCTCGACAACACATGAAGTGGGCTCACTCGGCATTGTTTTGGGAGGAATAGGAAGAGACGTTTTTTCCCTCCGATGATGAATTGCAACCATGATATCAGGATAGAGGAACACAAGGGCGGCAGCAGCACACGGCAAGTTTCTAAACTCTGAGAAACTACGAGCTAACTTTCTAATGCCAACTTCTCGTTTTCAGTCATTAGGTTCAGGAATTGTGAAGAATTGTGTTCAAAATGCAAAAACCGAAGGAGCAGAAGACTCTCATCCATTTAAAATCGTTCAAACAAATGCAAATGGACAAGCAGGACCTATGGCCTACATTGTTTGGGCTTTCACATTAATCCACACACACACACACAGACAGACATCAGCGCAACACACACACACACACACACACACAACACACACACACACAGCTAGTGAGAGAGCGTGTGAAAAGTGCTCGTCCCCTCCTCTCAGAGAGCACAGGAAGTGCGAGACAATGCAGAGGCTTCATGTCGGGTTCAACTCCAAACTGTTCCTCTCTGCAGCACGGCGGCTCAGCAGCACCGCCGCAGTACGCCACAAAACATATCCGCTACGCCGCTACGATATTTATAACTCCGGGAAGCTGTAGCTCTCTCCACTACTACTAACAAACACACTCATGAACACAGCCCGCACGTACACTAACGCACATGCTAACGCACATGCTAACGCATGCGCTTGCACACACGCGCGCTTACACAAAAGCGCTCTCTCACACGCAGACACACACACACGAACACGCACGCGCGTAACGATATGTCACATGTAGACGTCGGTTGTACTGCCATTCATGAAAGCCTTTCTCTGATCCGGTGGTGAGCTGCCTACTGCCAAGAGTCATCATCTCGACTCTAGTTTTGAATACAATACTGCTCAGGTGAAGAGGGCGGTGGTGTTGACAGGTTGTGGTTGTAGAGGTGGCGATGACGACAGATAGGTTTGTGGTTCTTTACGACTACTTAAGAATTGGGCAGAATTACTGGTGATTGTTTTCGGTTGACCTTTGTTTTGCTTTTTAACATTTAGCACTTGATGTTATCGTCGCTGCTGTGTCAAAATGACTTTTAAAGATGGGCAATGAGTCATGCACTTCTGACGAAGTGCTACTCATAAAAGAGTACACTCGCATTGAAAACAGCCCGGTTTGCCCTCAATCTTCCGCAAATATCACAACATAGCGGGGGGGAAATAAATACAAAAAACGACCCCCAAAAAATGAATTCACAGAACAACGGGAGAGGGGGTGCGAGAGGGGGGCTCTTGGAAGTGGCGAAGGTTTACAGCCTTATCTATAAACAGGTCCCAGGAAAAAAATGTGGACTATGCGACTGTTGAAACAGGTCAACGAGGTCTAAGTGGACGTCAATAGCTAGAATTTATATCTATGTAAACAGCGGTCCAGAACCGCACATGGTGACTCAAGTGCAAGGATGGAGACAGGTTCAAGAAGACTTCTATTGTGCTCTGCTCTCCGATGTGGGGGCAAGAAGCACAGATGTATTCTAAGAAAACATGGTCATAAATATGCCGTGATATTGCTGAATGTCACACGAGATTGCACTAGTGGTGTCCAACACAAGCCTAGTTTATTATTGGTTTATTATTTGCGTTGGGCGGCTATTAGAGTATTAAACACATGTTCAATAATAATTTAATAATTCAATAATAACAGATAATTGGAAGTACTTTGAAGCATGTTAAGAATATAATACCATGTCCTCTTATCTCCAAATTAACAATCTTTGTCAATCTTGTTCATGACTCCAAAGTATTAAAACTAAAGTAAGATGGGATCATTACAGTACTAATTGAGCCCAAAAAGAATGAATGAGTATTCAGTACAAGCGATAAACAAAATAAAAATGATAAACATATTGCTTTTACTGGCAACCACAAAAATACATGAAAAGAGTAATGTGTGCGAGTGAAGGCAATAATCATAACAAGGCTGCTTTCACACGCACCTCCCTGCTCTCCAACGCAACAAGTTGGTCATTGTAAAGTTGCGATGAAACACATGTTTGGTGCAGGGACCCTCATGTCAGTGACCCCCGAGAAATATTAAACAAAAGCCCCGCTCAACTTCCTGGTTGAATTCCTTTTCAAACACGCTGGTATGTTCTCCAGCCTAACCGTTTCAGACTGGAGACTATTTGACTGTAGACAGACAATTAGTTTTTTTCCTTTTTTAACAAATGTTAGACCCAAGCATTGTAGCATTGTGTTTGACTCACCGAGATTACAGCAGACACTACTGTGGCACATAAGAACACTCAACTTGTGCAAGACTTAAACCTGTGTGAGAATGATGTTTTAGATTGTGTTTTGTTAAGACAAGGCCGGCGTAATTCAACAGTTTTTTTTTTCCCTTCAACGTCAATGTTTTTCTTTTGCTCGCAAGTATGACTACCTTGTGTCTCCAACACCAGATAAACATTCACATTCACATTTTTTGCTGCTGTAGACCTCCAGAGAAAAACTCAATTTAAATCAAAATCAAGAGCAGTCCTGCTGCTTTGATCCTGGCAATCCAGCGTTGTGATTGATTTGCCCGTCGTGTAAAACTTTTGGCGTTCAACAACCACATCCAGGACTAGGAAGTAAACAAACCCCTTTGGTACCATCCTGACGCACACATATGCCTCTCCATCACATAACACAGAGATATTATTTTAATGTTTGCCAGTTAATCACGGAGATGGATTCAGTGGATCAAAGCAGACGGTGACTTGTGACTTGTTTTGATGTGCTATATGAAGCAACAATGGTGGTTCTATGGTACGGGAGGAAGCAGTCCTGACTTCCATTTTGCGAGTTGTGAGCAGGAGAGGAGAAGAAAATATTTTCGCAAGCTTTTGGATGTTTTTATTGGGGACGTTGCCAATGAGAAACAAGGTTGGTCTTGTACTTCCAAGGAAGGAAGTGAGTTGGCAAAATAGTTGCATTGAATCGAGCCATATGGGTTGTAATGTTCATAACTTGGCCTAATGCTGCAATTGTTGGCTTTGTTTTTAAAGTAGCATTGGCTTAATTGCCCGGCAAATGTAAATAAGGATAATATAAGCCAGATATGATATGCCTAAATGTGGAATGCACACAAACAGGTTGTCACTCCCTGAACAGTCTTTAGTACACCTTTTAGTAAAAGGTGAGTCAAAAAAAAAAATCACACCAACACAATCCACTTGCAATAAAGTTGACTCTACTCCAACACTGCGTCTCTTAACGAGTCCACTCATGTTTAGATTGTTTGAGAAGGGAGAAAAATGGCACCGTGGATATTGAGCCGGCCCACCACTCGGCCCAAACGCATTCTCCTAAAACCCTCCTTAATGATTAACTGACATGAAAGGGAATGGACAATAGCCCACCACCACCACCACCGGTAACCAAATACCTTTGCATCACGTTGCATCATTCAACTGCCTTGAAAGTTCTCAGTTCGACCATCTGCATAGTTATGTATTGACAAGAACAAACCCATGGAAACAAGATACAGCATGCTAAGCTGCATTAATACCACCGCTGACCAGACCAGTCACCCAGCGCTGGCTAAGTCTCTCTCTCTCTCTCTCTCTCTCTCTCTCTCTCTCTCTCTCTCTCTCTCTCTCTCTCTCTCTCTCTCTCTCTCTCTCTCTCTCTCTCTCCTCTCCCCCCCCCCCCCCCCCCCCCCCTGTGCTTGGACCTCTCTCTCCCTCTCCCCCCCTCTGTCTCAGATGTCCATCCTGTTTTTGCTTGTGTTGTCCATAGAGACACAGGGAGACATTTCCTGTGTGAACCCACGCCCAGTAATACTGTAAGCAACTGCCGATCGTATCGTCGCGCGCGGAGGGGTGGGGATGAGGGGTGGGGGGGGGTTGGGGTGGGGAATGTCAATTATCCAGAACTAGTTTGATGCCTCAGATATCTGTTGATCTGCTGTGTACAACAGCAGCACAGGAAGTTTACTAAAGGCAAGGGTCGGCACGTAGACTCTGTGGGAGTTGGGAGGGAGGGGGAGGGTGGGAGGGTAGGGGGGGGGGGTAGGGGGCGTGTGTGGGGGGCGTTGGGGACGACTAAGTTTTCTTGGCCCAGGGTCCCATAGCAACAGGGCCTTCTGACCTAAAACTCAGAAAGTTCTGTGGTTTGTTACAGATAAACAATGACTTTGTCAGGGTGAACGGACCGCTGCATAGCTTACAAACAAGAGATCATCTGACCATTTTTTTAAAAGACCAACTTTGGGAATAGGCCATAAAAGATTCACTGGATTATTTTGACGTGGCGCACCAAAATTGCTCTCCTCATCTTCTTGATCAAGTTTCCAGTCTATCCTTCCACTTTTTAACCATTCCTACCCCCAACATTTAGTTAACTCGGTGAACTAGGCCTACACAAAAGTATGTGTGTAATTAATCACAAGACGAGTATCTTGCCAGTGCTACTAACAGTGTCTGATATTCACATTAGACACACATGTGACTTTGGATGGACTGCATAGTAGTTACACTATACAGCAGTTATTGGCCTACATAACACACACACACACACACACACACACACACACACATATATATATATATATATAGATCTACATCTATATCTCTATAGATATATCTATAGAGATATAGATATTTTCTGTCTATATCTATATCTATATATACTATATAATGACATACTCAAGGCTTGATGGCAACTAAACAGTATTTATAGTGTCAGCCGTTGGCACTGCACAGTTGGAAAATGAAGTGAATGGAATATACTGTGTGGAATTGGCTCCTAAGCTGGCTGAGAAAAAGGACATCTTTTATGTTGGGCTTACGCACCCTTTCACTTTTAATAACTCACTGTTGCATCTTAAAAATAAAAAGGCATAACGTGTTTTCTACACATTTACACACACACACACACACACACACACACACACACACACACACACACAGGCCAGCTCTCGGGTTTTTAACCTAGAAGCAGCATTATAACATCCCTGTAGCTGATGTCTTACACAGCTGGCCATAGCTGGGGTCCCAAACTCAACACTCAACGCACAAAAAAACAAAAAGAAAAGGGTTGCAAGCGTGCTGCCTACTGAGCCAAAGAAAAACAGGCACTTTCTCAATAAGCACATCAAAATAAAAAGTTAACACGTGAAGCAAGCAGTTTTTTTGGGGGGGGGGGGGGGACAAACAAACAATGGTGACTATGGTCGTATGACTCCTTGAGGTTTTCCTGCCTGTTCTCAGGCCTGCTGCTCCAGAATGACTGCACAGCTGCCAGCCGAGTGTGGACGTGAAACGCAATGGGACAATTTTGGGCAATCAAATTTGCAACAATGCGATTTCGGAAGTAACACAGCGAGAACTGATACAATTACATTCCTCAATGGCGGACCCACTTCACAACAACAACAACAACAACAACAAAAAGTTACATTTATATGTATATATATATTGAGGGTCTCGCGCGAAGGCCCACGCGCTCGCGTGCGGATCGCCAGTAGGCTACTTGGTTTGAAGTTGGGTGACATGCTCCTAATGAAATGTCTTCAGCGGTGCTTATGATTTATTATAGCGTTGGCTATTAATAATAACTTTTTTTTTTGGTTTTGTTTTGTTTGTACTCACCAACACTTTCCTGACCACTGAGTCGAAGTACATCTTGGGGGCAAAATCCACCGCCTTTTACTGGGGCTGACGACCAGTCCGCGGATCGGAGACCCACTACCGTTGAAACACGACCAGAACCAGAACCTGAAACACGACCAGAACCAGAACCTGAACGTGGGACACGGAAACAATCCCGCAGCAGTCAGCCGGGTCTTTCCATGGGTTTGTGGAGGGGCAACGGTGGTCGGTTATATCTCAGCAATAGGCTCTGTGTCTGCCTGTCTGTCTGTCTGGCTCTCTCTCTCTCTCTCTCTCTCTCTCCGTCTGTCGAGAGCAGCGACTCTCTCTTTTTTTTTTTTTTTTTTGGAGTGAGGAATTTCGCCTATGACGTTGGCGCGCGCGGCGGCCAATCACAGCGCTTCGCTCGGAATACTAATGAGGCGGCGTCCAAACGGCAGGGGCAGCGGGGCGGCAGCGGCGGGTGCGGCGGCGGCGGCGGCGCCGCGGTCACCTGTTGCAGGGGGGGGTTGTGGTGACAGTGGTACACATGAGCTAAAAAGCCTTATTATTATTATGAGTATTATTATTATTATGAGTATTATTATTATGAGTATTATTATTATTGGTATTATTATTAAAATACATCAGTTCATCTTTCTGAGCTATCCAGAAGTAGCTGTTAATACTAATACGCCTAGAGACGCATGCCAGGAAAACTAGGCAGCTAGTGTAAATACAGTACTAAGTAGACTTATTTGTGGAAAGTTTTTTCGTAAAACCTCTTTAAAAATAGATAACACATAACAGAAACATGTAACATATTTACACATAACATAACATCTCGTTCTCAAAATATGCATGCATTATATCCAGTTATGAAACAACTTGAAAACATAGTCATGAAATCAATGAATAATGGTGTGATTCATGCAACAGTAAACAACAGCAATAGACATTTCATTACACACTTTGCATTCACAACCGGCATATGTGATACTAGGATTCACACACACAAACAAAGTATGTCTCTCGTGCTTCCCACACAGATGTCCAACCTGTGTGTCCAAGTTTAAACTATCGAGGAAATCACTGTTGGGCCACTTGGTCCTCATTTCCTGTGTTCCTCCTTATGAGGTCATTCACCACCGACTCAAAAACAGGAAACGCATGACAGTGATGTTTGCAGGCTGGTCTGTCTTTGGTGGAACTGGAAAGACCAATCTGAATCTACAATTAAAAGATGATTACGAAACCTTAGATTTCATGATCGACATGCATGCCAAGAAGTATGTGACATGCTCATGCTTTTATGTGACTTTAAAAAATGTACGCGATTAATAAGTGTACTGTACTTGTGTTCATGTGTTTGGTGGGAGAGTGCGGGCGCATGTGTTTGTTTGTGCGTGTGTGTGTCTGTGTGTGTGTGTGTGTGGAGGAGTGGGGGTGAGGTGGGGGTGAGTGCGCACATTTGTCACTTTGTGTGTGTTGGGGGCGAGTGAATGTGTGTGTGTTTGTGTAATAGAGAGTAAGTGTACTTGTGTGTTTGTCTATTTATTTGTGTGTGAGAGTGTGTGTTCCTGGTGTGTGTGTGTGTGTGCGTGGGTGACCTGTGAGGAAAAGGAACTTGAGGAAAGGGGACAGGAACGGGGGCCTTCCTGGATGTCAGTAATGTATCTTGTGACGTTGCTGCTTATTGTCTCACTTGCACTTTATCAAGGTTAGACCACGGGCTAAAACAGAGCACACGGAGTCAGCCAATCACATTGTGTTCCCCGCATCAACACTTTAGCTGCACCTGCAGTGTGATTTATTTCCGCATTGTCACTGATGTCATTTGGGTTTATCACACCGTGTAGGGTTGACAACAAAATCCCAGATTATAAAAACAAGACATTGGTATTAAACATTAAAATGAAAACATGATAGCTGTGAATAAATCCTTTTAAAACATGAACAAAGGCATTCATTTATGGTTTTGTTCATTAGTACATGGACATTCATTTGACTGAAGAATCACTTTTGACCTCATTACCTTCAGAAGACATCATCACTTCGTACCTCATTACTGCAATAGGGTAGACCTATGTGTGCCAAGTCCAATAAATACATCAAACACTGTTGAACACTGTCAGTCATTGAATTATTAAAGCGAATCTTGAATTAATACAATTGATGCTTTCATGAATTATTTGTGTTGTATTATTATTTTATTTGATTAACTTAACTACATCATTGTTTATTAACGTAATGAAATAATGTAACCTAAAATAAACATTCAACCTGTCCATTGCAAATAGAAGATCACACGCTTAAAACGTATTTACACAAGCAATATAAACTAAATACTTGGGAAGTATCACCAAATAGGCACGCAGAAGGGTTCCAGTTTGTGGTCTTGTAATGTGAGCCCAATCATATTGTTATTGTCTGTGACAGTGGGGGCTCCCGGGACATCCTCTGAGACAGCCTGGAGACAACAACCAGAGGGTCTGTCCTATCTGTTTATAAGACAGAGGTCAGGGGTCGCGGGGGTCACGGGGGTCACAGGGTGAATGTTCTGCCCAGATGAGGAGGATCAAGGCCAGAAAGAGACACGTGGATTAAGTTTCTTTTTTCTTTGGTAGGAGGAGGAGGAGGCGCGGGGGTGGGGGGGTTTGTTTGGGAGACAGCGAATAAGCATTTGTACATTTGTTTGTTTGTACGGGCCGTACGCGTCAACACAAACCCCGCCGAGCCCAATACGTGAATGTATATCTAATAACATGAAAAATAAACCGATGGCGGACATGCTCTCACTGATGCACTGAGCAAAATAAACACGTCTTGAGCAACTTTGCTCTTGCGGCTGTTTGCTATGACCACGGTAAGTGTGTGCCTCTTACCCCGATCTCGGCGCACCGTGTGGAATGTTTGAATAAAAGGTTTGCGTAAAGGTTTACGCAAGGCTTACACCGACCTGCGCATTCCTCGTGGATGCCATCATGCGTGGGTTCAAGGACTGGCGGTACAGGCAGGCGTCGACATACCTCGGCTCCTGGATTAGCAGCATTACCCGCCCAATTAGCGCATAACTATACCAGAAGCGAGTGGGAGAGGACTCTATGAATGTGTAATGCAATCAATCAAATCACATGTTGTTTTTTTATTTATTTAATGAATGAGTTACGACCAGTTCATATCAACGCTCAAACATGCATTTTTTTTAAAATGTTGAAATGATTGTGCCTTCTTCGCATTAAAAAAAAGTGTGTACAGGAAGTTGTAAATTAAACTGAAAATGTGTTTTTTTAGAATTGTAACCGACAACTGCCTGCCATCTATATACAAGCACACACATGCACGCGCGCACACGCACGCGCACACACACACACACACGCACACACACACACACACACACACACACACACACACACACACAAACATGCATACAATTACACCCCCCGCCCTCCCATAGCCCCACCCACCCACCTACACACAAACATGCACAGGGTGAAAAATAAAGATCACCTGACTACTTTGTGTTTGTGGCTTTTCTTTTCCCCCCACAGCTGTATATTAATAAACCGTAACTTACTATATCACGCCACTAACGCTGTGAGGAATGCATCTCCTTCGTTGCAAACCTGCACTCGGAGGAGGATGAGGTCAATACGTTTGCCTTCCCCGGCAATTTAAAAGAGTGGCAAGGCAGTTAAAACCGTGATTAAGCTGCTTTGAAATGTGGCCTGATTAGTCACCTGACTCTCTTTTTTTTCTTTTTCTTTTTTCACTCGCTCCACAAAAGAGAGGCTTTCATCGGCAAATAGCACACTGGGATTAGCTGGCTGTTGAGCTGCGGACACGGACTGTGAAATCTGTGTGTTTGCACAAACAGGTCATGTCTAAGGTCTGAGCGGCACAGATTAGACCCTGTCCACTGAACGTCGATATCAGATATCCTCAGGTGTCCTTATTCTTATGGAGTCAGGTAAGGTTAGAGAGAGGAATGTCACTTCAGAGTGCAGAAAACATGAAAAAAAATGCCACAAAAGTCTGAGCTGAATTGTGCAGCGCGCTGGTTGTGTGAACAAAACACATTCGTGAACATGTGCGTCACCTGTGGAAACTATAACTGAAAAAAAAGCAAAATCGTGCCAGAATGAGTGGGACTGTGTTCACAACTATGAGTAACAAGTCAAATAAAGAGAAGGTTGCCTCAAAGAAAAACAAATGAGTGAGAGAGAGAGAGAGAGAGAGAGAGAGAGAGAGAGAGAGAGAGAGAGAAAGAGAGAGTGGGAAATGGAAAGACAGAGCAAGGAAGGGAGGGAGGGAGGGAGGAGAGAGGGAGGCATTAGGAGAGGACTAGTGGCACAGTGCAGAGTGCTGATGTGTGATCCAGTGTGGGACAGTTGGCAGCAGGCTGTCTCCTAGCCACAAATGTACAGTAATTCAAAGCATGCGACTCGACGCCGGCCCCAATTGCAGCAGAGGAGAGCAAGACCCCCGCCAGCCAATAGACTTTAGCGTTCACCCACTGGTGTGCACACCCACCCGCCCACACACACAGGCACGCACGCACACACACACATGCAGGCACGCACACACAGGCACACACACACACACACACATGCAGGCACGCACACACAGGCACACACACACACACACATATAAGTACTCTCTCTCTCTTTCTCTCTCTCTCTCACTCACACACACACACACACACACACACACACACACACACACACACACACACACACACACACACACACAGACACAGACACAGACACACACACACACACACACACACACATGAAGGCACGGACACACACACACACACACACACACACACATATATAAGTACTCTCTCTCTCTTTCTCTCTTTCTCTCTCACTCACACTCACACACACACAGACACACACACATGAAGGCACGGACACACAGGCACACACACACACACACACACACACACACACACACACACACACACACACACACACACACACACACACACACACACACACACACACACATATAAGTACTCTCTCACTCTCTCTCTTTCTCTCTCTCTCTCACTCACACTCACACACACAAACACACACACACACACACACACACATGCAGGCACGCACACACAGGCACACACACACACACACACACACACACACACACACACACATATAAGTACTCTCTCTTTCTCTCTCTCTCTCTCACTCACACTCACACACACAAACAGACACACACACACACATGCAGGCACGCACACACACATACAGGCACGCACACACATACAAGTACACTCTCTCTCACACAGACACAGACACACACACACACACACACACGTGTTCTAAAACACACACAAACACACACACACACACACACACACACACACACACACTGAAAGGGAACAACTACAGTGGGCGCTCTGTTCCATGTGATGTGATTATTCACACTTCCATGGCAAATGTGCGCTGAGGATAATCTCATAAGCACGGATCTCCTCCCAAACCTTGAGGAATTCTGTTTACTGATGTCCCCTTCCAGTGCACTTCTCAAGCTGTTATGGAAGCAGTTTTAACACAGCCGTCCGAATACTCATACTAACTATACTCATACCAGCTAATACTCATACTAACTCATACTCATACTAACTAATACTCATACCAGCTAATACTCATACTAACTCATACTCATACTAATACTAATATACAACTAATACTCATACTAATACTCATACCAACTAATACTCATACTAACTCATACTCATACTAATACTCATACAACTAATACTCACACTAACTAATACTCATAATAACTAATACTCATACTAACTGATACTCATACCAGCTAATACTATACCAACTAATACTCATACTAACTAAAATACTCATACCAGCTAATACTCATACCAACTAATACTCATACTAACTAATACTCATACCAGCTAATACTCATACTAACTAATACTCATACCAGCTAATACTCATACCAACTAATACTCATACTAATACTCATACCAGCTAATACTCATACTAACTAATACTCATACTAATACTCATACCAGCTAATACTCATACTAACTAATACTCATACTAACTAATACTCATACCAACTAATACACATACTAACTAATACTCAGTACCCACTAGTACTCATACCAACTAATACTCATACCAACTAATACTCATACTAACTAATACTCATACCAACTAATACTCATACTAACTAATACTCCACATACTAACTAATACTCCACATACCAACTAATACACATACTAACTAATACTCATACTAATACTCATACTAACTAATATTCAGTACCCACTAGTACTCATACCAACTAATACTCATACTAACTAATACTCATACTAATACTCATACTAACTAATACTCATACTAACTAATACTCATACTAATACTCATACTAACTAATACTCATACTAACTAATACACATACCTACTAATACTCATACCAACTAATACTCATACTAACTAATACTCATACTAACTAATACTCATACTAACTAATATTCATACTAACTCGTACTCATACCAACTAATACTCATTCTAACTCATACTCATACTCATACCAACTTATACTCATACTAATAGTCATACCAACTAATACACATACCAACTAATACTCATACTAACTCGTACTCATACTAACTAATACTCATGCTAACTTATATTCATACTAACTAATACTCATACTAACTAATATTTATACCAACTAATACACATACCAACTAATACTCATACTAACTAATACTCATACCAACTAATACTCATACTAACTAATACTCATACCAACTAATACTCATACTAACTCGTACTCATACCAATTAATACTCATGCTAACTCATACTCATACTAATACTCATACTAACTAATACTCATACTAACTCATACTCATACTAATACTCATACTAACTAATACTCATACTAATACTCATTCTAATACTCATACTAATATTCATACCCACTAGTACTCATGTCAACTAATACTCATACTCATACCAACTAATACTCATACTAATACTCATACTAACTAATACTCATACCAACTAATACTCATATAGTTGCTATAATAATGTATGCGTGTGTGCGTGTGCGTGTGTTTATGTATGCATAATGTAGTTTTTAGGAAAGCAGGTTTTAGGCAGCCATCCGAATACTCATACTAACGTGTGTGTGTGTGTGTGCATGTGTGGAAATAGGTGTGGAGTTTATGTGGAGTGTGTGTGGTTGATAACTGGTTTACAGCCTCACCTGGCCTGAGTCACACTGATCAGACTCTGGGACTGGGTGGGGCTGCACACCTGTGGTGCATGAGCAGTCATGGCACCCAAGATAAACAAGCTATCAACACACACACACACACACACATACCACAATAGGATTTACCGCCTCAATCAGTATCTGTTTTAAGATCCTGGACAGAGCATTTCCGCCCCCACCCCCTCCCCCACCTCACTTCTGATCTCATTCTGATTCAGCGTGTCCCCCTGACACCCAACAGCAGCAACAACAACAAGGTTTCCAGATTCCCATGGTCACAGGGAGGGGGGGGGGGGGGGGGGGGGGAACATACAAAATGTGATCAACGATTTACTGGGAGAGTAAAAGAAAGCTATAGAGCGAAAGAAAGACTAAATAGATTAATAGATTACATAAATAAAGGAGTAGGAAGAGTGAATAGTTGAAGGGCAAACAAGATCCCGACGTTTGTAGGATAGTTCTCATGAGCTTCACATGACTCGCATTTAGCACTCCCCCTCCCTCCCTTTTCCCTTTCTCCCTCCCTCCCTTTTCCCTTTCTCTCCCCCTCTCTCTCTCCCCCTCCCTCTCCCTCCCCCCTTTTCCCTTTCTCCCTCTCTCTCTGTTCCTCCCTCCCTACCTCCGTGTTCCTCCCTCCCTTTCCCCTCCCTCCCTCCTTCTTTGTCTCCATACAGTACACACATAGACATCCTGTGTGTCCTGGCCTGAATGGCATGCGTATGGAGTGGGTGTCTGGATGGAAGGCCTTTCATCCGCCACCACCGACACAAGAGAGAGAGAGAGAGAGAGAGAGAGAGAGAGAGAGAGAGAGAGAGAGAGAGAGTAGAAAAGAGAGAGGGGGGAGTAGAAGAGAGGGAGAAAGAGAAAGGGAAAAAGAGACAGAGAGAGACAGAGAAAGAGACAGCGAGAAGACAGAGAGACAGAGAGAGAGAGAGAGAGAGAGAGAGAGAGAGAGAGGGAGAGGGAGAGGGAAGGACGGACGGACGGACAGAGGGAGAGGGGGAGAGAGAGAGAGAGAGGGAGAGAGAGAAAAAAAAAGTAAGGGAGAAAAAAGAGACGTGAGAGAGAGAGAAATAGAGAAAGAGAGAGAGAGAGAGAGAGAGAGAGAGAGAGAGAGAGAGAGAGAGAGACCGAGACCGAGACCGAGACAGGGGGGGGGGGGGGGGGGGGGGAAACAGAGAGAGGGAGTAGAAGAGATAGAAAAAGAGAGAGGAAGGAAATAAATACAGAGAGAGAGACAGCGAGAAGAAACAGAGAGAGAGAGAGAGAGAGAGAGAAAAAAGAGAGACAGTGAGAGAGAGAAAAAGAGAAAGAAAGAGAGAGAGAGAGAGAGAGAGAGGGGGGGGGGGAGAGGGGGGGAGAGAGAGAGGGAGTAGAAGAGAGATAGCAAAAGAGAGAGGAAGAAAAGAAAGACAGAGAGAGAGAGAGAGAGAGAGAGAGAGAGAGAGAGAGAGAGAGAGAGAGAGAGAGTCATCTTTAATCCGTTTGAGGCAGAGCAGTTGTCCAAGGAGCAGGCGGTGGGGCATTTGAGTGGGCGGCGGGGGAGGTGGGGTTAGGGCGCGATGGTGGCGTGTGTGCGTGTGTGTGTGTGTGTGTGTTTGCGTGTGTGTGTGGTGTCTGGGGGGGGGGGGGGTTCGGAGCGGAGCCCGTGCGGTCGTAGCCCCCCCTGTCCGCGGCAGTCAGGGACCCGGGACCCGGGGACCCCGGGACCCCGGGACCCCGGACCCCCAGCAACCATTTTTCCTTTCCAAATAAACACAACACAGTCTGGTCTGCACACCCCGCGTAAACAGACCAGATACAGATGGAGGAGTGCGATGCCCTGGCCTCCCATAAGTAGACATGAAGTGGAACAGGCCTGCCAAATAGTTGTTTGGTGTTTATTTCAACAGGCCTATATATCAATATAGTGTTATATAAGTGCATTCTTAACATCAGTTAAACTAACAAAGTTCAAACTGTGAAAGTTCAGTTTGAATGTTTTTTCTTTCTTCTTGTGTACACACAAGTAGCCCACACACAAATACAAATAACAACGAATATTTCATTGCCATAGTAGCCTAACGATGAGGAATTGACCAAACCTCTTTCTAACCTCTTTTTAATCTTTAGAGGATAAAGATGACTAAATGATTAAATGGCCAATGTACCAACAGCAACAAAGGGAATAGGAAGAGTACAGCGCCATCTGTTGTTCAATGTATTGCATTGCAGGACAGGACGGTGATTTTGCCCTGTGATAATATTAAATGTTAGACACGGGTCTATTTATGTGAATAGATACGAAAGCAATAGATTCGTGCACATGTTTTGTCTATTATTTCCCCAAATAAAAAAAATAGCCTACTACGAATCCCCTATGTAAATTCTCCAGCTCAATTTAAAACCACTTTTTCTTTTTATGTATACAAACCATTTATATTATTTCCACTAAATATTATTTCTCTGTCAATGTAATGGCACGAGCAGGGGCCAAACCCAGCACATTTGCACAATAAGTGCCATAAAACATGTTTACTCACAGTAAAGGTCCCCTATTTTACCACCAGGTGTGATGTTGATTAGCCATTACAAGCCATTTCAAATTCTACCCTCTAATGACATCACACATGGGAGTGTTCACCCAGATGTATGATACATAGATCAGCCTATCAGTTGGGTCGGTCCACTGGGTAGGCTGGTAGGCTGATCTATCCATCATACATCTGGGTGGACACTCCCACTTGTGATGTCATTAGAAGGTAGATTTGGACATGGTAATCAAGGTCACATCTGGGGGTAAATTAGGGGACCTTTGAGCTCTACAAGTCGCAGCTGCAGGAGTCATCGAGGATCATGTGATTTGGCACAAGGCTATTTCCTTGACCCGTTTGTCTTTTTCTTCCTCCCTCTGTCCCCCAGATAAACAATGATGTCATCTAGGGACAGAGCTGTCACTTATTCACCTTATCTGCACACGGGCGGCAGCTATACAACAGCGGTTGACATTATGACTGTTATGACTGCTTTGTTCTTTAAATAAATGTTTTATTCAATTTTGTACGTTTTTCTTTTTTGTAAAGGTTTTCTTTGTGAGTGAAACCGATTGTTTTTATTATGTTTTGTTGTTTGTATGTTTGTGACACACACTGTGACGCACACACACACGCACACACACACACACACACACACGCACATGTTTGAATGGGGTTATGCTTCATTTACATGCGGTGATGGTGTGAAGCGACGGCCTTGCAGCAGGTGAGGGAAACCAGTGGGTTCATTGGGCCACGCCCACCACCTCAGTTTGAAGACACTGTGCTCTGCTTTGTTCAAGCTGAATAAGTTAAAGCTGTTGGAGGTTAGATTCGACAGTTGTAAAGCAAGAGGGCAGAAAGGAGCAGAAGAGAGTAAGGTTTTGAAACTACACCAAAATAAGTCCCCTCCCTCCCCATTCACAGGCAAGATGGACTGCCCAAACCAATCAGGGAAGAGATGCCCTGATTCATCAGAAATGACCCTGGAGCGGTCTAACATCTAAATTGGTCTCAAAGAGAGGCAGGTGCAGTCAACTAGAAACAAATATTCTCACAGAGCATTTCACTCAAATAATAGCACTTAAATTGTACCTACAGCACCTTAGGCCAGGTTCAAAAGACCCTTGTGATCACTAAACGTTCCTCTTCATTCAAGAGATGAACAGTTAATCCTGATGGTTAACTTGCATATTTATTTCAGCACATTTGATATGCCAGTTGCTATGCTGCAGACTCTTTGGATAATGATACACCAACAACAGTTATAAGCAGCGTGCCTATTTACTTTCCAGACCATAACATTCATTCATTCATTTATTCACGTAAACCACTAAAAGAAAAGACAATAAGCCACTTAATTACATGGAGTTTAGATGTTGAAATGCACAAAACTACTCAATACTCATTGCTCAAATCCACATTTATGTTTTCCCTTGGTGAAATAGATAAACAACTTCATCAGCATGTGACTTGATTTAGTATAACTATTTGCTAGAGCTAGCCTGTGATAAAGACACATTATTTTAGACACAGATATGGGCTGACAGTAGCATGAAAAATAGTTTTACACGCACACCCACTTACGTAGGGTGACTTGTGTATTGTGTAGGAGGAGAAAACATATGTACATTTCATATAATATGTATTGTATATTTTATGATATGGTATAATTAGAAAGTTGCTCTGTTGCACCAAAATAAATCTTATATTAAGGTTAGTCAAGGATTTGAGAAATGTTTTTGCATACATCCTTTGTATTTTAACAATCTGTACAATCTCTAACATGACTGTATTATTCTGCAATCATATACAGACAAGAAAGTATAATTTTGTAAAACTGTGTGTGCATGGGTATTTGCAAGATCACATTTATGTGTGCGCATGTATGTGTATGTGTTCATATGGGGTGCTCGCCTAAGAAATATATATACTGTACTTCGCTTCAATTGTTTTAAATAATTTAAAGTTTGGAAATTGGAAGTTACTTCATGACGTACAGATTCAATGTTGACTATTGTCTCACCCGAAATAGCTGGGCTCACTTTGTTCCTTTTCTCCAGTTCACATATATTTGCGCGGCCCTCTCTGGACAACTATTCAACTCAAACAAGTAATCTAGCAAAAGTATATCTGTACAAAGTACACTCTAGTGCTCAAAAGGTTCAGTTTTCCAGCATAAAACCTTCATAAAGTTGGTCGAATGGTTTTGAACGTTAAAAGCATCAAGGTGAGATCTTCACCTTGAGATACTCAGAAATATTCTCTGGACTATTGTACTCAAAGGAAAGTGGCTGGCTGGAAACTGGAAGGCCTAGCTCCCATATTCAGGGGAAATTATGAAACCATTACCTGACGTGGAACATTTTTCCATTGGCAAGGACATCATACTTAAAGTCCCACGTCACCAAGGCGACTTTCAAAATAACTAGAGGTTTGGTGTAGCTCCAGCATAGCTAAATTGCTGAAGGTACTCTATTATAGCTGTTCAGGGCTGGCTAGAGAGAACACTTTTAACCCTATTGTGAATTTCCCCTTTCACTGATTTTGCTCACGCCGAACAGGCTTTGACGAAAAAGGGTGCTTTCTAAAAGGGGGTGTGTAATGCAAGTATTGTTCAGACAGCACATTGTTTGAATAGTGCCCTTGCCCAGATGGCCTTGTGGGTAAAATTGTGCATCTTGCCCACTTTGTCAGTGCTGACAAGGGAAAACAGACAAACAACATTGATAACCACCTTTTTTTACTTGCATGTAATATAACGCTGAACACAGTTTTTTATCGCTTGGGGTGTTGAACATCTAGTTGCTGACCTTGCGTAATAGAGTTTATTCTTCTTCAGGGCGATTATTTCTGGCCCGAATTCAAAAAGGAAAAAACTGGATTCCACTTTGGAGTTCTTGAAGGTTGAACGTCTCTTGTTAATTCTTCATTTGTAGTGCTAACTTGAACTTTCTTGGAGGCAAACTCATTGTGTCCAATATAATGGGGATGGTACAGGAATAAGGCAATGCTTCATAATAATACATTTGTTTCCTCTAGTATCCACATGCTGTCAATGATCAAATAGCTTCCTCGAGGATTCCTTGAAACCCTTTGCCGATTGTTGGATAAGACACTTTGTACCGCGTGTCAAATAGTAGACCTTGCCGAAAGCTGAAGCGGGTAAAAAGGACTGGAAGGCCACATAACTTCCAAACCTAAAAACCTGTAATTGCCTGTGTTGCTATGGTTATTATGCGCAAGTACTCCAAGTATGTCACCAGTGCAGAGCCAAGTGCTTTTCTACTTTTCTTTTCTGCTTTTCTGAAGCAACAATGCACCCACCGGCTCCGACATCACTGGCGTCCACCTCCAGTTTGAACTGCAGAGCAAAGGGAGGTGCAGACGACACAGGCGCACAACACATCATGACTTCGCCATTGTAACTAGCATGTTGACAGTCACTGTACCAAGCAAAGCGCAACTCTCTAATAATTATATTAGAAAACTCTTCCAACACTACCCCAATGGTTGTTGGACTGCCCCTTTAAGGACTTTTGAAAGGTCTCTGACCTTATGTTCAAAGACTCTGCACGACTGAAACCTCAAGCCATTGAAAGCTAGCAACTCTTGCACTACCTCACAAGCTGCACACAGAACAAATACCTTCATCCCAATACATCTGGAACTCACATCAATATTTGCACAACTTTCACTAGACTTTAGGGTCTGGTGAAACCTTTCCCTAAGCCCCTTGGCTCTCAGGTTGGTATGCACTAGATACCCCACGTTCAATCCCCTGGGCCTTTAGTACCGGTGACCTGACACATGGCATGTACGACAAACAAAGAAACAAAATAAATACTTTAGCACTGTGACACGTCCTAGTTGTGCCTATGAACAGCAGCTATGAACTCCTCACGAGTAGCCGTTAGCTTTACATTCTCTAGAGCTGACTGAATGTCAGGGGGGCGGGCGTCAGACTCATCCTTTGAGGTAAACAACAAGACATGGTTAAAGTTTCCTGGAACAAGAAAAGAGTCAGACAAGTCTACACCAAATTTCTTGGACTGGGCTCGGGTGACCACACAGGAGAGGGAAAAGGGTAGCCTTCAGCCAGAGCGTTAGGCTCCAAATCCAGGCTCAGATTTTCTACCAGCTTAGGGACTGGCATCACCTTACCCCCAGCAATATTATTGCACAGGATAAGGTCCACATTGGCTATTGGTAGGGCAGAATGAACAGCTACCTTAAATAATCCACCCCAAAGTCAGGCCCAGTGGAACCGACGCAAAACCCATTTCGGCGCCCTGTGGTCCTGGAGAGCTAGAAGAAGACTTCTGCCTATGTTGAAGGATGAGAAAATCAGCAACAATGTGGCAGGTTTTATAGCAATAAAAACACTCCCGGTGCCCCCCTGGGTGAGAAGTGTCCCTCCTCACGAAGCCTGGCTTTACAGGCCGCAACTCCAAGGGCCAAAAAGCACACTATTATGCATGAGGACAAACTCGTCAGCCAACACAGTAGCTTTGGACAAAGATGAAACCTTTTGCTTATTTAAATAAACAATCCTGTCTGCTACAGCACCCTTAAAATCCTCAAGCATAACTAACGCCCTCAGTGCAAGTAAATCCCCACCAGCAGTACACCACCTGTCAAAGAGCACTTCCTTCTCCCTGTCAAACTAGAAATGTTTGCCTTCTCATGGCCTCTACATTTCTGGCGATAGGCCTCTGGCACAAGCTCATAGGTGCGGAGAACGCACTCTTTAACCTTATCATAGCGTAAGCTGCTCTTTAACGAGAGTGAGGAGACGGCTTTCTGCGCTTTACCCATTAGCTTGCATTGGAGGAGGATAGGCCACATCTCCTTAGGCCATTTTAACGCCAAGGCAATGTGTTCAAATGCACAGAGATGGGCTCACAGCGAGGCAAGGTAGCAGGAGCACTGTGCCCTCTGGAGTCATGCTCAGCGGAAACCATTTTTCATAAATGCAGGACAAAAACAAACAACTCGGACTGGTCTCACCAGTGCTGGTTATGCAGGATCCACAATGAGATCCCGATTTCCCGAGATTAAAGGAACTAACATATCCAGAGTTGGAAAACATAGAAGAGACACAACTAAAAAGTAAAAGCATATTTATTGTGGCAAAACAAAAAGGGAAGGGTAAGGGGACCGATGGTGGAGCCAAAGGAAAGCAACTTAGCAAAACAAATTGGCTACTAAAGAGCCAAGCTTCAATGAAAGAAAAGAACCACAACCCTGACCAGCCTAGCTAGCATCAGTAAAAACGCATACACAGGTGGTATCCACCGCTTACCTAGTGTTTCTAGACAAGGGTTATTTATGTGCATGAGATGTAAACAGGTTCCCCCAGTTTAGCAAGCCTCCTTCCCAGGGAAGGAAGGGAGGACCACACAAAGGGCAGTTAGCACACAGCAAAACAGCCCAACAGACAAACGGGGAACCGCTCCACATTTAGCGCATGCCGACAAAGTCCAGAGAGAGGGCTACCTCCCGGGGTGTGGCCTTTTATAACACGGCCGAGTGGGATTGGAGGTCAGGCTATCCAATCAGGTACAAAGGAGGGGCGGTACCTGGTAAGAGAAACATGCCCAGAAACACAAGCACAAGTGCCAACTGGCAACACATGGCACACAAAAATGCATAAAAAACAAATCACAATGAACTTGTAAAGGGTCATGCCTTGTTGTATCGTGTGCATTGCAGTCATATTCAACTTTCAAAATCACTATGAATTTCACTGTTTTTCAGCTTTAGAGCAATGTTGTATTAGAATAGAATTGGATAGAATAGGTATTTATAAGTCTGGATTTACTAACATACGAGTCTGCAGAACCCCTATACAAATCAGAGCGGCCATAGCATACATGATTGTTTATAATGCTTGATTTCTGATTGTAGTTATGGTTAGGTTAGTATATGTCGATCTATAAGGGTGCCATTGTCTTTGTTATGTTAATTGAATATTCATAGGGGAGACCATTCTGTCATTTTTTGTTTGCCAAATAAATGTGCACATTTTTTGCAACCTTTTGTTGTAAATGCGCTTCGTTAGTCACTGCATCAGCTTAGCCGTGAGAGGGTTCAAGTGACACTGCTGAGTAATTGGGGTACACTTGAGATGATTATGATTTCTTTGTTGTAGTCAGTGGAATGCTTTTACACTGGAGGTGTTGAATAGACCAGCAGCTTTCAATGGCAACACCATGATCATGTTTGCTCCACATTACTGTTGTTGGTGGATTCAGAGCCCTTAAAGAGGCTATGGCTTGGTCTGGATTGATTGATATTCAATTTGTACCAGTACTTAAAAAAACTACTAAATTAGGCTAGCCATTCAACCTGTCACTCTAATCTTCGTATTTCAGCTAGTTACATAATTATACCATAATTATTTAAAAAGGAAAAACCGACAAGCAGGTCGGTTTGCAATACTCAAGAATCAATTTGCATTATGTTTACTAGATACCAAACGACCAAATTTGGGTTCAAATGACCCCAAATGACCCTTGGAACCACCCGATGCTTCATGAACCATGTGACTGTCAAGCTTTTTGACCCTCCATTGACGCAACTCTGTCTTTCTATGGCTCTGAACAGACCCTTTTCACAGAGGCGTCATCATAGGACACACACACCGGTGTCGCTTATAACACTCATTACGGGTCTGCTCCTTCTATGTACCAGGGGGACGGGTAGTAGACTTATCTTCACTAGTCTAGTCTAGTCTACTACCCGTGACCTGGTAAAGGAGCAGACCCATAATGAGTGTGAGGGACACCTGAGTGTTTGTCATACGATGACGCCTCTGTGAGCAGGGTCTGTTAGGTGAATGTGTTAGGTAAGCAACAAATAACGGATACGGGCTTAAGTCAGTGAATCAATGATGTTTATCATTATGGTCATGTATACAGTTCATCATGGGCAGGGCTCCTGGGGGCACCATGAAAATAATTTTAGCAGGTCAACGGACACGGCGACATGGAATGTTTAAACCATTATTTTTAATGTTGAAACGGTTACTCATCAAGGTTGTTTGACCACATCGGACACGGACACAACAGGAATAACTTTTAAGAAGAGTTTTGTTTTTTTTTCTCTCGTTTTTTTTTTTTTTAAAAGAAAACATTGATTCCAGTTGAGTCAGCCTATTCTTTTCAAAGTCAACACATGGCCAAAATACCGAAACAACAACAGTGGAGGCGGGGGGGGGGGCAGAAGGCTGTGCATGCATCAGTTTACAGGTTTGCTATAGCTTTTAAAGAGGGAGTCACTTTTTATTTGACGCGTTCAGTCGTTTCTCGCGCCACTTCTATTGTCGTTAATGTTGTGTTTTGGATGTGAAGCGGTTTTGTTACCATGTAACAAAAGCTTAGACAAAGCTATTGTTTGTTACGTTAACTGTGTAAGCTATAGTTTATTAATGATTAAAATCGAGGGGTTAGGTCTTCACCAGTTCTAGGGCTCTGAAAGGGGTTCGGAAAGATTCAGAAAGAGCGGGAGGGTTACCGGTGGACAGATATCTCCAAGGAGAAACCACATCTTAGAAAGTGATCCGCACATCCTCTAAAATTGAATCCCAATGACAACTAAGACGAAGTGTTCCTCGGCAAACAAATGGCATGGTACCACAAACGAAAAATAACCCAAATAAAAATATCTAAAAGCAAAGCTATGTCCAACGTTATAATCTGCAGTAGTATACAACTTTACAACAACAACAACAACAACATGATATGTATGAGAGAGAGTTATTATGCTGAGAGAGTTAGTTGTTGTTGTGTGTGTGTATGTGTGTGTGTGTTCCTGTAAGAGAGAGATAAACTGTTGTTTTGTTCCTGTGTGTGTCTGTTTCTGTGTGAGAGAGTGACTGTTATTTTTTGGTTGGTATGTGTGTGCGCAGGGCCGTTTCTGATCTTCTAGGGGCCCTAAGCCACATCCTAATTGCCCCTCCCGCCAACATACGACTTATCGAACCCCTTAATTAAAGGGGGGCCCTAAGCCGCCGCTGATATGGCTTAGAGCCAGAAACGGCCCCGTGTGCGTTCCCGTGTATGTGTGAGAGAGAGGTTGTCATTTTGTGTGTGTGTTCCTGTGTGCGAGAGAAACAGTGTTGTTCATTTTTACTGCAAGACGATATTATAATGCTTTCCAAAATCCCTGTTAATACAAATCCCTCCTCTGTAATGATCTTCCATTTCAACGCGTGATCCGCTTTGTTTTAGAGGATGGGTTGAACCATTCGATTAACAGTCACTATTGGAGTGAGTCAATTAGTAGGGCCAAGAGTTTCTCACAAAGTTTCTGTCACTCTGTCTACACAGGAAATAATACAATAAAACATGAATGAAATAATAGGATCATAGACATATAACACTAAGAGTTTGGGAACCCCCCCCCTCCCCCAAGAAATAAGTTGTAAGGATAGTCCTCAGGAAACCAGTTGAGCAGTTCAGAGAGCTGCACATGTTTTTAGCATTCTTAAACAGTTTTACCCCACGAGGAAAGCCCTCTCTTCTCAGTTTGCGTTTGTACTCCTGCTCTAGTGTTCACAGATGGTTGGAGCGGGGCTTTCCGATGGGACAGGAGCAGAGGTTGTATTTTTTTTTAATCAGAAAAAACTAAATGAGAAGCTCATCTGCGTTCCTTTCCTCTTTCCGAGATTTTCCTGTTGCTGGGGCAACACCGGCTCGGAGTAACTGACACCGCCAGCGAAACGACGCCTCATGGATCTCTCTTCTTCTTCTTCTTCTTCTTCTTCTTCTTCTTCTTCTTCTTCTTCTTCTTCTTCTTCTTCTTCTACGTCCGTCCCTTGTCTTTCTCTTTGTTCCTCCTCCTCTTGGACCCCCCCTTTGGGCAAAACCAGTAAGCAGGCGCCACCACCGCCGCTGCTGCTATTGCTCCTCCTGTGCCTCCTCCTCATTCTCATTCTCCTGTGGCTCTACCATCGGATCATGCAAATTAAAAGTCACCCACAAAGGTTTGGGTTTTGGATCCTCCCAACTTGGACCCTATAAAGGCCTACCGTCCCCCGGGGGGGGGGGGGGGGGGGGGGGGGGGGTTTGTGTTTTAAGTTAATTCAGACTCCAGGTGATCGTTGCTATGCCCCAGAGAGGTGAAGGTCCTGGGGGACTGGGCCCTGTCGATCTCTTCCAGGGCACAGGCCAGAGAGTCCACGTCCCCCGAGCCCTGGTGCTGTATCTCCCAGAGGTTGAGGATGGCCGCCGAGGGGCTCCTCTGGCAGGCGAAGTAGCTCAGGTTCCTGGAGGGGTGGGGGTGGGGGGGAGGGTGGAGGGTGGAGGGAGAGGCCAGTGGAAATGGGAGAGGATGGAAAGGTAAATACGTGTGCACGGCCTTACTGTGCAAAGTCGTGCACCGTTTGCTAACTGTGCATAAAGTTAGCAAACTGTGCAAGAAGTGCACAACTGTGCAACAAGTTTAAAAGCACGTTTAAACGTGCATGACTGCTATATACTGAATGAAACATGAAAGCCTCACCAAGGTCCCTGACCTTATTTGACTATTTAAGAGGTTTTTTCCTTTCCAAGATTTTTTTTTTTTCCATAATTGAAAGTTGCAAATAATAATTTAAAAAGTATTGTGTTGATTATAGTAATACACTGTACATTGTTGCTGTCAATAGGCTATAGTATTTTTTTTCACAATATGAGTTGGCCAAAATGCTTAAAGTCTGACTCTATATATTTTTGGTAAAACAAAAAAATGTACCCGAGTTGTCCTTTTAAGGCTCAATAGGAACCCTTAAATTGCTTACAAGAAAAAATGCAATTTACAACAACTGCAATTCATTTCAGATGTAATTCTAGCTTGCATTCAGCAGAGGGCACTGTTTCACCATAGTACACTGCTAGCTGCCCTCCCTCTGATCATTAAAGTGAGGACACTTTAATGAAGCCAGAGCACCCTTGAAGAAATAATTGCAAAGGAAATCTGCTTAACAAGGTACATACTACTTTATTACACCTGCTGGTGGGGTTTCACTGGTTTCAACATGCAGTTAAACACTATTCTTGCTACGCCAGGTGTTGCCTTGAAACACTCCGGCCCTGGAAAATTTTGTACATAACATTTTATTTAAACACAGCTTCGGTTCACAGCAACACATTCACTGCTCACTTTTCCCTGTGACTTCCAATTAAGTGACGAGCAGTAAAAAATAACAAAAAACTTACAAACAACTCTGATCAAGGACAAACAGCGGGTGTGTTTCCAGGTGTTTCTTAAGTAATTTGATTACGCTGTTCCAGGACACTTGGAACGCGGCTGCTGGTACTGTGTTGTTATTATGGATCGCTCCTCCTGAAACATGAACATCCTGCATCTCAACCGCTAGCGTCCCGTTGTTCAGAAACAGGTAATGACCCCAAAGGAGGAGCTGAAACCAGGTTTTGAGGAGGCGTAGCATGAAGGCTGTGTGTTTGAATCGCCCCAAGTCATACATAACGTTGTTGGCTAGCGATTGTGCTAGAGTGTGCTAGTGTTGTTGTTCTTAATGAGAAAAAACTTGCATGGTTCTCCCGGGAGCTGGAGGCGATGCGGTCCTCCCGGTCAGATAGCTTGTTTCACATATCTGCCCAACAACACCTTATACTTTGGCCACAGGATTTATAATAAGCAAGAGCTACGCACTGGCAAACAAGTCAAATCCAGAATAAGGAAGTAAGCCATGTAACTAAGCCAGTATGTCAGCCAGTATTTCAATTTGGGGCCGATTTGCGAAATAGGGACTTTTTGCGATAGTGATATAGCAATGAAGTGATTCATGATTTGTGATATTGCAAGTCATTATTACACAAAACAAATACACTTTTTACACCCAACAAATGTTCTCTATCAAATAGTCTGAACTCATTGCTTCGTTGGCATGACAACTCTTCTTATATCGCTAAAGCATTGAGTAAACAGATTGGCACACAACAGAGCGTCAAACGTGGCTGTTGAGTATGACTTCAGGTCCATATTGTGCAGTAATTAAAAAAGTAAAAAAACTATGATGAATTAAATACAGCTGTTGCCTGTGCATACTTAACAGTCGTAATGTATACCTGTCTATGTGGAGCTTCTGGGCGAGCAGTTGCCAGTCGCTTCCCTTGGCATTGGCCGAGTCAAAGGTGGCACAGATACGCTGATGAATGGATGGGGGGATTTTAAAGGCTGTTGACCCCGACTCCGAGGTAAGAGGACAGTCGGACTGGGGGAAAAGAGGAATCGCCCCCTTTTCGTTCTGCTGGACGAAGAGAAGGAGAAGAGGAGGAGGATGAAGAAGAAGGAAGTAAATAAAACAACAATCACACCAAAGCACATCAAATATGGATCTGTAACAACAAGTACATGTCTTTCTGGCTCTGTGGCTTTTGGTTTGCCCCCATGGAGAAAGACACTCTCGCCTCTCGCTCCCTCTTCCTCCCTCTCTCCCACACTGACTGATAATTGCACTCTCCGGGCTCACCTCCGCCGCCGCCACCGACGTGTACACCTGGAGTATCTGCTCGCGACCTTTGACCTGCCGTACGCTAATCTTGCAGGAGAGCTGTGGGGGTGTCTGGGAGTGACTGGAGCGCTCCAGTGAGAAGGCACACTGCAACGGGTGGTGGTCCCTGGCCCACACCTGAGTAAAGGAGAACTCCTGTGGGAGGAAATCATTACGGAGAATTAGACAGAGAGAGAGAGAGAGAGAGAGAGAGGGGGGGGGGGGAGAAGGGGGGGAGAGAGAGAGAGAGAGCGAGAGCGATAAGGGATCAAACTCAAACTAGCGATGACCACATTTAAATCTATATTTTTAAAATACTCTTTGTTCATTAACGCCAGGTGACTTGGTCTGTTCTCAGCCGATCTACGGGATTACATTCAAATGGGTTTAATTTGACCGCCTGTGGTCGAAGGGTTTTTTTTTTGCTAATGGAGAACTCAACACACGCGGCCGGGCTGGACAAACTCTGAGAGGTTGAGTTGGTTCTTCGCCAAAAAAGCGAGAGTCAGAATTCGCCCCCCCGTGAATTCTGACTCTCGCTTTTAGGGCAAACGCGGACCCAGACGGTGGTGCTGCCCAAGACGGGTCAAAAGCGTCGTTCTCGGTGATTCACAGGCTCTTTGTTTTTGTCGTAAAAGGCGAAAATGGATGTGTCTGAATCAATGCTTCCAGTCATCGCTCCTGTATGACCCACTCTGGAGGCGAACCCTTCCCAGGAAGGAGGCTCCACCATGGGTGCGCTAGTATAGTGGAAGAGGCTAAATCCGCTAATAAGATGTCACTGGCAGGATAAACATCACGGATCAGGGAAAGGCACATGCGCCAAGCACATACACACACACACACACACACACATACACCCCCCGCTCCCCGCGGAACTAGGATGAGTGTGTGTGTGCATTAGTGTGTGTTTGAATGTGCCTGGAAGTTCTAATTAATTTTGCGTGATATGTGTGTGTGTATGTGTGTGTGTGTATGTGTGCGCTAGTGATGCATGGTTAACGTATTTTCTCACCCGAATACCACATATTGCTGTCACTGCAATATGCGGAACTGTCGACAATTTTTCCAAGGCTTAAACAACCGTAGTTATTCACCATGGCCTAAACTAAGGCTTTTCTTCAAAAGATGAAACGAACGTCATGAAATGAGTACAATGGATGCCTATTAGTCTAATATTAGGATAATATCTTATTAGTTGAGGTGGCAGAGCAAGTTGAGGCTGAAAAGTACAATTGATTTATTGCATTCATCTTTTTGTTTCATGTTTTTTCATAATTTGACCGGAGAATTTGCCTGACTTGCTGCCAACCTTTTCAGCATGCATAGCATGCGCGCGAGTGCGCATGCTATATTGGTAATGCATATTGGTAATGCATTTGAATTAAGGAACCAAACATCAAAATACAGAGTCAATGTTTGACTTTATAAGATAATAGGCTTTCTTTATTTAGGCAAAACGTTACCGAACAGAAATCTTTAGAAAAAATGAAGAAGCTGATTTTACTAACCCACCTGCAAAATCCCCTCGCATATTATCCACAACCGCCTACACCCGCGGTTACAGTCGGGTCACGCAGGCCAATTACTCAATCCACGCATCTCTAGTGTGTGCGTGTTATATGTGTGGGCATGTGTAGTGTTGTGTGTGTTTGTGTAGGTGTAGTGTGTGTGTGTGTGTGTGTGTGTGTGTGTGCGGGTTAAATATGTTTGTTTGTGTGTGTGTGTGCATGTGTAGTGTGTCTATATATATATATATATATATATATATATATGTGTGTGTGTGTATGCATGTGTACGGGTGTTATATATATATATATATATATATATATATATATATATATACAGTATGTGTGTGTGTGCGTGTGCGTGTGTGTGGAGGAGATTGCTCGCTCTGACGCTCCCCTGCTGGGCTTTGATCCGACTTGGGGGGACCGCAGAGCGCATAGTGACGTGGTGGGGGACTGATGAAGAGGCATGAGTCACATGGAGAGAAACAAGGACCACATGCATGGCCACACTGGGATCTCAAAAGACTCAGAGAATAAAAGATTCCATGCGTGTACAAATGAGGGAAAACGACTTCATAGACATTTCAGTGCTGGTACAGTGACATTGTAGCCGATGTCGGTCCACTGTGAACCTGCATGACAATGTCTGCCTTTCACATCAGCATGCAAACACACACGCGCCGCACACGTACACCCACACCTGTACATGTGCACACACACGCACTCACTCATTCACTCACACACACACACACACACACACACACACACACACACACACACACACACACACACACACACACACACACAGCTGTACACACGCACTCACTCACACCACACTCACACACGCACACGCACACACACACACACACACACACTGCCTATATACACATGCGCTGCACAGGACGCCTACTCGCCTCCACACCAACACGCCTAACCTAGACCTGATATCAAGAAAGCTCATTAAAATTGGAGGAAACACATTGAGCTTTCTTGATATCAGGTCTCGGTGAGGCGTGTTGGTGTGGAGGCGAGTATGCGTTCTGTGCGTACTCCAAATGCGCAACCCTCACAACGCGTACCTACACACACGCCTAGTTATCTATCAAACTGTAAGGTGTAGTGTCTTGATGTGGCAGCTCCCTATAGTACACGTATACACGTATACACGCACTTCGCTGAGTCGTTTTACACCTCATACACGCGCACCCACCCACTCACTCACACACGCACACGCGCACACACACACACACACACATGTACACACCATATGTACTGGGTGTACCTGGCAGGTGGTGAACGGCGCGATGCCCCAGAGCAGCTGTTGAACGTCCTGGATGGAGACCTGGAGGCTGAAGCCGCTCCCGCTGAAATGCAACGTTTTGGGCTCCTCCAGGAGACGGCCCCCCCTCACACACTCCAGCACCGCCACGGCCTTGGGGAGGAGCGGGTTGGAAAAGCAGCTGGGTTAGGACACGGTGAGTTATGGAGTTATCGTTGAGGAAGGCGTCCTCCTCCTCCTTCGTCCTTCCTCCTCCCTAGCTCTTGTTTACCTTGCCCTCGCGGAGAGGAGCAGTGAGTGGCTGAGCAGGAGCAAAGGAAGTGTGAAATCGAGACCGTCGAGTGGCTTTCAGGGTTATTAAAGGGGATTGTTGTGGACCGTTGATGACGATCTGAGCCAATCGCAGCCTTCACACGGAGGTGGAAAGTTAAAAATTACAATTACTCTCGTTACTGTAATTGAGTAGCTTTTTTTAAATCATTTTTTCAAATCGGTAATTGTACTTTTACTTAAGTATATTTAGTTTGGAGTAATTTAGTTTGGAGTAGTTTGGAGTAAGCTACATTTTAAATCGCTTCCCTTACAGAGTAAAATAAATCCAAAGTTTCCCCAAGTTTTCTATGAACTTCGCCTGCAGGCCAGAAACAGTCCAATCCATCGGCTCTAGCTAACTGCAGCACCAGGTGAACGACGGTCAGTCAGACAGCAACGAGAATACTTTGCCACTTAATCACAAAGGAGATGGAGTTGGAAAACACTTCTGCAGACCTCAATCCAACTAAAACCCCATTGGATTTGGTTGAAGTTGAGGATTAATTAAAAAAAAAAAAAGAACCTAGTTTGAGCTTTATATATGTTTTTGTACTTTGTTATTGCATGGGAGAGATGATATAACCCAACCATCCCCCACCAAAAAAGTAACTAAGTAACTTTTACATTTTACAAGTAGATATTTACACCAGTCATTTGACTTCTATTTAAGTGGATTTTCTTTTCCACCTCTGCCTTCACATATGCACTTTATGGCGTCTTTAACAGCTGGGCTGAGCTCGGCTGTATTGTAATCATCATTAATGGGAACCAAACATTTTGCTCGCTGCTTTTGCGTTGTTGAGTGCCTTGCTCTTGTCTGCTGTGACTTTTGGCAATTAACTTTTGGCAATTAAAAAAAAAAAAATCAACTCCAGGCAAAAAGTGCCCAACGCCTTTGCAGGTTTAAATGTGGTTGCTCTATGGTGGCTTTGCAACAGTATAAATCTCTGCTTTTTTTCTAGGCTTTAACAAAAAAGGCGGTGCAAAGCGCCTCCCATTTTACAGCTGTCAAAAGTTGAGTGAGATCACCCCCTTAAGGGCCGCTTCTCTCGCTAACTACGTATTTTGGGACAGTGGGTGCCATGGCGATTTGAGAAGCTTATCTCTGAGATTTAGGATGCGGGGGCCGCAGAACGACTATTGTAATGCACCCGTAGTCTGAATACAGTATATCCTCTTCACAGACAAAAGCAATTCACAGCAACAGTCTTCCTCAGATACCTTGAGCTTCTTCACTTGTTGATGAACACAAATAACACATATCTGCAAAAAGGCATTTCAATTCCGGAGGAGGGCATTTCAATTTCAGAAGATGTATTATGGGAGTATATGCAAAACATTTGTCTGAAGGTAATTATCATCGACCAAACATATCACCATGTAACAATAAAATTAAGTAGAAATCAAATGACACACTGTGCCACAACCATAACAGTGATTATGAGCACAAAAAAACAAAATTGCACAGCAGATTGAAAATAATGACACATAACTGTTCAAAGAGAGAGAGAGAGAGAAAAACGACTGAAACCAGCAAATCAAATTGGAAGGGGGGAAATAGTCCATCTGCTCCACACTGATTAATATCAATAATGTATGTGTGCAATCCAACTCCACAAAACACAGGCATGTGGGGTGTGATTCTACATTGTGCTGACACGGACAATCGAACTCCAATGTACCACAAACTACAAAAGTCATATATAAAAAAGTCAAAGACTTTTTTTTAAATCTTTTTTTTTTCTCTTTTGTAGTTTGTGGGTGTTTGGGCCCCTATAGTGCGAGGCTCCCTCTCTCTGTCTCTCTCTGTCTCTGTCTCTCTCTCTCTCCCTCTCTCTGTCTCTCTCTCTCTCTCTGTCTCTCTCTCCCTCTCTCTGTCTCTCTCTGTCTCTGTCTCTCTCTCTCTCCCCCTCTCTCTCTCTCTCTCTCTCTCTCTCTCTCTCTCTCTCTCTCTCTCTGTCTCTCTCTCTCTGTAACACAAAGAAGCAAAAAGGAAATGCAAAGTGTACGGGCATTTACATTATGGGGTTGATTCATGGGCCAGAGGCTCACAAGGGAAATCATCTATCGTACAGCGGGAACAAACGAAAAGCTAGCTGAGTCGAACCCCCCCCACACACACACATACACACAAAAAAAGGGTACACAAATGTACAAATAACTGTTCTTGACTGACAGAGAGATTGAGTAACTTGCCGGTAGGAATACAAATCCAATTTTTGGCTCGATTCATGTTAAAATGTATCTTCTAAATGAAACCACTAGCTTTTACAGCTACAAAGCGCCGGTGTCGGCATTCACACCAACTCACGGGATGTGCGTCTGTGTTTGTGGATGTTTATTAGCCCCTGAATGAGGATGTATGCGCGTCTACGCCTATGACTATATGTCCATGTTTAGTAGTGTTTTGTAATGTATGCTGGTAACAATTTGTTTTGCCGGTAGTTAGTGATGAAACGAGATAGTAAAGTTAGATGAATGCGCAGATAAATACGTGGAAATGAGTTACAGAGACTTAATTTCCTGCATTCTGGTGAATGTTTGGGCCTGTGAATCACAGACTAATGAGCCAGCAACTGCTTAGTTCAATATACTGTTATGAACCTCAAATATGCCGAAGGTTGCTCTGAACTAGTGGGCTTCTCTCGTTGAACAACATATTTAGCTAGTTTAGCTATCTGTACTTCAACTCCATCATATTGCCTTGTTATTGACAGAGAAAAGGCCAATGCGGCAATACATTTGGCTTATCTAGCTAAATCTTCAAACATATAATATGATATGATACATGGTGTGATATATAATAAGATATAGGCTATGATCTATGATACAATGACATTATTCATCCTTCTTTATCTCTTTGTTTGTAGAACTCATAAAGTGCACTCAATTAATAAAAACTGGCTCAATAGAAACTGAAGGAGGTGTTAACGAGTTTTTTTTCTAAATGTTAATGACTTTTCTAATTAGGTTACAAAGATAGCCGAGCCGTACGGCTCCATTATTAGTCCAATACCGACAGATAATCGCGTGAGTGCTGCTAATAATGAGGACGGGGAAAAAAATAGCACAACCCTGTAAGTGAACCATGGTCATTCGAATAAATGTATATATCTACCCTAATTAACCTTAGCCTAATAGATCTAGGAGACAAAATGGCTTGAATGATAAATACATTCATCACATGATTTTAGTCTCTGGTCAACATCAGCATGTTGTCTATTATAATCACGTTCGAAGTTCTGAGCACTTTCATGTTGCCATTTACACAGCGGGGGGGCGGTGTGTGTGAGGGGATGTGAGGGGATGTGGCTAATGATAAAACCTCACTCCCCAACTCTTCAACAACATGATAATGGCTGCTGTGAATCACGATGCGATATTTTGGGCTTAAGATGCCTCATGCCAGTGTTGACGGTTCAAACCTATTTCACGCAGTCTATGGTTCAAACCCTAAAAAAGGCGTGTCTGAAGACTATTACAGAAGCGCATGGATGTTTTCACCGACTGAGATGTCCTTCCACAGGTGGCTTTGAGTATGTTCAATGTGTTCATTCGGAAACCGTGGTGGAAATCTAGTTTTTCCTCAGACATGGGCGTATTGTGCGGAGATACGATAACATTGCTCACCTTCAAAGTATTCACTTGTTCTTTGCATGTAAGACCTGACAGATGGTCACGACTGACCTCACCAAGATGGCCGCATCTTGTGGCTCATCACTGGCTTGCTCTCCTTGGACCTTATAAAGTACACCTCATACCTAAACTCAACCGTGTATCACTTGAAACCTAAACTAAACAACCTCTATGCAACATGGTCCAAAATGACGACACTGCGTTCTCTAAGTGACAACTAAGATGCAGATTTACACAATAAACCCTGCCATTGAATAACAACTGTATCAATATCATGCAACAGCCATCGCTTGCTGCTGCAGATATAATTACCTAGCGTCTAAATATATACTTCATTGCAACATCCATATTGTAATATAGTTTAATGCAATCTCCATTTATCAATATGACGATCTAATTTCAACGACTGGAGACTTCATCTCGTTTACAGGCTTGCACAATGAAAAGCTTTAGGGACAGGTTGGTCTTTAATTGTTTGTTTATTTGTTTTAGTGATTTTTATTTAGATCTATTTTTCCTTTTTCAAATCATCATCTGTGTGTCAACAGCACGAGGACAAGACCAGACCAGAACTGTTTATTATTATTATTTTTTTTATTTAAGAGGCAGTCAACCAATTTAACACATTGAGGCAAATGTGAGGGAAAGAGTTTTCACATGTGTGTAATTAGATGCATTTTTGCAATAGGTGCCACCAATGACACGTATTGCATCATTTCTCTATGTCATCGGTTGGTGGAAGGAAGAGCACTTTGACTCCAAGCTGTTTTTGCAGTACATACAAAAACAAGACTAGGTGAAAACCTAGTATGCGGCTGGACCGTGAATCCGTCCTTAGCGCTCGATAGATTCAGAATGAACAGCCGTCAATAAGCAGAACGCTCTCTGAGGACGTAAGAGAGGACCGTCCGCGCCTATTTATTTTGAAAGAGCAACGCCCAATGGGGAAACAACCACAACAACCTACGTCGTCACTCACTCCGACCAATGGTGTCACTCTATCACCCACTCCCTGACTCACTCAGTGAATCAGCCGCTCAGTGACAGAGCATCGCGGATATAGGGCTGGCCTGCCGGTCCAGCCGGAAAACACAAAAACGGCAGCACCTTTTGCGCTGCCGCGGATGTAGGGCACTGCCTGCGAACAAACAGCTAACTAACCAACGATATGTTGGCTCTCTCATTAGTTGCGCTTGGAGTCAGTTTGCAGGCAGTGCCTGTGCTGCAAAATGCTCGGGGGGGGGGCAGAGCCTTCACAAATGGTGCTGGCGTTTCCGTCTGGTTTTCTAACGTACTGCCAAACCAGCTTGTGGTCGAAACGCTCTTCCTTCCGCCAACCGACGACGTAGAAAAGTGACGCAAAACCTGTCATTGGTGGCACCTATTATAAACGACATCTAATTACACAGTAATTAGATGTAGTTGATATATTGGAAAGTTGCACAAAATGAGTTAAAACCTCTTTCCCACTGCCCCAAGCGGCAGCCTCAATGTGTTAAATCAGAGGATTGCCCTTGAGCAACACTCACATGGCACATTGCACAAGGCAGTGGCGTAGGTTTCGTTTGAACATTGGTGGAAATGTCCACATGTCCTTCATTTATGTAAAGGAAAACAAAAAATCCAGGCACCAGGTGACAACTCAAAACTCAGACTAAAAAGACTAATAATGCAGGAGGGCTCTCAGATATTCTGTGTTGCTTTCACATATTTATTCTCCTGTAGATCCACTTTTCTCATTTCATATTATCCCTGCTGAGTCAACACACATATAGGCATGATTCACTCTTCTGTCCTCTTTTGTGTCTTTTGTTTGGGGATGTAGCCTCTTCAAATGTGCCACGTGGCACCTATTCACGTCAATGATACATTCATTCATTTTAATTCATTTATAAACACATGGGCTTTAAAAGCTCATGTGTTTCAACAAGATTTCTGCTCATGTTCAACACTTTCTGCGCATTCAAAACATATCACTCATATGTGTGTTTCGGGACTATTTTTTTAGGAATCATGTACATCTCAACTCTGTTATTGAAGCTGCTTGAAAACATAAATACACACATGTTGGCCATTGTGTGTGTGTGTGTGTTTGGGAGTACAAAAAAAAGACCCAGAGCTGAAGAAAAAAGACCCGCCCCTGTCGGAGGCAATGTTGCATCTATGAGTAACGTTGTAAAAAAAAAATAAAAGTCCTCTGCTTCTTTCATGTATTTATAGGGGGGGGGGGGTCGTATCCCCTGCGTCCTACCCTGCATCCTACCCCCCCTCGACATTGACGCCTATGGTGCCAGCACCCCTCCTGAGAAAACCTCTTCCTGTTGCCAGGAAGTGTCACACAGTGTTGCCATGCATTGTCACAGCAACTGCTTATAACCGAATCCTGTTTAATTAACACGCGTTTTCAATCAGGCTAAGCGGGGGGGGGGCATCTCCTATGTTTGTAATTAAAAAGCCCTGCTTTTGTCTCGCACCCCCCCCTGCGGCTATGCCGGACTGGACTGGCAGATCTTTAATAGAGGCACAAGCATTTTTAAATATAGACAGGGCAACGGGACCATTCACTTATCGCAAACTTCCCAGAAGGAAACATTTTGTTGGGGGAAAAACAAACCAAAACAAAACTCCTGTTTAATCACCGAGGAGAACAAAGGCAATTAAATACAGGTTCAGAAGTGAATGAGCCTCTACCCAACGCCAGTGGCGGTTCTAGACCAGTTTTAATGGGGGGGCCAGGTTGGGGCCGGCTTTTCTGTTAGAGGGGCACACCGTCATTTTATTATTGATGCAGACTCCTCGTTCGGGGGGGGCCACAGGGGGGTCCGGACTCAGAGTTACGGGGGCACTGGCCCCCGCTGCCCCCCCCCCCCTAGAACCGCCTCTGCCCAACGCTACTAAACACACATGCATACACACACGCACGCGCGCACTATGACGTTAATGATCTACTTCTACTGTAGCAACGCGAGATAGGTGTGAAGTCAGGTACGTCATCTATTCATATCATAACGAATATAACTGCAGTCAGGTACGTGATCTATTCATATCATAACGAATATAACTACAGTAGGTACAAATTGCGATCATAATATAAAAACATAAAAACATAGGTATGCATCATTTATACATCAGATAACATGTATTTTATAATGTTTTTATAGATTTTTTTTTGACGTTTGGAAAAGCTCAGCAAAAGTCACAACTAGTTTAATCCAAAACACTCTAAAGAGTTGTTGCTGAAATGTTGCATCTAGTGTCATACATATAATCTAGCCATGCTTTACTACGAGCAGTAATATGTCAACATCATGTAACAAGTAATATCAATGACAACTACCGACCAATCAACTAACCATTCCTGTTCATTTTTCATTTTGTTTTTCTTCAAATGTTCTGCATACATGGTTTTGATTTGATTTGATTTGATTTTCATTTGATGTCTTCCGCTGGGTTCATTTTCCAAGAGTCCATTACATCAAAGCCACGCACAATGTAAAAATGAATGTTGCTAAAAATATTGACAGCTCAAAGTGCAAACCGAACATATTCGGATTTTGCACATTGAACTGTGAAGAAGAAGAAGAAGAAGAAGAAGAAGAAGAAGAAGAAGAAGAAGAAGCCTTTAAAATGTTAAAAACGTAATATTTGTCACGTATGGGCACGATCTTTAATTATATGACAATAAGTAGAATACAAAACGGTGTAATTTGTGTGTCTGCACAATAGACCGAAAAAAAAATATGATCTGCAGAATCCCTCTCTATCTTAAAACCCATCTGAAGGCCCACTTTTTCCAAGACTTGCGCATAACTGAGCTGTGCACTTTGTTGTTTGTAGCTGTTATGTGGAATTTCAAATGCCCTTTGTTGCTGTGTCTCTGTGATGTAACTTGACTGGCCCCAACCTTCTGATTCACTCTGTCCAGTTTTTTATTTGTATTCTCAGAAATGTGAAGGTTTTTTTAGAAACTTCACACTTGGACTTTTCTTGTCATCACTTCCCTTTTTATTTTATTGTGTTGATCGTTCCACTTTGGATAAACACATCTGCTGAATGACGCAATGGCCTACATGTAAATGTAAATATACCAGACATTGAACCTCAAAATAATAATAAAGCAATCTATATGACAACAACAACCTACCACTAAAACACAACCCAATGTTCAGAATACCATAAAAAACTACTAACTTATGATGATGATGATGATGATGATGATGATGATCATCATCATCATCATCATCATCATCATCATCATCATCATCATCATCATCATCCACATCATCATCATCATCATCATCATCATCATCGTCATGATCATGAACATAATCATCTTCATGATCATGAAGATGATTCTCCTCCTCCTCCTCCTCCTCTTCTTCATACCCCCCATCCTCACCCTCATCATCCTCTTCCTCATATTCCTCATCACCATCCTCATATTCCTCATTTTCCTCATATTCCTCATCCACATCCTCCTGCCGTCTCCCCCCTGCTCACCTGCAGTGCGTGGGGCGTGTCGTCCACACAGTACACCCGCAGGTTGTAGCCCAGCGGGTTGCCGGCGTCGGGGCTGCCGAACACGGCCAGCCGCAGCCTCTTGGCGGCCTCCTGGCTCAGCGGCTGGCCCACTAGCGCGTAGCGACCCGGGCGGCCCAGCAGCAGGTGGCACCGCTCGGCCTCCAGGAGGCAGTAGCAGCAGGTGCTCTCCTCGTCGACCGACATCACCTCCTGTTGAGAGTGGAGTTGCGAGTCACCACACCGCCGAAGCCCTCCAATGTAGCGGTTCGCAAACCTTTTCCCGCTGTGACCCGCCCTCTGGAGGTACTTTTGGGTACCAGTCGATAATATCGAAATGAAGTGAGACGGTGAACATTTCTCTATGTGTTCACTGCATGTCTCAACATTTCTCTATGTAGTTTGTTGAAAGTATTGTATTGTTCAACAAAATACAATGAGAAATGTTCACCGTATCACTTTTTCAGTCTTCAAACATACTGATAAACATTTTTTTTGTAAACCCCATTTTCTAATTTATATATATATATACAGTATATATACAGTATATTAGTGGTGGGCATAGATTAATTTGTTTAATCTAGATTAATCTCACTGTAATCTTGGAATTAATCTAGATTAATCTAGATTAAAATGGCTCATTTGAATTCTGTCGAAGGCATTCATAATATGTGTGTGCTACCTAAATAATGACTAAAAGTAAGTCTGCGCGATCATAACCCACCCCAGATTTATGACCGACGGGGGGGGGGGGGGGGGGGGGGGGGGGGGGGGGGGTGTGCGCGCGATCGTAACCCACCCCGGACCTATATATATATATTATATTACTTTACATACTACTGGGCTTGTGAATTTTCTCCTGGGGCCCAATAAAGCCTTACTGATATAATACAATGTATATATTATTGAATTTATTTTGTATTGTTCATCTGCATCTGCAAAGTTATTAAGTCTGTCAGATAAATGGAGTAAAAAGTGGAGTAAAAAGTACAATTTGCCTCTGAGATGTAGTGGAGTAGTATAAGGTAGCAGAGAATAGAAATACTCAAGTAAAGTACAAGTACATCAAATTTCTACTTAATTACAGTACATGAGTACTTGTAAAAAAGTAAATGTTACTTTTTACCACTGGATATAGGTAGTGCAATCCGCGCCATGGGCAGCCAGACATTTAATAGTTGCATAAAACCAGCATAAATGAAGGTTAAGTAAGGTTAAGGGAGGTAAAGCACGGTTAAGATTTTAGTTTCAGAAACTAGTTGAAGGGAGCGAGCAAGGGCAGAAAGAGGAGTAGGTGGTAGGTGTAGTGTTTTGTTCTGCATTCTGATTGGTTGATCTAAAAGGCGTACAGCTCACTGAAACAAAGTGACAAAAATGATAATAAACGTCTCCCGCTCTTGTCCTGTAGCCCTCTGTAGCGTGAAGGGTCTCTGTGTGCTATTCCCTCCCCGTCGAGCAGCGAAGGATAAAAGCCTCAAGTTCTAGTATTAAAAAAGTACACGTTTAAGAGAGACATGATGATGAATGAAGATAGGAGGAGCCGAGGGGATGGAGACGAAGATGGAGCGTGGAGAGATGGAGCGTGTGTGTGTGTGTTGGGGAGAGAGAGAGAGAGAGAGAGGGGGAGAGAGAGACTTTCATTTTAGCTGTAATGTCACTAAAGCAAGGGGAGTGGGAATCATGGAGGCATTTTGCATGAGATAAAGGGCTCATTATTTCATAGTGACAGAGACAGGTCACGCTGTTGCTTCTTCTTGAGCGACAACTCATTCCCACCCCCTCCGACCCTCCCTCCTTCAGTCTCCCTCCCTCTCTCCCTCGGTCTCCTTCCTTCAGTCTCCCTCACTCTCTCCCTCAGTCTCCCTCCTTCAGTCTCCCACCCTCCATCTCTATCCCTCCCTTAAAACCCTTACTCCTTCAGACTCCTTCCTTCAGCCTCCCTCCTTCCATTTCTATCCCTCCCTCCATCTCCCTCCATCTCCCTCCCTCCCTCCATCTCCCTCCCTCCCTTTTTCCTTCTTGTTCATTTATATTGACTTCTCCTTCCATTCTTCCATTTCTTTTCTCTCTTCTCTTCTCATCTCAGTTTTTTATCCCGATGGCTGATAACACATAAATGATGCCTCTTTTCATGGCTCCCTTTTGTGCAACGTATTTCTGCCGGCAAATTACATCCTGTGTAAATGTCACCCACACACACGCACCCACACACACCCACACACACACACACACACACAGTGACGAGGGACGGGGGGTATTCCGCCCTATGAGGTCCCTGAACACTTTTAGTCTTTTGATGGGGTTAGCTAAACATTACAAGAGCATCCAACATGCGCGTGGTTATTCTGCTGGGGGAATGCACTAATGTGGACGGATGGATGGATGGATGGATGGATGGATGGATAAATGGATGGGAGATGAATGGATGGATGGATGGATGGGGGATGGATGGATGAATGAATGGGAGATGGATGGATGGGAGACGGATGGATGGGGGATGGATGGATGAATGAATCGGAGATGGATGGATGGGTGGGAGATGGATGGGAGATGGATGGGAGATGGATGGGAGATGGATGGACGGGGGATGGATGGATGGATGGATGGGAGATGGATGGATGGGAGACGTATGGATGGATGGGAGATGGATGGATGGGGGATAGATGGATGAATGAATCGGAGATGGATGGATGGGTGGGAGATGGATGGGAGATGGATGGACGGATGGATGGAAGGGGGATGGATGGATGGGAGACGTATGGATGGATGGGAGATGGATGGATGGGGGATGGATGAATGAATCGGAGATGGATGGATGGGTGGGAGATGGATGGGAGATGGATGGACGGATGGATGGAAGGGGGATGGATGGATGGATGGGAGATGGATGGATGGAAGCAAGGATGGATGGATGGGAGATGGATAGAAGGAAGGAAGGAAGGAAGGAAGAAAGGATGGGAGATGGATGGAAGGAAGGATGGATGGGAGATAGATGGAAGGAAGGAACGAAGGAAGGAAGGAAGGAAGGAAGGAAGGAAGGATGATCTCAGAGTTTTGATCCGTCACAAAGTCTGTACCTCTGTGGAGTTTGGGAGTGAAATCTTTTTTGGAGGTGTTAGTGACACAGCCTTGTTGAGGTGTGAGGAGTTGGAGGTGTTCGAAGGAACTAGATGTGAGGAGCCTCTCGCAACCATCACAGACACTTTTGTTTTACCACCTTGCCTCGAGAAAAATAACTCATATTTGTGTTGTATATTGTACCTCCGTATGTTGCACATGTAATGTCTGCAATAGAAAACTATTGTTCATATTAATGATAGTTGAAGAACAGTGAGATGAGATCTATACGGTATAACAGCCGTTTTTACGCTATGTATATCTTCAGATTGTAATAGTTTTGATGCTTCTTTCAATCCAAGTTTTTAGACTAAAAAATAGGGATTCAGTGTCGGCCATGTCATTTTATGTTTTTACTAGTTGAAATATTAACCAGAGAACCACCTCCGTGTCCTTGACAGCCCAAAGGCTGAAACACCATTTCCATGATAGATGCAAAATAATTTGCTTGTTCTGAAACTAAACACTTTCAGGACTTACTTTGCAGGATTCACTGCACCATCGCTATTGCATTGCATCGCACTCTTGGCGATTGATGTAGACAGTGTTGTCAGGTCAACCGAATTATATAACGCCCTCTGTATCTTCGGGGGCCGAAACCACGCCGCTGCACTCATTACTCCCCCACCCACCAATACATAGAAACGGTTTGGAAAATGAAGAGGAAGAATTATAACCACAAAAAGGAGGTGATGCACACACAGGTACATATGATTTACCTATTGAAGGATTTTTAATTGCAAACCGACTTGATTCATTTTCATCACCTCACTTTTGTGGTTATCCTTTTTCGGGGGCTGCAACTAATGAATATTTTTATAGTCCATTAATAATAATCATAATTCGATATTTCATCATTTCGTCTGGAAAATGTCATAAATAATAATAGCAAATGCCATCACAAGTGACCAGTGTGAGTCCACAGTGATAATCTTACATTTGTTTGCCTTATCTGCAAAAAAGCAGAAAGAAGAAAAGAAAAAAAGAAAGAAAAACCAAAACTCGTATTCATTTTATGAACGATCCATGAACCAAACATTTGAATTTCTGAAGCATCAAGTGGCAAATGTTTGGCATTGGTACCTGATAAATGACCCAAACGATTAATCGATTCTAAAAATGTCAATACATTTTCTGTGGATCGACTAATTGGGTCATCCCCTAAGCGTTGCAGCCCTACATTTTCCCTCTTAATTTTTCCAAGTTCTTATTCCCCAACCAGGAGCACCACAGGTTTCCGGAGGAGCTCCAGAAAGCGCTCCGGTTACCCTTTGTCCTCCTTCAAACAGAAAAGGTTGTTGTGAAGCGACTTTACCTCCCACTTGTTGTCCTGCGTCCGCCTTTTCAGACGGACCGACCAGTTGTTGTTGGTGCCGCTGAGGTCGGCGCAGTGTGCGACGGACAGGGCCACGGGGCAGGACAGGTCCAGACCCGACGGGCCGTACGTCACTTCCGGGCTCAGAAGGACCTCCTCACCCTCTTCTGGCGCAGTGCTATGGTGGTGTGTGTGTGAGGGGACAAAGACAAGGAGACGCACGTAAAATGCGTGGGTCCGAACGCACGGTACTCGACACACACAAAACCCCCCCCAAAAAACAGACTGTGGACAATTGTGTTTCAATAAACCACAGCAATAAAAAAAAAGGGAAGAGATCTGTTTATTCATATGCAAACGTGGCGCTGACGATGACAATAATACTTGATTAGGTTCGTGTGGAGTGTGTGGATGGACGGCGAACAGGATGAAAGGGTTTAAGCACCCTAGTGCCCACGGCTATCAAAGGCTGCACACGCGGCTAGATTATGAAAACAATTTTTTTTTTATATACTTCGGTACGTATGAATGACATAGAATGACGCTACTCCCATGGAACTTGCACCATTAAAAAAAGGGAATAATAATGAAAATTATTCTGGGGCTGTTCTTAAGATGTTAAGTGCTGTGGCAGGTCCATATTCCCGCATGCTGCGGAAACCACGCTAGCAAATACACTTGTGTGACGTAGTTGACGGTAATTTGTTGCAACCGTTGCTCTTTACAATGAACAGCCGGGACCTGCAGAATGACGTAGGTTAGAGCCCCTTCAGATCTTCCTATATATATATATATATATATATATATATATATATATATATATATATATATTACAGTCACAGTAACATTACATAGAATCCAGGTCTTCCAAAACCCCCTCTTGGTGGTGCTAGAGGAGTATAGAGGGGGGGTGGGGGGGGGTTTCCAAATTTGCAGTAAGTAACTTCCTTTTACAATTCCAAGAAGCAAACTAAACAAGAACACAAACTAAACCATATCTCCACCAATCCAGCAGGAACGCTCTAAGCTCCTTTTAAAACACACACACACACACACACACACACACACACACACACACACACACACACACACACACACACACACACACACACACACACACACACACACACACACACAGAGGCCAGGGGTAGCATTAGAAATCAACCATCCACCTACTCCCCCCCCCACACACACACACACACACACACACACACACACAACAACACACACAAACACACACACACACATCTCGATGAATCAATCCACAGCAGCTGACACGCAGATAGAGGAAGATTAAACCTCTAAGACGAATAGACAGCGTAGCCGCGAAGGACAGGCGCTCACAGCGGCACGCAGGCTCGCACGGGTCGATGGCGGCGCGGGCCACCCAGGCCGGCCTGGCCCCCGGCTCTGTTGACAGATTAGCCGGGGCCAAGGCGGCTCTTGGCCAAGGGCCCGGTCGTGGCTGGGAGCCCTAAAGACCGGCAGCAATTGAGGGGACCACCATCAGTCATACAGCTGGGCCGGACACACACACACACACACACACACACACACACACACACACACACACACACACACACACACACACACACACTCGCGTGGAGAAACCGGAGAGAGAGACCCACACACACACACACACACACATACAGACACACAAAGACACACACACAAAATGTTGTGAGTGCCCTGCTGTCGCCACAACCACGACCGCCGCGCCTGATTTAAAATCAGATTGACGTGCTTTACACGGACGCACACGCACACACACACACACGCACGCACGCTCGCAGTGTCCGTGCCATAGAGGTATAAAAATAATCGTATAGCTCATTGGTTGGTTTGAGTCAGACGAAAATAATTTGCACTATCACTTACTGACTAGAAACCGTGGTCATAAACGCTGCTGTTTAGTTTCAGGACCATTTTCACAGACGAGGATACTTCCCACAAAGAGGCGTTTCTCCCCGGGCGCGAAGCCCAGCGATCGCATTCAGAGGAAACCAGCGTCTTCATCTTGTCAAAAACGGATCCTTTGTGATAGTGGAGCCAATCAACTCCAAGAGGCTGCGATTCTCTGTGTGTATACAATAAAAAGGACCCCATAGATCCAGTCAGGGGTCCCCACTTCATCCGTCCCCAGGCTGCGCAAGAAACTAAGGTTACCTGCTGTTCGGCCACCGGTAATTGAGCTGTGATGAGCAACGATTAAAGACGGTTGTTTTTTATTTATTTTTTTAAATCGCGTGAGAGAGAGAAAGAAAGACGTCTCAGGAAAATGGCGATACAAAACAAAGCGGTACAAAGTAGTCCTCTTTACATTGCATGTCCCTTGTAGTGCTGCTGTGTGTACTGTTGCACTGTTGTTATAATATGCCTGAACGGCATAACATCTATCTACCAGCGAGCGGTTTAATATGAATAATAGATCGAATAGATCGAATAGATGCGAATACAAATATAAATAAAATGCATGTCGGGAAGAAAAACCATTCACCAACAACAGCAAGAGGAGTAACCGACTATAATACAGTCACTGTTTACTCGGTGTACTGCGGCGCAAAGAAACGGTACAAAAACAGGTAAAGGACATATATATATATATATATATACAGTATATATATATATATATACATTATACGCTTCATAAAACGGTAGAAATCTTTTGATTGAAGCGATTTTCTAACGGCTGTGACTGGCAAGGTTGTCGGTTACACCGTCGCCGTGACCCCCGAGCGACTATGAAATAACACGCAAATCCGCACGGCCCGGAAAAAAAGTATGTATTATGAAGCGCTCCGTTCCTAATGGCTGTACCGCCGCATGTCGAATGACATTACATCTCCCGTGTGTGAGTTTGACAGCGTGGTCTCATTATGCCGTGGGCTCCCCTGAGAAGATCGCCACACAACCCAGACTCGGCGGGGAAGGTCAGAGAAGCAGATCGTAGGACATCCGAGACCACCGCCGAGCCATCGAGCGAACGAGCGGCGGCCCCTCGATCGATTCCTATTCCTTAACCGTGGGGGGGGGGGGGGGGGGAGGAGAGGGAGAGAGAGAGAGAGAGAGAAAGAGAGAGAGAGAGGACAACGTCTCTCATGCAGATGGCCTCGCAACGGGGGTAGAAAGCATCTGGTTACTCCTCGGGTTTCGGGAGATAGTGGGGGGTGGTTTGACTGACAGCTTCTGGTCGGAGCCCGATGGAGCGTGGCACCACCCTGTCCACCACCACCACCACCACCACCACCCAGTCCTTCTCCTCCACCACCACCACCCTGTCCTCCACCTCCACCTCCATCCTCCTCCACCACCCAGTCCCCGTCCTTCACCACCAACCAGTCCCCGTCCTTTACCCATCACCCAGTCCTCCTCTAGCACCACCACCCAGTCCTCCACCACCACCACCCAGTCCTCCACCACCACCACCCTGTCCTCCACCTCCACCTCCACCACCCAGTCACCGTCCTTCACCACCAACCAGTCCCCGTCCTTCACCACCAACCAGTCCCCGTCCTTTACCCATCACCCAGTCCTCCTCTAGCACCACCACCCAGTCCTCCTCCACCACCACCACCACCACCACCACCACCACCACCACCCAGTCCTCCTCCTCCTCCTCCTCCTCCTCCTCCTCCTCCTCCTCCTCCTCCTCCTCCTCCTCCACCACCCACTCCCCCTCCTCCTCCACCCACTCCCCCTCCTGCACCACCACCACCCATTTGATTCTGAATGACGCGGCTCACGTCTAATCTCTCCAACGGCAGTTATCTGAACACACCGGTGACAGGTTAATAACTGACCAGACTTAAGACATCCTGGGCCCTGAACACGTCCAGGAACACATTTCTTGATATATATATATATATATATATATATATATATATATATATATATTCTGTGTTATTGTAATCCTTCGTCTTCTTTTTATCCAACCCCTCCTTGCCACTGAAGTAACAGACAGGGCCCTCCCGCTAAAAGCCAAGCGTTATTGAATGTTTATTTGATGCTTGTCTCGTCCGCCCGACTGAACACCCAAAACAGATTGTCATCAACGAGAGAGAGAGACAGAGAGAGAGAGAGACAGAGAGAGACAGAGAGAGAGAGAGAGAGAGAGAGAGAGAGAGAGAGAGAGAGAGAGAGAGAGGGAGTGACTGTGTTCGCAACATTTGCCACTTTAACCAGTCACGATAAAAGTAGCGGGTGTCATTGCTGCGTTGTCTCCAGACACAAAACAGTCTCTAAGTATAGCCCTCCATTCTGCAGCGTCGCACACACACACACACACACACACACACACACACACACACACACACACCCGTCCGCATACGCACGCTCACAGACTTCTACTCACCACCCCTGCAGTGGGCGAGATGAGCAAGGACCACATATCGCCTCTACACAGTTAGTGTATCTGTCTGGCGCTCAGTCTCGGTGTGTGTGTGTGTGTGTGTGTGTGTGTGTGTGTGTGTGTGTGTGTGCGTGCGAGTATTATAAATGTGTTTAATAAAGAAATATAGGAGAAAAAAAGAACAGTCAAAAGAAAGAAAAGCTAAGTAGAAATATAGAAAGAATGAAGAAAAGTACAAATAAAAAGAAAGACAGAAAGAAAGAAAGACAGAAAGAAAGACAGAAAGAAAGACAGAAAGAAAGAAAGAAAGAAAGAAAGAAAGAAAGAAAGAAAGAAAGAAAGAAAGAAAGAAAAAGAAAGAAAGAAAGAAAGAATAAAAAGTGCGTAACAACGCAAAGACTGAAAAGAAAGAAATAACAAATAAAATAAAAAGAAGAGAACAAAAGAATGAGAAAACAGACTCCAACCGACTTGCTTGTGTGTGTGTGTGTGTGTGTGTGTGTGTGTGTGTGTGCGTGGGGGGGGGGGGGGGGGGGTTGGGGTGGAGGCAGACTCCAGAGAGCCTCAGTGCGGGCCGCTCACCTGCTGTCCTCCTGGTTGATTATCATGTACATCTCCCAGCTAGTGTCTTCAGCTATCCCTCCATAGGGCACCAACAGGCTCACACCTAGGGAGGAACAAAAGCATCGCTGACGATCTAGACGCAGGAGGTTAACGCACGCATACGCACACACACACACGCGCACACACACACACACATTACCACTTCCTGTCACAAATAATAAATGTCCAAGCTTCAATCTTGGTTTCGGCGGACAAAAAAATGTCCCCGCGAGGTTACTTCGGAGAGGAAAATAATATTTGAAGCCGCTCTTGTCCTTCATTCTTTCAGACATCACAGCTCAGGAGAATAATGCTCAAAGACACTTTGCCACACATTCAACAGAACACCTATACAAACATAAAATAGAAAAACGTTGAAAACAGTTTTGTGAAAAAAGGACCAGCAAAGTGCTACAGAGGTGCGGAGAATCGGGGGGGCATGTTGTGTATCATCTTTCCCACTTTTTCTTTTCCCAACTTCATACACTTTTAATGAACACTTTTTTTCCCCCCCTTTCATTTGGGTGATTGATACCGATAGCACGATTTCAGCCCTAGATTCAGACTTCTCTATTTCTTTCTTCGTACGTTTCAATCCCCCGACGGACCGAAACCGTTGTGTGATTAATAAATAAACAAGTCTAAATGATATCTCGGTGTGTGGGTTCTACTTTTTCAAAAAACATGTCCTGTCCTTAAAAATCCGGCGCCCGTTTGTTGATGTGCGTCTCGCTTATCTCCCACTCCCGCGTTTTTAGCCCATAAGCTCACCAGTGTTGGGCACGACCAGCCTGCCTCCCGCCTGGCCGAACACCCTGGTGGTCTTCAGCGGCGGCGGGAGCGGCGGAGGAGGGGGCCTGGCGAGGCTGGGCAGTCCGTGGGGGATGAAGAGGGTCCGCCCCCTGCGGCACAGCGTGGCGTCCACGCCCACGCCCTTGTAGTCCGGCGCCACGCCCCGCGGGAAGGTCCTGGGATGGGACATGACGTGGTACTCCGCCCTCTCCGAAATCCCTGAAGAGACGGACAGACAGGCAGGCGGCGCGCAGACAGACAGACACACACACACACACACCGTTTTGTCTCCGGGTCTTATCTGTCGCCATCGCCCTCGACACCTCGTCACGAGTCACGAGGCGTTAACGTCAAAAAGAGCTGAAACGGACTCGCCCCGCTCCCGAGGCTCCCGATGTTTTTCTGTCGTTTCATTCATTCTTTCATCATTTCCTGTTTTTGCTTTGCCATACTCACCTCTCCTCTCGTCACAGATGATTCACTCCCTGCCCTTGTGCGTTTTCCCTGCCTCTGTGATTGTCCACCCTCGCCCCGCTGAACCCCTAGCTCCCCAGTTACCCTCGCAACCCTGGTTTCGGCCGTCCCTCATTATCCTCCTCCCTGTCCTAGTGTATTTAGTCAGTGCCGTTTTGTGTTCGTCCCCCCCCCCCCCCCCCCGCGTGTCAAACGTTTCAAGCCATTTTCCTAGCGTTTCATGGTTTTTGAACCTCCGCTAGTTTTTTTTTTGTCCGACTTCGCCCTCGTCTTCCCCTTGCCGGATTTGTCCGCCTGATCTCCTCGCTGATTAATCGTCGCACCGAACCATGTTTCAACTAAAGACTGCTTTTGTATCACGATTCTACCTCTGAGTCACGCTATTGAGTCCCCTTGCCGGAGTTTGCACTGACAAAAGAATGCTTTTGGGATAGCGCCTTGAAAATTGTTGGATGTCAGGTGACACCGAATGAAAAGAAAGTATGTTTTGCTTTTGAGTGTACTTTATAGGTTTTTTTTTTTACAGGCTTTTATGCACCTGGACCAGGACTGTGAAACACAGACAGAAATGTTGGGTTGAAAGATAGAGTCGACGTGGTGAGCACACTAGCGGCTTGAGCTACGATCCAACTGACCTGCCTTTACGACGCATGCTGATTTCATTGTTGTTGTTGTTGTTGTTATTATATGTTTGCCATACCTTTGACTTTAATGTCGGGCAGAGGGTCGAGCAGGGAGTGGTCAGCCATCAGCTCCTTGTCCATGGAGTCCTGAAAGCACATGGGGCTGGTGTAGGTCCGTGACACGCTCAGGTCAGGTTGCATGGAGGAATTGATCAGCAGGGGGTTTCCTGAAAACACCACCGGGAACAAGTCAATCCCACCACACACATGTTGACATACCAGCACCCCCCCCCCCCCCCCCCCCCCCCCGCCATCACTGTGGCATCGAGTCAGAAACACAGAAACACAAGCAATCCTATAGCGTGTATACCATTTTTTATCTTCTGTATAAAGTTGTGTTTTTAATCTACATTTCCACATGCACGATACCTCTTCTTCCCCTGTTTGTTAACAGTCTTAATCCAGAAAAACAGATATCGGACATTTAGGTTTATGTATTCCTGGCTAGCGCTTAGCTTATCACAGATGTTTTACAAAACAGCTGAATCACAAAGATGGACTCTGCTACCAAACAAAAGCGGCAGAACGTCTTGGTCTTGTTTTAATCTCTCCTTGGACAGCACCTAGTGTGCAGGATGAAAAAACACATTGTTGTTTGGGATGTTGGCAATCAGAAAAAACAAATTATGCTCAAGCTCTTAAACCGCTTTAGTTTAATTGGGCTTAACTCATCAGTTTGGTGGAAAAAACCTAATCCATAATTTCTAACAACTCCTATGCGATAAAGTAGTCAACTATGTAAATGGATGGAAATTCTGAATTCAAGCTAAATCAGTAGAAAAAACAACAACTAAGTTTTGAATTAAGTTCTTAATATATGACTTAATATGCATTGGCTGTGGCCCTCCCAGGGGCCTGGGGTCTAGCTCAGGGGCCGCTCAAATGACTCAAACCCACCCACCCTTTAAGGCACCATTGGCTAAAATCAATCCAGAATTATTTCTAGATACAGTCCAAGCATCCGTTTGGCAGTCTACAGATAAGGATGAAGAGAGAGAGAGAGAGAGAGAGAGAGAGAGAGAGAGAAAAGTAGAAATTATCATTAGGCTGTGTGCTATTTTTTTGGGGCAAGGGCCGTAAGAAACGTCAGATAAAAATAATCTATGAAATGGTGGCTTTATTGGCTCTTGTATCGAAAGAAGCCAGGCCAGAGTAGGGTAATAGTCTTCGATGTCTCCCGCTGGTTCATCAAAAGGCACTTTATCACACTCTGCAGAGGATCACTGCTGTGGTGACCCATCAATTCAGGCTTGGAAAAATAAATCCCCCACTCTGAGACTCCATTTTCTATTTAAGGACTGAGGCACACAACATCAATGCATTTATTTTGTAACTTCCTTTGTGAATCTTGAATATAAAATGTTAATACTTATGACCAACATTGTTCTAAAGTACGTTTGGTGATTTAGAATTGAGTACCATCAAAATTAAACTGTCACAGGGAATAGATTGGAGAGGATGGCTTTTTTCTTATTATGAAGGAATAACAAATAAATTAGTTTGTCGTGAGATAATTCGTTTTTTCGTTTGATCCACTGGAGACAGAAGCATTGAAAGCACAGAATTGGATGACACATGTACAATACCTAAAGTACAATTTGTCCTATTATTTCAGTACAACAAAAACCAAAGACCACGTTCCGAAGGTCTTCTTTTTAAACTACTTTACTTTGCAAATATAAGCTACATGGAAATTGAAATTGGGTAAAATGTTTTCGTAATTTGTTGACAATTACAAATTACGAAAACATTTTACCCAATTTCAATTTCCATGTAGCTTATATTTGCAAAGTAAAGTTGTCATTTGTAATTTTCGCTAACATCTTTTGGAGCTACCATGAACTGAGGCGCTGAGAAAAGTCATCGAGAAAATTGACTTTATTGGCTTCAGTATTGTGATACTCTGCTGGTCGAAGAGCCGGGGTGAATGAAGACACTTCGCCATGATGGGAAGTTGAATGAACTTCTTAGTGGATTGTTTTTTTGTGTGAAGAATTTGCAGACCATTGAACCAGACTCTTGGTCAGCAGGGAGTGCTAGATCAGTCCTAGAGCGAGGCCTGCGTTAGAGGCCATGGCCAGATACAGATGCAGGAGAGACAGAACGAGAGCCGTACAAGCCATGGGTAAGGCTGGGGATTGGAAAAAAGCCTCAGTGTGGCGCTTTCTATCGCTTCAGGTTGTCCATCGCTAGTGTTTTCCTTAACGAGAGACAATGGGAAGTCCGCTAAACACCGACCTACGGCCCCCACCCGACCCGGCCGTTGGGATCCACGCTGACCCTGGATAAGCAGTTGTTTTCGATGCTCCGAGGAGGAGATTAAAGAAAGCGTTGTTGTTTTTTTCCTCACCGAGATCCCTGGACATGCTTTTTTGTTGTTGTTGTTCTTTTCTTTTCTTCTTTTTAACCAAACGTCAGCAGTATTCCCCCCCCTCCCGTCTACTTGGGAAGGTGCGCTTCCAGGAGAGCCCTTATCTAAACAGACAGTAACATACCAGCCGCGTGGTGGTATAAACACGAGAGAGAGAGCGAGAGAGAGAGAGAGAGAGAGAGCGAGCGCCCTTGTCTCGTCTGTCGAAGCCAAAGCGTTGTGGGAGTCGTCGTCGTCGTCGTGTCCCAGTCGTGAGTCATGTTCGCCGGGCAAAGGTTAGACTAGAATAGAGACATACGGAGACTTTGCGCAGACCCAGCCGGGTGTGGTCAAGTGTCTTGTCAGTCGGTTATGCAGCTTTAATGCCGTGATACACCCCCCGGCTGAGACACGTTCATTTTGCCGCAATCATTATTTGGCTTGAGGGTCATCTCCTCTTGAATTGACAGGGAGGGTGAGAGAGAGAGAGAGAGGGAGGGATGGAGAGAGAGAGTTTTATCGAGCGCCTTTTAAGACTATAGTTATATATTTATGGCCTGGGAGGACTTCTCTCTCTTTTCATCCAATTGAGGTTTTGATGAATTCACTCAGTGCTTAGTGGACTTCGGCCGCTCCGTTCGGCAGGGCTGTTGATTCATCAGCCGTGCATTGGGCAGCCGAGAGCGTAAAGGGCACGGTTCGCGGGGAATAGTGCTAGTTCTGTCATTATAATGAGACACCCGATCATAAGCGGTGCCCTCAAACTTGTCCTTCGGCTCATAACGAGTGAGAAGAAGCGGCGGGGGGACAATGAGGCTTTTATAAGGTGGAGTGGCTGGCTGACAGCGGCCCATTGGTAGACGCCGTTTCATTGGGATTACCCGATTGGCTAACATAATGGGTTCAAGGTTGACATAACAAATGTCCACCTTGTGTGAACGACGTGTCTTGTACTGAAGACGCGAACACATCAGTGCACTGAGGACATTAAGTTGCATTAAGTCTTTCTAACTCTAAGGAATATGTTCCCCAATATAAAGTGAGGTCTTGCTCATAACTAATTCATGAGTAGTTGGACACTTATCAACCCGTTCCCTTATTCTAAAGTTGCCCCCTCTTCACACTTAAAGTAAATCCATTATAGCACACAACTACTGCAATTAACAGACCCTTATTCTTATTTATTAAGTGTTTTTAAGGGAGAATGACTTTTCTTGTGGTTCTACCACCTTATAAGGCCCATACTGAGAGAAGCATATTAAGATTGTAATTCATGTACAACAGCAACTTACTTACTATCAATAAGCAGTAATCGGGAGGTTATTGAGAGAAAACTCTTAGTTAGGAATAAGGCATTAATAAGTGCTTTATAATGACTCATAAAGAGCCAATATGCTACTAATATGCTAATATGCAACTAGTTAGTCGTGAATATGTGTACCCTAATATAAAATGTTACCCAAAAAACAAATCAAAGATTAGAATGGGAAAGAAAGGAAACCACAGGTTGAGGCACACATTGCATTTATGTGTGTGTGTGTGTGTGTGTGTGTATGTGTGGGGGGGGACCTCACCTTGGCGGGACGTCTTGAAGGTGAAGGACTGGAAGCCCCCGGTGAGGGCGGAGGAGTCGATGACGTCCACGCCGTACTCGCTGTGGTTCCTCCGGTACAGCGTGACGACCACCACCAGCACCACCACCGTCAGCACGCCGGCGCTCAGCCCCGAGTACAGCGCTATGTCACTGCCACGCTCCACCTCTACCAGGGAGGGGGGGGAGGGAGGGAGGAGAGGGGGGAGGGAAGGAGGGGGAGAGAGAGAGATGAAAGAAGAGCGGAGGAAGAACGAGATGAAAGATAAAAACGATGAAGGACGAACGATCAGGAGTTCCACAAGAATGAAAGAAGTATCGTTTTTGACTTTATAGATATGAAAGCCTGTGATTGTCGACACCATGTCCTTTAATCAGGCTTCAGAGAATACATCGTTTGAAAATAAACCAACAACCAAAGATTTCTTTTGCCCAAATCATCATAAAAAAAGTTGAAGACTGCGAACCGTGCGTCAGTTTCATTGTCTGCTCTCCAACTTTATTATTGTTTTTTTTTTCTGCTGATGGTTTTCTATTGCACTCTCTATTGACTGTGTGTGTATGTGTGGTAGTGTGCTGGAGAGAGAGAGACAACGAGAGATAGAGAGAAAGAGAGAGAGAGAGAGAGAGAGAGAGAGAGAGAGAGAGAGAGAGAGAGAGAGAGAGAGGGAGAGATACAGAGAGAGAGAGAGAGAGAGAGAGAGAGAGAGAGAGGGAGAGATACAGAGAGAGAGAGAGAGAGAGAGGGAGAGATACAGAGAGAGAGAGAGAGAGAGAGAGAGAGAGAGAGAGAGAGAGAGAGAGAGAGAGAGAGGGAGAGATACAGAGAGAGAGAGGGAGATAAAGAGAGAGAGGAGTGTGTGTGAGCTAGCACTAATGAGGATCCACACAGGAAAAGCAGTTCTAATCAACCCAGCACCTGAATGTCACTTTACAAACGCTTCCCCGGTTCTGACTCCATCCACGGGGACAATCTGACAGAAGCAATTCATTAAATTAGCTCATCAGCGCCGATTACCCAGTAGCCGGACCAACCAGTCTACTGCAGCGTGAGACATGTCCCCCACACCAAACAAAAAAGAAGAAATTTGAGCTGAGAAATGAGCTCTAGCTTTAGTTCTTTAAGAAAATAATGAGCTCCGTTGTGAAAAAAAGTAAAAGGTGGACTTTTCTGGGGAAGCCTGATAAGTAGCTAGAGGCACGACAGGAGAAGGATTCAGACCAAATACGCGGTAGTTGGTGTTAACCGCTACAGTAACAGGTTAATTGAGGGCTAGGGAAGTTTCGACAGATGCGGCTGCATATCCTGCTAGATCCTCCCCCCCCCCCCCCACCCCACCCGCCCGCAGTATAGACAAGCAAACAAAGACACAAGCGATGACAAGATAGGCAAGCACACAAATTGTTTTTCGCCATTATGCATAATCTGTGAATGACGTTTACACACATGACTGGCAGCCAAGTCAAACACGTACGTCCTCAAATGTGAGACAGATAACAGGCCGGTAGAAATGGTTCATGTTTAGCGCAAATATGATATTTTGAACCGGCGATCGTTCATCATCGCAGACATCTATGTCCCGATGGCTGTCGTTGAAAGAGTAGCGATAAAGTTCTGTTTTTGATCTTAATAATAATAATAATACTGTATTGTATCAGTGCTGTAACATTAAATGGCATTGACAAATGATCAATGTCATGTTTCGGGATTAAAGTACCTCACCGCCATCTGTCATCCTTTACTCCAAAAAGTTCACTTCATGCAGTTTGATGATCTCTCAACATTAACGACAGATAGGATAGTCTAGCTTCTATTCCATGCCAAAAGGTTAAGGGTTCAAACCCAAACACAGTCCTTCCTAAAGGCCTACAGTAACTATAGTCGATACTGTCCATGCATGTGGACTCGATGGGCGACTGAAGCACACTTCCAAATACTTGATGACCTGCCTTTCGCTATGCTCTCTTTGCTTTCTTTTCATTAGTTCAATGTCACTTAATCCTTTCGAGCCGACCCAGAGGTTGGAGTCCCACTATTATGTGACCCGTCCCAAGGTTTCTTCCTGGTCCGTTGTTCTGCTTGAGGGCATCAGGTCAGGGGGAATCCTTTGAGGGCGTAAGGGATCGTCTCGTCTCATTTAAATATGGGCATGTGTGGAGCCCTTTGTGACTCTAAGGGTGATTATGGAAAAAAAACTTGACATGACTTTGAAAGACGATGTCACTTTTCGGACGGCAGAGTTTTGAACTCGACGCCCTTTGAACTCGGCCAGTGGTCAGCATCTTGACGACTACCGGGTCGCGAATAATTACATGAAACTATTTGACTTGATTTTTTTTTTCTCTCCCATTCTAAATGATGCAATTAAACAATGGATCATCACTTTCTCTGGAGCTGGGTTCCCGTAATGCATCACAATTATGCATGCAATCATATATTATATCATCACAACGCATTCAAATTATGTTTTTTTTGCATAGTTTTGCATTTGCACATACATATCATTATACATCATGATGCATAATGATATTCATAATGCATCATAAGTAGGAATTATAACGACTTAGGGAATTATGTATATACTTTTGACTTTAAATGACTTCATAAAATGAAATGAAGTGCATTATAATGGCCAGAAATGCAAAGGATGTTGAACTGCCGGATAATGAGAAACATAGCTTTTATACAGCATTAAAATAAAATATCGTAGCTTGATAAAAGCTCATAATAGGATTACAAGTGGATAAAACGGAACCTATATGAATAATCGCCGCATGCTTCATGGAAAAGTGTTTAAGCAATGTGAATAATTAGAGGCCCGCTGCATGTAAAGTCACACACACACACACACAGCGCCTCGTTACATCAGCGGATCTCAGAGTCGGATTGAAAGCGTCCATGTGACAGCGGCAGTGTTAGTTCCACTTCTGCCTCTTTCACCGCTTCATTCGATATACTGTATATCACGTCACAACAACGTCTCCGTGCCTAGTAGTGTACACATCCACCAGCCTACAGCGACTGACGGCCCACTTCTTAGTACTTATTTTTTTGCTTACTTCTGCACTATGTTCCGTATTATGGTCGTGTGTGTGTCTCAATAACACGAGCACAGCCGGGGGTGAGGGGGTTTTCGATTGCCACCGGGGCGACCCGAACTCAGCATGTATGTAGTCACGGTGCTGTGAGATGCTTCATAAGAACAGCCATGATGATGATGATGATGGCACGTTGGTCAGGTTTGCTTGAATTGTGTCTGTGTATTACCAGACACAATCATAAACAAAAAAATACAGATTGTTTCCTGCGCTCTCGGCGGATGTGAGGATGGTGGGTGGTGTGAAAGACGTGCCCGCTTTTTGTCACCCCTCCGCTTCCAACAAGCCGCTGCCAGTCTCTCTCCCCTGTCCATCTGTGTGTGTGTGTGTGTGTGTGGCTCCGGCACGTCATCTACTCCACCTGCTCCGTCTGAACCTGCGGTTCATCATCTCATCACCAGGCAGTATTTAAAGCCCGGCTTCCCATCCACTCCACGTCAGTCTGTCTCTCGACCGCTTAGTCCTTTTGTCAAAAGTTTTTCAGTGTTTTAGTCTCCGACGAACCGCATTCCCTTTGTTCTTCCACTTCCCGTTCCCCCGCCAGCCCGCCTGCCCGCCTGCCCCCCTACCGGCCCTGTCTGCTTTGCCATTCCGTTTGTTCCGTCGGTTCATTAAAACCTCGTCATTTTACATTTGTGTCCTGACTCCGTGCCGGGCGCTCGGCGCTGAGCACTGACCGTAACGAGACCCAACCCTCGCCCCGGAGGACCTACCTTGTGGCTTGACGTCGTGGAGCAGCTTGCGATCTGAAAAAGACACAAGGACACAACGAAGACGCCTGGTTCACTCTGACGTCCAACCTTTTGTACGTGTGCGTGTGTGTGTGTGTGTGTGTGTGTGTATTTATAGGGGCTTGTACATCGCAACGTCACGTCGCAACGACCGCCTCCATTTTGGAAGCATAGGAGCATAGGAATGTTAGTTATTATGTCGGTAGTCATGTTTTTGTAGCTATCGTTTAGTAATTACTCATGAAATGATTTGTCATTATGGGGAGATATTGTTGCGCTCGAAGCTGCCACAGCGTTTCTCATGCGAGACGTGGCAAAACAACGTTTTAATTAGCCTAGGTTACAGTATATTTATGTTGCTTTAGGGTTTTACGGTACTACAACTCTCTTAAGTCCTCTCAATATGGCAGATTATCTCCAACAAAAAATCCCCTAATGCACTCTAATGTACAAGCCCTATATGAGTGTGGGTGTGTATTCATGAGTCTATGTGTTTGTGTGTGTGTGTGTGTGTGCGTGTACTTATGAGTGTCTGTGTGAATTTATACGAGTGCGTGTTTGTGTGTGTGTGTGTGTGTGTGTGTGCGTGTACTTATATGAGTGTCTGTGTGAATTTATACGAGTGCGTGTTTGTGTGTGTGTGTGTGTGTGTGTGTGTGTGTGTGTGCATGCACGTGTCTACAAAAGCATAGCATCGCACTGATTGCCTACGAAAGCGCATGCAATGCCAACGACGCAAGAGACAACATCACGCACTCCGATGTGGAAGCAAGGTGGTATGTAAAGGGAAAGAAAAAACACATTTTGCATCATCAAGATGGTTAGGCAAAACGACCAATTAAAACCAAAGCATTCGGGAGGATGAGGCCGGTGGGGGTGGGGGGGTGGGGGGGCGACGACTCACTCTGCGTACAAAGGCCCCCTGTGCAGTTGTCGGCAGCCAGCGCCACGCCGTCACAGGGCCGCCCCCCGTGCCGTGGCTCAGGCTCGGCGCAGTCTCGGCTGCGTTGCCGCTCGCAGTCCTCGCCGCATGCCGCCCACGCGCTCCACGCGCCCCAGCCGCCATCCACTGCAACGCATTGAGAGAGAGACGGTGAGAGGGATTTGCTGGTACGCAGACGCAGACACACGCGTGCGCGCACACACACACACACACGCATACAGACACATGCATACACACACACACACACGTATACAGACACATGCATACACGCACACACACACACACGTATACAGACACATACATACATACACAAACACATACATACATACACACACGTATACAGACACATACATACATACACACACACACACACACACACACACACGTATACAGACACATACATACATACATACACACACACACACGTATACAGACACATACATACATACACAAACATATACAGACATACACACACACGTATACAGACACATACATACATACACAAACACATACAGACATACACACACACACGTATACAGACACATACATACATACACACACAGACAGACACACACACGTATTTGAGTGTAAGTGAGTGTTTGCTTACGCACACACGCATACAGACACATACATACATACACACACACACACACACACACACACACACACACACACACACACACACACACACACACACACACACACACACACACGTATACAGACACATACATACATACATACACACACACACACGTATACAGACACATACATACATACACAAACACATACAGACATACGCACACACGCATACAGACACATACATACATACATACACACACACAGACATACACACACACACGTATACAGACACATACATACATACACACACAGACAGACACACACACGTATTTGAGTGTAAGTGAGTGTTTGCTTAAAATTAAAGGAGAACTTATTTATTGCAAATACACACATACGTACATCTATGTGGAGACAGACACACACACACAGACAAATACACACACACACACACACACCTCCTCATCATCAAGTGAAGGAACATGTGCAGTGCCGAACGGTATTAATAAAAAAAAAGACTAGAACATTTGTCCGGATTCATATTTTAATCATTTTCTGGCAGTGTAATGGCTGGTTAATATAATATCCTTCTTAATTTCAAGCCAGCAACACTTTGTGACCACAAAAAAAGACTTTCTGCTTGAATGGATTTATTTAATTAACTCTACCTAGTAAATCAAGTCTAGGTAAAAGCTTCCCGGGTTGAAACCATCTGCGTGTAAAACGGGGGGGTTTTCACACTGTAATCTTTACTCACATGCTCTCCAATCCAATCCAATTTTGTTGGTATTGCAGGACTATCAGTCTTAAGCGAGCGGCCAGGAAACCGGTAGCCATAATTCAAAAATAAATGTATAATTCACCGAACATTGCCGACAAGGTACTTCATCTAATTGACTATAATGCACTTGGCTCATATGGACCTTCCCCGATTTATTCGACGTACAGAAATTATTCACAAACTAACGAACGGCTTGTAAATGCGTTCCGTCAATCAACATTCTGTCTGACGTTTTTTTACCGGCAATTACTGGCCATTTCGTCATGTGACAGCAGCTCATTTGAATCCTGACAACCACAGCGCCGCGTTTCTCCAGGCAGCCGGCTGATCAAGAGAAAGAGAGAGAGAGCCAGAGAGTGCCCGAGAGAGAACGAGAATTTTCTTCTTTAAGAGGCCATGTATTTTATTTTTGTCATTTTGGGAGTGGTAAGAGAGCGGGTTGGAAATGATATCTAATGAGAGAAGTTGGTGGGGGGTGGGGGGGGGGGGTGCAGGAGTCCGGTTGGGACCTTAAAGAGCCGGGTCTGTCTCCGTTCTCTGTCTCCTGCGGAAAGTGAGTGTCGGGCCGGAGAGAAACGCGATGCCTGACCGGTGGTTGCGTGCTGCAGACAGACGAGCGGTTTCCATGACTGGCTGTGAGCGAGTATCTTGAATTCAATACGGACATGGAAGAAGGAGAAGGGGAAGGAGAAAGAGAAGGAGAAAAGGAGAAGAAGAAGGAGGAGAAAAGGAGAAGAAGAAGAAGAAGAAGAAGAAGAAGAAGAAGAAGAAGAAGAAGAAGAAGAAGAAGAAGAAGAAGAAGAAGAAGAAGACATATGACAGTATGTAGAGGAATGTTTATTGAGATATGAACGCAGAGGATAAATCTTTTGCTCGCCAAAGGAAGAATATATGAAATATAAGCCAATGGATATCCATGGAAACAACAGGCATTTGGAACTTCTCCAAAGTTATAATTAAACTATATTCAATAAACTGTAATTACTTTATCATATTATGGATATCATATCTATGTTCACTTTCGAAGCAATATATATATATATAGCATCACCTATATACAATTCATTGTGTTTAAATGTGTGAGATGATATGAGTTCCGTATAATGAATATGATATATAATATAAGCATGCACGTACACACATGCTGCACACGTATACATAATATATCGCCGATTTATTTAATTCACTAAAAAAAATGGTTCCTTCCACCTCCAGAGCAAATGGAGAGGCACTAAACTGGTGTCCCTCCGCCTCATAACATAAAACCGGGATGAGCGCCCCCACCTAGCCCTAGCCGGGATTAGCGGCTCCTGAGCGGAAATAATTCGCCGCGGCTGTGGGGCCGAGTGTGAGACTTTCAACGAGACGCTCAACGCTAACCCGCGAACCCGCGGAAACAAACCAACAACCTTGGAACGACTCCACTTCTGATATCCGTCTGTGAGACGGACGCCGATATCTCGGGCGGTGGTGGAAATCTGGATCTGGATCCATTCGTGTTCATAGATTTACACGAATTACACGAGTACTTGAAACATGCACACACGAGGGAGGGGGGGGGGGGGGGGGGGGGGGAGAGCTAA
>JAOPHQ010003447.1:0-130000 GCA_030340625.1 Merluccius polli
ATGTTTACTGTGCATGCATCTTTCTGTGATTCAATTCAAAAGTGTTAAATTTCCAGTGTTGGTGTTGTATGTTAAAAATACAGTGTTAATTCAACATTTGCTTAGTTTAATTCAACTATTTGAGAGTTAATTCCTCAAAAGAGTTGGTGTTAATCCAGGGAGTTAAATCCAAACAACACTGTTAAGTGTTCATTTTAAAATAAACACTTCAACAGTGTTACTCCCATAATTCCAACGGACATGTGACGTGTTTGTCTGAAGAGCGGGACGACGAGCAGTCAGACTCGAGCGGGATCGGCAGAGGACGACTTTCTGTTCACCTGCAGACTTCACGAAGTATCTTTCTGTAAGTAAGTTAAATGAAAGGCGCCATGCCCATTTAATAATACTTGGTATGAATGCAGTAGTATTTTAACTTTATATGTGTCGAACGTCCTGTCTAACGTTAACGTTATAGCTCTAACGAGGTAGGATAAGACCCATGTGGGTTAGCATGTCTGGCTGATATTTTTTCAAGGGTGCGTTAATTAGTTCCTTTTGCACATCAGTGTTGATGAATGTACACAATTTGATTAACGAAAGTATATGCTACACGTTCGGATAACACAGTATATGATGTTTAACATTTTTTTGTGAGAGGAAAAAGCTAAGTTAGCGGTTAACGATTTCTTCAGTGATTGAGCGTAAGTACGGAGGCGGGAGGAGGCTAATGCTAATGCATCTGCCGTTTGTATACTGCGCGCAACGTGGTTTCTGGCGCATGAAATACGACATGACCAAACGTTAGCGATTGGTTAAGGCAGATCCAGAGTGGCACTGGGCAGAGCCAATAGGTTTTAAACTGTTTTTTTTTTTTTTTTTTTTTTTTTAAAGGATTCCTCTAATTACAGCTCAGTCTTAACCCATTTAATCCCAAATTGTTCCCAGACATGAAAAAAATTCAAATTCAAATCATGTGCCATTAGCAGATAATCAATCTTTTTTTTTTTTTTTTTAATTTTCATGAAAACATAGGTGAAAGTGTGTTTTATAGTCAGCCACAATTGTGACCGGTAGGATAATATGCATACTAATTTTACATTTAATTACAATTGAACATTACAATTGAACATTACAATTGAACATATGAAACTGCACATATGTGATCAGAAGGGTTTCTTGCTTCAGTATTTTTGGAAACATGAGGATACTCCACTTACTAACCTTTTTAGGGCCTTTCTACTGGAAATATCTTTTGATGGGATTAAAGGCTGCACAGTTCTTCCCCCAGCAGTCAACACAAAGGCACAGTGTGTCATTTAATTATAGATAATAATAATAATAATAATTATAATCATTATAATTATAATAATCTAATTTATATAGCACCTTTTATACAAAACGTCCATCTCAAGGTGCTTTAAACAAAACATCTAGACAATATTAATCAAAAACAGTCAAATGATAATAAGACACAGTGATAAACAATAAAACAATAGCCCTGCTGTGATGAAATGTTCACTGAAAAAGTTTAGACAGCTAATTAAGCCCAAAAAAACAAAACAAATACCATCAATGTACTAAGCAAATATATTGGCCACACATTCCTGGTAGATGTATGTATTTAGTGTAATGGATTGCATTTTATATTCAACGCTATTCATTTGGACTGCATTATTTCAATGGGCTAATACTATGCACTGAGTTTTGCTGTGTGTTGCTCCCCATCAGTTCCAGTATGCTCATGTTTTTTTATTTCCCTTTCACTTTCAGGTGTGTTACAGTGTGTTGGCACTTTCCGTTAGAGGCCAGGTAAAGTGCAAAATAATTTACATTACTTATTATTGTTGTTTTGCATTTACTTGGTCACGTGCCCCTTATCTAGGCACAGAGCAGGCAGGCCTCTGAGTGGAACTTTTGTCTTTGTTGTGCTGCTTGTGAGAGAGCATGGCCAACACCAGTAACATGCCATCATATTGGACTCTGCGGCGAAAAGCAAAGGAGAGAGTAGACAGAAATTTGGCGTTAGTCAGTTCAGATAACATAACAGTACCTTCATTGGCTGAGGCAGTGTCTCCCTCTATTGCTGAGTACAACGAAGACATATTTATGGAATGCCAACCTGAAGATGAAGAGCTGAGATGTGAAGACTCGGATCATGTGAGTGATGTCTTCTTTGATGCCTGCAAGTCATTTGTCTCAGATGACGATCTGGAAACCTCTGACGACGAAGACTGTGACCACCTGCGAAGGAGTCTGGCAAACTGGGCAGGAGAGCACCAAATTCCCCATGCTGCTTTAAATGATCTCCTGAAATTGCTCACACCATATCACAGTTCTCTTCCAAGGGACTCCAGGACACTGCTTGGTACGGTGCGGTCTGTGGATGTCTCTGAAAAAGCTGGTGGACAGTACCATTACTTTGGGGTGCTTAATAGGGATGGGACCGATCCGATCCAGTATCGGTATCGGGCTCCGATACCGACGTAATACGCGGATCGGAAATTTCCGATCCAACCTCCGGAGATTTCCGATCCATGAGCATGTCTGTGTTTGCCGGGCTGTTGCTGAAAATGTGGAGTGGATTTCCTGAACGAAGCTCAGAGGCGGAGTAATACCTGCACGTCAGTTCAGGAAGTCCGTTCCACAGTTTGCCTCTAGACAGGTGGGCAGTGAGCAGCACTGAGGTTAACCTCCTTTGAACAACAACATGTCCGCGGTGTGGAAACATTTCACGTTGGAAACACCAAAAAGCAAAACTGCAACGTGCAACGTGTGTAAGGCTGTTGTACAGAGAGGAGGAAGCACCGCCGCGACCTTCAACACAACAAACTTAATTAAACATTTAAAAAAGCACCACACTACAGAGCACCAGGATTTTATAGCCGCGAGGCAGAACGACGAACGCAGCCGTCAGGAAACACTTTTGGAGTCGTTTCAAAAACAAGGTAAACTTCCACACGACAACGTAAAAGCTAAGGGGATTACCGAGAAGTTGCTCAACTTTATCGTACTCGATGACCAACCGTTATCTGTAGTCGAAAACGAAGGGTTTCGCAGCCTTGTTGAACACCTGCAGCCAAGATATAATTTACCATCCAGGAAATATTTATCGGAAACTGCGCTGCCCGAGTTATACCACCGAGTGTCAGGCAAGTTGGCGGACAAGTTAAGAGGAGTCACATCCCTTAGTTTTACTACTGATATTTGGACTTCAGATGTCTGCCCAATGTCCCTGATCAGTCTCACTGTGCACTGGGTTAAGCCTGATACATATAGCCTCTGTAGTGCGGTGCTTCAGGTAAAACAGTGCCGGGGCTCACACAACCGAGCTACAATCGCAGCATCCATTACTGATTCTTTAAATCACTGGGAGATCCCTCTGGAAAACGTGCATGTCATTCTACGAGATAATGCAAGTAACATGAAGGCCGCGATGGAAGACATGGCAGTTCCTAGTCTGGGCTGTTTGGCTCACTCGCTGCAGCTCGTTGTGCATGAGGGCCTTATGTCACAACGCAGCGTTAGTGATGCCTTAGCCAACAGCAGGAAGATCGTGGGACATTTCAAGCATTCGCAACTCGCACAGTCTCGCTTGGAAGATCTACAGCGTGAAATGCAAGGTGCGGGGGCCACGACCACTTCAGCTCGTCTCGTTCAGGACGTCCAGACAAGATGGAACAGTTCGTTCTACATGATCAAGAGCCTTCTTAAAGAGAAGCGAACACTCTGTGCTTATGCTGCTGACCACAACCTACCGGCAACACTGTCAGCCAACGAGTGGTGTTTGCTGGAAAAAACTGTGACAGTGCTGGAACCCTTCGAGGAGTTAACCAGGAAAATCAGCTGTGCGACCTCCACTGCAGCTGACGTAATCCCAAGCGTCACCGTTTTGAAACGTCTGCTCACCATCGAGGAGGATAATGACAGCGGCATCAAAACGATGAAAAGCACGCTTCTCCAAGCAGTCAGCAGGCGATTCAGCAGCATCGAAAGTGAACCCCTTTACGCTGTTGCCACTTTAGTCGATGCTCGATACAAGGACAGGTGAGTCATATTTTTATGATTTAGTGATATTTTATTTATTAATATTGGCAAAGTTTTTAACTGCAATTTAAACCATGCTAAATGCATATTCATTGATCCTAGCTTTAAGTTGGATGTGTGTGTGTGTGTGTGTGTGTGTGTGTGTGTGTGTGTGTGTGTGAGAGAGAGATAAGTATTAAATAAGTTGTACTAAACATATTTTTTTGTGTCAGATTTTTTACTAGTGGAGAAACTGCCAGGATGGCAAAGGATCTCCTGACCCAAGAACTTGAGAAGGTGCAGCAAGCGGTGCTCAGGGAATCAGCTGATGAAGCAGAGCCAGCAGAAAAAGTCCCTTGCATAGAAGCTGGACTGTCAAGCACAAGCAAGAGCAGTTTCAGCAGTCTGTATGACAGAATATTGGAGGAGCATGATGAACCTGCAGCAAGTACCCAGACAGCAGTGATCCAAATGCAAATGTATTTGAAAGAACCAACAATAACTGAGAAAGACAGCCCTTTCCAGTACTGGGCAAACAACCATGCTCGCTTTCCTCTCCTTGGTGCTGTTGCAGCAAAGTTCTTGAGTGCCCCCTCCACTAGCGTGGAGAGTGAAAGACTGTTCAGCACAGCATCCAATATCGTGGATGAAAAAAGGAATCGTCTGACGGCAGAGAGGGCAGAAATGCTCATATTCCTCAAAAAGAACCTGCCAAAGTTCAAGTGAAACTTGTAGAACACTAGGTCACTTTCCCAGTATTACATTTTGAGTGATTTTATTTTTTGTTTTCTTTTGAAGGAATTTAAGCCAGGTCACCCTCAGTGCTAAACCTACTACTTTACTTTATTTATTTTATTTACTTATTTATTTTATTTACTTTATTTATGTTGTTCAGATACACACTGTAGTGTATGTGTAAGATGTTTACACTTTACAAATATTTACTACTTAAACTTTTGATTTGTTGCTGCTACGTTAGCAAGAATAAGTTCAACTTAATTAACAGTAGTGTGTTAACATTTGAGTGATTTTATTTTTTGTTTTCTTTTGAAGGATTGTAAGCCAGGTCACCCTCAATGCTAAACCTACTAATTTACTTTATTTGTGTTGTTCAGATACACACTGTATTGTATGTGTAAGATGTTTACACTTTACAAATATTTGCTGCTTGAACATTTTTGATTTGTTGATGCTACATTAGCAAGAATGTACTTAGGTCAAGCTGAGATTCACATTTATTTTATTGATATTGGATTTGTACACTTAATGCACTTTTGTTTTGTATTTGATATTTGAAAAGTTCCTAACCCTTGGATTTAATAAATATTTGTGTGAATTAACAGGATTTATTTTTCTAACTGTATACTTGCCTCAAGTTGCCTTTTGGGACATATTTGAATACCTTTGTACATATCATATTTGCCTGTAGAGAGGAGTTTATTACAGCCACAGTTAAAATGGATAATATAATATTAAAGTAAATAGAACTCTGGTATCGGAATGGTATCGGTATCGGCAGATATTAAAATTCAAATATCGGGATCGGATCGGAAGTGAAAAAATGTGGATCGGTGCATCCCTAGTGCTTAATGCAATCAAGCCGGTACTGAATGCCAATAAAGCCCAGCTTCGACAACACATGTGTCTGAATTTGCAAACAAATATTGATGGCCTGCCACTGTTCAAGAGCTCGACAACACAGCTATGGCCCATCCTGGGACGTGTGCAGAACTTCCAGGGTGATCCTGTTGTTCTGGGGCTGTTCTGTGGCACCACAAAACCGAAGTCAATCCATGAGTTCCTCGAGGACTTTGTCAATGAAATCAAACAGTTGGAGGGTGGTTTTGATTTTGAGGGCCTGAGTCTTACATTGAAGCTCTCTTCAATGGTGTGTGATGCACCAGCTTGTGCATTCATAAAAAATATTAAGGGTCACACTGGCTACTTTGGCTGTGGCAAATGTACACAAGAGGGGGTCTACACCGAGAACAGGGTGTGTTATCCCGATATCCACGCCCCTCTGAGGACAGATGAGGACTTTGAGCAAATGATTGATGAAGAACACCATCTTGGCCCATCTCCCTTGCAACAAACATCCCTGGGAATGGTGTCAGGGTTTCCTCTCGACTACATGCACCTGATCTGCCTCGGTGTAATGCGGAAACTTTTCATGCTGTGGCTGAGGGGTCCTCTCACCTGCCGGCTTTCCTCTCAAAACATCACCAAACTGTCTCAAAGACTGACAGAGACGAGAAGCCATGTCCCTCTCGAGTTTTGTCGGAGACCCAGGGCACTTCGAGAACTGGATCGGTGGAAGGCAACTGAGTTCAGGCAGTTTCTCCTTTACACAGGACCTGTTCTTCTGAAGGGCATTTTGAACAACGCCATTTATCACAATTTCTTGCTGCTGTCTGTGGGGATCCACATTCTCATCAACTCAAGACTCACTCAAGACTGTACAGAGTACGCAAATGCACTTCTGACATCCTTCGTGCAGCACTTCGGAGAACTCTATGGCAAAAAGTACATTTCATACAACGTCCACAATGTGACACACTTGGTGGAGGATGTGAAAAGGTATGGCGTGTTGGACAACTTCAGTACCTTCCAATACGAAACCTTTCTGCACAGGCTCAAGAGGCTTGTAAGGAAACCACAGTCACCACTCAGCCAAATCGTCAGACGACTGTCAGAGACCCCCCTGTGGCAAACCTGTAACAAAAACAGAGCACTGGAACTGAAAAAACAGCACTTGTCTGGTCCCATACCTGAATCGTTTAGAGGTTTAGAGGTAGCCCAGTTCAGTGAGGTTAGAACCAACCGCTTCACAATAAAGCTGGACCAGGCAAATAGATTTGTGTCCAGTGGGGGTTCTGTTGTGAGGGTTGACAACATCATCTCCTACAGAGGTGAAACGTTCATTGTCTTTAGCAAACTGGCTGATCAAGGGTCATTCTTTGACTATCCACTACCATCAACAACACTTGGCATTAGAGTTGTGGACTTAGCGGTAGTCTGTGAGCCAACCGACATGTGCAAAATTGAATGCATGGATGACAAGCTGTTCCTGGTGCCCTTTGAGGGGAAATTTGTTTCCATTCCCCTCTTACATTGAACCCCTCTTCTGTTTTTATTTTCAGTTCTATGTTTTGTCTGTGTTTCTTATTTTGCGTTGATTGTGGCCTTTTAAAAGGGACACTAAGTAGTTTTTTAAGTAATTTATTACCTCAAATCAACGTCTTCATTCATAAATAAGTCCACATTGGTGTACAATGATCAATGTCAACAATCTCACTTATCCTCCTGAGCGAAGAATCACTTATCAGAATATACATAGGACGGGCAAGCTCTATGGAGGCCGCCATGTCTTTCCGGTCTATGGACTCCCGAGAGGGACAAAAAGCTAAAAGGCTAAACGCGTTTTCACTCAGAGCCAGCGTGACTGTGGAACAGAGGAGGAGCTTAGCGAGACGCGCTTGTCACTTAAAAAACGATGTAAACATGAGAATATAATTCACTATCTTGCTCGAGGAGTAATTACTCATACATGCTCACACTAATGATTCAATGCAGTTTGAAGTTTGAAATAACGTACCCAGCGCTCGAAGTGGGCCGGTACGCACCGGTAGTACCGGCCGCAGTACCGGCACTTCTACATTTAACCCTTTAGCTTACCGGGACTTTTTCTTGCGTACCGGCACTTGTCACAGGCTGCGGTCGTAGGTCCGCGGTGGGTTAATATCCCCCCCCCCCCCCCCCCCCCCCCTTCGCCGGTCGTAGGTCCGCGGTGGGTTAATATCCCCCCCCCCCCTTCGTCGGTCGTAGGTCCGCGGTGGGTTAATATCTCCCCCCCAGTCGCTTATATGTGAATAAGGGAGTACCGTACCGGCACTTATTTTTTTCCACTTCGAGCACTGAACGTACTCATCATCCGAAACAAAACTTGATGAAGTGGTGTTTGAAGACATGTTGTTATCATGTTGTCATAGCTTCTTGAATCTTGACTAATACCGCTTGCCGTAGTTCGAAAACGCGAGGCGCTGGAGAGAATAAATTCGTTTGAATGCAAAATACAATTTGACCACTAGATGGGGGAAAAAATTACTTAGTGTCCCTTTAAACCTGGTGTCTGTCAGGTCACAATGTACTCCCTGGTTGAGTTTTTAAAAGAGAAATCCACTGCACCAGTTGCCAATGAGTGGCTAGATGGTGCCTTTGCATGGTGGCCACCCTACAACTGCAAAGCGGCGCTTCTCAGGAGCATAAAGGCCAGGGAGGCGCCACAGCCAGAGAGGGGATGGGCACGCCATGAAGTCCGTGTATTATACGAGTCAGGTAATCTGAAAAACGTCTTATCTCACAGTCTGTGGGTTAGTAGGCAGTCCAATTACCAAACAGTGGAAAAATGACTTTTTCATAGTATGTCCCCTCTAATATCCCCCACAGATGTACTGGACAAGATTGTCCAGAAATGGACGTCTTCTTGTGAGACATCCGATTTAAATTCCGACGTGGAGGGAGAAAAAAAGACTAGGTAGGTTGTCATTCTTACTTCAGAGTGAGAATTAAGTACCAGGGAAGCTTGCAGTTCTGATAGTCCTCCAAGACCAAATTCCATAATCATAGGGCACACATTTAAACACAAATACAAGGATGTATAATCACTGGTTTAAGTAGTTGTTAAGTTGTCATTAGACTAACTAATCTGTAAAACAGTTACGTAGTGGTTTTATTTCAGATTAATCTACTACACAAAATTTATATTGTACACATACTGGAAATGTGCTGCCACTGGATTATGCCATGTATTTTGATATAATACCATGTAACAGAAGTGTAAATTGTGGTATTTGCCATACAACTGAAATGCTTTTCATATTGTCTAATGTCTGCTCAGTCCTCCTATTGTTTACATTTGCAGAAAAAGGACAAAGCCACATTGGTGGAAAGAAGATGGGGATGAGGATAGTGGCGACAATTTGTCAATTAAGAAGAAGAAGGCCCTGATTAAGTTTCCATCACCTCCTACACCCCCAACCCCTCCAACACTGACAGCTATGTCCAAAAATAACAGTAAGTGGTATCCACTGCAGTAGTTCCTAATTGTTAACCACAAAACCAACGTTTCGACTATGATGGTCGAAATGTTGGTTTTGTTCATACGATCTTATTAAATAATTTTGCATCTAAGGCTCCGAGTGTGCTACATCCATTCTCCTCTGTTAATTTGTCATCACGGTTTGTGAGCACCTCATCTACGCCAGTGTGAATTCTCCTCCCCCTTAAGGACGGGCTGTTTTACACTAACATGCAATTTTAGGCCTGTACGACACGCATAAAAATATATTTTTGATTGGGATATTAATTGTCAAATGTAGCAGTTACTCCAGAGGGACACATTTCCCCTTTGTCAGAAAATAGTAAGGACTAAAAAAGAGAGAGAAGCCATGACAAGAAAAAAAATGAACTGCTGTGCATGCACTGATATCAAAACCAACAATCATGTCTTTTGTAAAGTGATTTATGATTTGTTATTTGTTCCTCACCTGTAATTAGTTCCAAAATTAGTTTCAAAGCCGCAGCTGACCAAGAACAGAAAGCCTGCAGGAATGCAAAGCTCCAGTAAGTGTAAGTACACTCAAGTCATCATACATATTAAATTTCATATTTTAATACTCATAACAGCATGGCATTTAATCATGTCACAGAAACAGCTAAAACTTCACAGTGGCTCTTGAGCCATGAAGTAAAACATTAAGAGCAACTCTTCTATGTCTGTTAGCAGGTTCAACCCTACCTAGAAAGAAGCAGGCTGTTCTCAGGACGACCTACAAAAGTAAGACACTTTGTGATTTTCGTGGCGTGGATTCCCATTTTAAGTAATCTGGGGTCTCATTTATAAAACTGCGTAGGATCCAAATGCCAAGTTTTGTGTGCGCCAAAAAATATTCAGATTTATAAAACCATGCGCACACACATTTGTAAGCAAACTTCCCTTTATAAATCAGTGTTCCTATAAGTGTGCGCAGATGAATCAGCTTCGCATCCTGCCCTGCACACGCCCTTTTTCAACCACAGATGGTCAATGCAAACTATCACATGAATGCGATCTGCATGTAAATGAGCCTGACGTGCTCTTGTTCTGTCGGTGTGAATTGGCTGCAGGTGTGAAAGTGGCAATGTGACATGATGCTGCAGCTCAACGGCGTCAGAGACAGAGCGCACGGTGGTGTGGTTTCGAAACCACGCCATCATGCTGGACTCGGTTCGGCACATCGTTACTACAATGACAACAGTTCTAGGGAATCTGAAACAAGTTATTAACCTGTCATCATCATTGTCCTAGAAGACCCTCTCCCTCCTTATTCTCCTCCAGCAGTGCCATGGTGCAGCATTACGCACGTACATTCTGAAGAATTAACAAACATGACGCTTTTCTTTATGCTGGTTTTTGTGACGAACAGCATTAAGTAGGACTGATAACAAGAAAACAGAGTGTAACGATTGTGTGAACGATTACTGGATTTTCCCCAGGCTTTGATATTTAATTGACTCTCGATCATATGTTCACAGTAGCATAGGATTATATCTAGTTATTTACACCATGTTAGGACTGGATGCTTTATTTCATGGAGTCACGCCGTCCTCTCCTCCGCCTCCTTTAAAAGATGTTGCTTTACACCAATTATTTAATTCAATCTGATATACTTGAGAAATAACTGATTCAATAACAATAACAGAAAATGTTAAGATTAAAACGAATAATAATTCAAATAACCACATATACAAGACCTATTCCAAGGTAACACAATTTATAATCTTAAGTAACAGATATAAAACAGGGTTTTTGTATGAGGGGCTTGTTATAACGAAACTAATTTACACATCACTACCTGTATTAACAGCTCCTAGACCACCTCAAGACAGGCAGGCAGGGTTGACAACCATGCCAGCCTACCAGGGTAAGACCACACTCAGTTCATAGCAGAAAAACTACATGCTTTTTGGTCAAATGATACACAACTCTTTTGGCAATAATTTGTGACACCTTTTTCTCTTACAGACCTCAGTCAAACCCAAAACCTCTTCCAAGGTGAGACAAGAGTTATTACAGAAATCAAAAGGGTTTTTGTGTGAGGAACTCACCTGCTTTGCTTAACTGATTTGTCATGACAAGCTTAATTTCAAACATCATTAACAGCTGCCAGTCCACCACGAGCCCGGCAGGAACACAGGCCAACCTACCAGGGTGAGATCACAATGAGTCAATAGTAGAAGCTATGTCTTTTTTTTGTCATATGATGCACAACTCTTTTGGCAATAATGTGTGACACCTTTGCCTTTACAGACCTAAATCTATCTCAAGACCTCTTCCAAGGTGACACACGAGTTATTACAGAACTTAAATAGGGTTGGGTGAGGAATTCAACTGCTTTAATCGCTTGACTTGTTACAACGAAACTGATTTACACATCACTAACTGTATTAACAGCTCCTAGTCCACCTCGAGACAGGCAGGCAGGGTTGACAACCATGCCAGCCTACCAGGGTAAGACCACAATCAGTTCATAGCAGAAAAACTACATGCTTTTTGGTCAAATGATACACAACTCTTTTGGCAATAATTTGTGACACCTTTTTCCCTCACAGACCTCAGTCAAACTGAAGACCTCTTCCGAGGTGAGACAAGTTATTTAAAAGGGTCTTTGTGTGAGGAACTCACCTGCTATGCTTAACTGCTTGATTTGTCATGACAAGCTTAATTTCAAACATCATTACCTGTATCAATAGCTGCCAGTCCACCACGAGCCCGGCAGGAACACAGGCCAACCTACCAGGGTGAGATCACAATGACTTAATAGTAGAAATCACTCTTTTTACAATAATGTCTGAAACATTTGCCTTTACAGATCTGAGTCAGACCCAAGACCTCTTCCTAGGTGAGACAAGAAGTATTACAGAAATTAAAAATGGTTGTTGTGTGAGGGATTCAACTGCTTTAATTGTTAGGCTTGTTATAACGAAACTGATTTACACATCACTACCTGTATTAACAGCCCCTAGTCCACCTCGAGACAGGCAGGCAGAATCGACATCTAGGTCAGCCTACCAGGGTAAGACCACAATCAGTTCATAGTACCGTATTTTCCGGACTATAAATCGCGTTTTTCTTAGTAGTTTGGCTGGCCATGCGACCTATATTCAGAAGCAACTTATACATCAAAAATATACACTATGACCACAAGGCAAAGGAGGCTTTCATTTCAAAATCCCTCCTCATTCAGTAGCTCATCCTCATCTTCCTCATGTGCTGTTCTCCTTGCTGCGCTGTCAGACCTGCGTCTGTCTCCATTGCGCCGTAGCTCTTCACTCCCAGTCAATTCAGAATATTTTAACAGCGTGTTCAGCTACGTCTTCGGTCTCCGCTCCGGTCCCGACCAAGTTCCGGACACAGAGCAGAGACCCAGGTCTGTCCAACAGTGAGGAGAGGTCGGCTTCACTCCCGTCAGTCTTCACAGACAGTCCACAAAGAGTTTCTGATCATATCCTCGTCAGTTTGTTCCGGGCAACAGAGTTTTTCTTTTTCTTTTTTTGACCCGGCCTGTAGTAGACTATTTGGTGCCTTTATTTGTGTGTGTAAACAAAGCCCCGGCCATTATATGAGACCTGGCTATTAATCAAATGTTTGAAAAATAGATGTGACTTATAGACTGGTGCGACATATATATATTTTTTTCCTCTTCATGAAGTATTTTTTGACAGACACGACATAGTCTGGAAAATACAAACTACATGCTTTTTGGTCAAATGATACACAACTCTTTTGGCAATAATTTGTGACACCTTTTTCTCTTACAGACCACAGTCAAACCCAAAACCTCTTCCAAGGTGAGACAAGTTAATTAAAAGGGTCTTTGTGTGAGGAACTCACCTGCTATGTGTAGCGGGAGCGGTAAACGAAAGGATGATCTAGACTCTAGAGAGTTACACCAACAACGCCACCTTAGGACTTGCACCTAAAGAATTTACTCTTTTTCAAACTTTACTTTCTCAGAGCACAGGTCGGTACACAAATGAATACAGGCACGGTTTATAGAAAGTTTAACAAGTTTTATTTAGTCACAAATGGGAACATTAATTTATTTAAGTTACTTATCTTCTGTAAAAACAATTATAATTATTTTTATTTCCAAAGAGCACAATATTAATCTGTACCACAGACTCAGGAGAGAACTAAGCTGAGGTCCTGCACAGCAAACAAAGAAAAAAAAGAAACCAAACAAAATATCAAACAAACTCAAATCAACACAAAAGAAAACAAAACCCATAATGCTACATGCATAACTTTTACAGGTCCTCAAAGCTGTGCCACTTCCCACCCCCCCACTAAGGAGTCGCGGTCAGTCCGTCTTGAACTAGAGTACACTACTTTAAAACGAGCGTCTAACTGACGAGGGCAGAGCAACTATGAGCAAGGCAACAAAAAGAAACAAAACGTGAAGATAAAGGCAAGAGGCAAGGCAGGGCAACAACAGCAACCTAACGCCAGGCAGGCTTGAAACAAAGAGACACAGCCAGATGTAAATAAATACATATAAGCTACATTAGCAGACACAATAATGTAAGGCTTGTGGCACTGTTTACCTGCATGGCGGGCTGTAGCCTGCACCAATAAATCATGAAGCCGTCAGAAGCTAGCGGCGGCAGCGGTGGCTAACCGGAAGGGGACACACACACACACCATCATGGCATACACGCCAACCTACGGCAGAACATTGTCAGCACTACACCTTATCACATTTTCAGCGATTCTGAGGCTGCACTACATACCTGGAGAGCGAACACATGGCACATACTACGCCGGGAAACCACGGCTCGGCGGAGCTGCACGCCGGCCGGCACTCACTTGGCAGAGGAGAGAGAGAGACTGAACCCCACGGGACTATATGAACAGGTCTGCATTAGCAGCCCATGACGCGGCTGCACTACAGGTGCCGGTAAGGGGCGTGACACACACCTGCTGCAATCGCCAGACCTGCTGCAACATAACTAAAAGACACAGAAGGGAAATACAATATATACATTTATACAGCCAATAACCACCCGGTTACATTCGCTTAACTGCTTGATTTGTCATGACAAGCTTAATTTCAAACATCATTACCTGTATCAATAGCTGCCAGTCCACCACGAGCCCGGCAGGAACACAGGCCAACCTACCAGGGTGAGATCACAATGACTTAATAGTAGAAATCACTCTTTTTACAATAATGTCTGACACATTTGCCTTTACAGATCTGAGTCAAACCCAAGACCTCTTCCTAGGTGAGACAAGAGCTATTACAGAAATTAAAAACGGTTGTGTGTGAGGGATTTAACTGCTTTAATTGTTAGGCTTGTTATAACGATTTGCACATCACTACCTGTATTAACAGCTGCCAGTCCACCACGAGCCCGGCAGGAACACAGGCCAACCTACCAGGGTGAGATCACAATGAGTCAATAGTAGAAGCTATGTCTTTTTTTCTGTCATATGATGCACAACTCTTTTGGCAATAATGTGTGACACGTTTGCCTTTACAGACCTAAATCAATCTCAAGACCTCTTCCAAGGTGACACACGAGTTATTACAGAACTTAAACAGGGTTGGTTAATCACTTATAACAAAACTGATTTACACATCACTACCAGGGTAAGACCACAATCCGTTCATAGTAGAAAAACTACATCCTTTTTGGTCATATGATGCACAACTCTTTTGGCAATAAAGTATGACATATTTGCCTTTACAGATCTGAGTCAAGCCAAAGACCTCTTCCTAGGTGACACGAGAGTTATTGTTATGTAACAGAAATTACAACAAAGATTTTGTGTGAAGATCTTAACTGTTTTACTTACTGCTTGATTTGTTATGACAAGTGTAATTTAAATGTTATTTTCTCTATTAACAGCCCCTAGACCACCTCGAGACAGGCAGGCAGGGTCGACAACCAGGCCAAACTACCAGGGTAAGACCATAATCAGTACATAGTAAAAACTATGGTACATCCTTTTTGGTCAAATGATGCACAACTCGACAGTAATGACAGTAATGTGTGACACGTTTGCCCTTACAGAACTAAGTCAATCTCAAAGCGTCCTCCAAGGTAACTTATTCTTGTGCAACAAAAATTACAAAAAAGATTTTGTTAAAATTAAATTAAAAAGGAACTGAACTGCTAACTGCTAGACTTGTTATGACAAAACTGATTCACACATCAATACTTAGTATCAAATATTGCACAACTCTTTTGGCAATAAAGTGACATGTTTTCCCTTATAGTTAAGTCAAACCATAGACCTTTTATAAAGTTGACACATCAAAAAGGGTTTTGTGTGCTGAACTCAACTGCTTTAATTGTGCGCAATCTTTCGTCATTACCTCTTTTAATAGCCACCAGTCCACCTCAAGACATGCAGGCAAGGTCCACACCCAGGCCACAATCAAGCTACCAGGGTAAGATCACAATGACTTCATTTAAATTAGGTAACATTGCCCCTTTCTATGCAAATGAACATCACTGCAAACAAGGCGCACACAAAGTCCAATTCACAAATGCCAATGTTAATATACCCACACACAATTATAGTGACAATATTTGCCCCTACGGAGAGGAGGTGGTGCAAACTGAAGTGCATTTACAAGGGCTTTCACGCCAAACTTTGACATTAGCGCCTATCAACATTTTTAATGAATACGTATACAGTAATGTTGTGACAGTGTCACGCCCATACTTAGAAGTATGGGCTTATAGCCTCATCTTAGATTAACCATGGACAGTGGTAAAAATAAAATAAAATAAAATGGCGATGGCAAAGGATTTTGCAGGATGTAGTCTGAAGCCTAAACATACCTTTTTGCTGCACATTTTACTTCATTGCTATTTAAAGGCTGTTCTTGAGGTGGGCCCTTCTGTGCTTTTCAGTGTTTCCCTTTCTCATCAAATTATTTCACAGTCTGAAGGTTTGTGTCTTAAAAACCAACAAGACTGACAGACTGGGGTATTAAATACCAAATATGTTTAGGAATGCACAATACAATACATGCGTACATGCTCCCATTGGTCAAGACTTGTATCTTGTACATATGTATCTTACAAGTAAGTTTTTCTTTTCTCTCTGCTATTTGTCGTGCTTGTGTGGTCTTGGCACAAGGGCAGCAACTTTGTCACATGGATAAATACAGTCAAACGTAAAAAGGGCCAATTACTTCTTTAATGTATGGGCATGTTTGCACTGGAATATCATTAACGCAATATCTTTTGTGAATTGGACCTTAAAACAGGGCGGATAGCAGGGGCAAATGATGCACTACTCCTGATGTTATTGGCGGATGCATTTCACTCTTTGTAAATTAAGTCAAAGGGTGCACAGCTCTTTTAGCAATACTGTGTGGCACGTTAGCCCATACAAATCTAAGTCAATCTCAGAACCTCCTCTAAGGTGACACATGATGGGTTGTTTTTTTGCAACAGAAATTAAAAAGGGTTATGTGTGAGGGACTCAACCGTTATGTTTGATTGCTTGACTTGTTTGTGACTAAACTGATTTACACATCATTACCTGTATTACCAGCTCCTAGTCCACCTCCAGACAGCCAGGCAGGGTCGACATCCAGGCCAACCTGCCAGGGTAAGACCACAATCAGTTCATAGTAGAAATTAAGCCATTTTTTTAATCAAATGATGTACAACTGTTTTGGAAATAATGTGTGACATGCTTGACTGTAACAGGGACGCTAGGTTGATGTGTTGCCAAAAATAATTACCAAACTATTCCAGTCCCACTGTAAATGTGCATACCATGCTATAATTGACCGTCATTTTTTGTTTCAGGTTCTTCCTCAAGAGCCAGGGTCTGGCCAACTGGCCGGCTTGTCCCTGCACAATGCACACGTAAGATTTAAACGGGATAGCAAAATTCCTATAATATTTCTGCAAAAACATAAACAAATAATAATTTACCTTAATCATTCCATTACTGCTTTTGTATCAAACAGCTGTTGAAAGAAGTGTGCTGGAAGCCCTCAGCGAGGTGCAGCTCCAGCTCCAGCACCTCACTGCCCTGGTCCAAAGCCTGCAGGCGCAGGGGAGGCCGCAGTTCACCCCTGAGGGCCCCCTACCCCATGAGGACCTTGACGTTCAGCTTCCCCTCCAGTCACTCGGAGAACTGGATGAACTTGAGGGGAAGATGAATAATGCTGAAAACAAAAACAAGCTGGTAATGAAACTAACGTGTGTGTGTGTGTGTGTGTGTGTGTGTATATATAGTATAGTATAATGACGCCACCACCCTGAGTTAATTTCCAACCGATAAGCTTGTGACAACAAGAACAGTGTTACTTCTCCAGTCAAGATGTAACATAGACACACCTTACCATTCATCTGTAGGGAAGCACTGAGGCACAGAAATATTTCTGGGAATCCATTCTAAAAGGAGAAAAATATAATTAATTGGATGTATAATAATGTGATTAAATCTACACAACTTGCACACATAATTAATGCTGCAGCTTTGAGTAACTGACATCAAAGTACACCAGATCTCATTCTGATCATCAAACTTTTTTTTTTTTTTTACTCACAGGTGTCAATGCTGTCTCTGAGCGGGGGGCAAACACTTAAAAAAATGATATGGAGGGTATGCCAGAAAGTGTTTGCCCCCCATCTGGCTGTCCAGCTGAACTGGTGCGGCCGTGGTCAGAAGAGAGGAATGAAGAACTCTAGAATCAAAGAAATAATTATATGTAAGTAGGACTGCCTACAAATACACTAAAAGACACCAGGCATAAGGTGACACGTAAGGCATATTAAATCCTTATGTAGCTGCCTAATCAAGTTAAAGATTTTTACACACTGGCAGGCAGTGTGGTGTGGAGTTCGGTTCAGTTCTATTTTCCACGCGTGCCGCGAGCGCCGTCAGTCAAGCTGGATCATACCAGACAGGAAGTCGGGCACAGAAAAGGCGAGAGAATCCGGTCAATTTTCAAAATAAAATAATTAAATGACGATTCATTAAGTTGTTGCTTGTCTGCCTAAATGTTTGTCAGTTAGCACAAATACGAGTATGGGCGACTGCAGTCGATGTCTGACGGGCGCGGAGAGAGGAGCTCCCAGTGCGACCACCCAAGCGCCCGAGAAGGCACGTAGCTTCCGCGTGCAGTGCGACCAAGGGGTCAGACATCGTCCATACTCGTATTCATTCGGTTTTCGTGTGTGTGTGTGTGTGTGTGTGTGTGTGTGTGTTGTGTTGTGTGCACACGCAACGGTCAAATATGTATAGACAAACGAGCAACAACTTAATCATCATTTTTTGAAAATTGACCGGATTCTCTTGCCTTTTCTATGCCCGACTTCCTGGTATGACCTGGTCTATCCAGCTTGACAGACGGCGCTCGCGGCAAACTGAACAGCGCTGCAGCTGAGATGTGCGACCAGGTGTGAACAGATGTGCCTACCAACGCGTCGCGGTGGGCGGTGTTAAGTAGTATTAGGACATATCTCGGGTTCTATTTGACTAAAACGGCCTTAAACCGCCACAGTATGATGGTCTTCTAGCCATATGTATATTATGATGTCATGTTTTTACACAGAAAGTCACGTGACCATGCCCTTTAGCCATCACAAAAAGCTGCACGGTAACATGGCCATATAAGATGAAAAAAATGCTCCAGCAAACTATAAGCAAACAAATCACTGTTGGCCCAGTTCAAAGGCAGACAAATGACTGTTTTCATAATAGTTGGAGGAAGAAAAACATTTTTTTTATTGCCGTTTTTCAACATTTTTTAAGACGGATATAAGCGGTCCCTCACTAAAACAGGCCATGAAAGGGTTAAATTGTATATTTAAAAAAATATTGATGAAATTACACATCATTCATTAGATTCACCTAACCCTAAGCAACAACAAAAAATAATTGTAATACCAGTTTTTATCATGGTGTGTGTTTGAAAACAGGGTACAAAAAATGTCCATAACAGGAGGACGTGAGTCATTTTAACAGGATCTCTCCCATGCAGGCTAATCATCGAAATTATTTTACATTCCAGCAGAGTTATTAACATATATGTATATTAATACAAATATTATAAGTACAATTGGGACAGATTGACACAATTTTCTACAAAATTTTAAATTATTACCTGTCTCTAGCAACGCAAGTAACCGTTAGAAAACGGTCTCCAATCTTGACCAATTAGCCTACCACGTGTTGTGAATCGGGACATATTACTCTGAAGCCCCGGTGACGGTCTGAGTGTGCGCGCGGGAAATTGCTTGTTGATTCCATAATTATGAGGTCAATCCTAACATTTTGAAACTGTGCTCATCTGTGGATTACATTGCAATTAAAACTTACCTAAATATCCTTATATTTCCAGCATCAGCACTGCGCAACGGGGCCCATCGTTGCTCCGAGGCAGAGGTGGAGAAGGTCCTCCAGGGGTCCGTTTCACAAAGCAGGTTTAGTGAAAACCCTGCGTTTATTAACCCTGAACTGAGGGAAACTCTGCGATTTCCGTTTCACAAAGGGAGATAACTCAAACCAGAGAAAGAGGGGCAACTCTAACCTGTTTCACAAAGAGAGGTAACTTACGCTCTCGGTCAGTTACCGTAGTAACAGACTCTATGAACCTAACCTGGTCGGGACCAGGTTTTATTCAATGGATCAATCTGTCTCCGCCCTCTTTCAGCCACACACGCCATTTGATTTCCTCATTCATTCAGTCAGCGAGTTTTGGCGTAGCCGTCTGTCAAAAATCATTTAACAAAATCAGAGTCAGTGCTATTTCAGAAGTCCATTAGGCACAGTAGGAGGCGACTTTTTCACGAACATGTCCTTTTGACCAGCGCTCGAAGTGGAAAAAAATAAGTGCCGGTACTCCCTTACTCACATACATATACAGTACATATACACATATATATATATATATATATATATATATATATATATATATATATATATATATATATATATATATATATATATATACATATATACACATATATATATATATATATATATATATATATATATATATATATATATATATATATATATATATATATATATAAGCGCTTTGGGTGTCTTGAAAAGCGCTATATAAATGCAATTAATTATTATTATATAATTATTATTTACTGCGCAGAGAATTAAATATTCGTCGGGAGAGGGTTATCAGACCATAGATGTAGGCTAGCCTTTCCAGACAATTATCATTTCCAGACAATTATCTTTTTCAGCGGTACCGTTTCACGTCACAGTCCATCATTTACATACGCAACCCGTCCTTACATGTGCAACATTACCAACCGTAGTCTCTCACATCCCAGCAGATATTGTGTGTTGCACTGCGTTTCTTTGCAAATGTTTTTTGTACAATGTCGGAGATGTAGAGGCAACTGTATACAGTCAAATAGCCACTTAATATTTACTTTACAGTGTAAAACATGATCAAAATGATCATGCCGAGGTCTTATCTGTTTGAATAATGTAATCTTAAGCTGCTGTCAAGTGCGCTTCTCCCCCGCGGGATTGCACCTAAATGAAATAAATAGTTACCATTCAAGCAGTTTTCCTCTGTAATATTATTGTGATCGCAAAGGACTCCATTTAAACTTACGCAGCAGTGTTGCACTTATTTCTAAAAACGTGTTGAAACTCGCCATATGAGCGCATTAGTAGTAGGTATATTAAGTATTTCCAATCGAGGTTGGTGACTTCCCCGTTGCCATGGTGACTCGTCGAATCGGGGCTCCATTGATGCTGGCTTTTTATAGTTGTGGTGCACGCGCTCAACCCTAGGTGGAACTCCTCTGAGTTGATCAACTTAACTCAAAACCGGTGTTGTGGAACCGAAATCCCAGAGTTTTCTATCTCAGTGGAGATCAACTCAGCGTTTAGGATTAAACTCAGAGGTTGTTAAACCTGCTTTGTGAAACGGACCCCAGGAGTGGCTCCGTCTGGCTAATGACCGGCTGCACCCACGGAGGCGTTAGCTTTTTCTTTTTCTTTTTTTTCTTCTTTTTTTGTTTGTTTGTTTGTTTTGAGAAATAAATCGATGCGCCTATCTATGTGTATTTGTCAGTTCTTTATATTATATAATAAGAATAAGACCAGTAAGACTAATAATAATAATAATAATAACAATAATAATAATAATATAATAATAATAATAATAATAATAATCAATAGGTTAGTTAATAGGCCTATTATTCTTATTGACATATTGGCAAAGGTTATAAAGGGCTAAAGTAGGAAATTACGTAGGCAATGCGTAGGATGGACAGGAAATTACGTAGGCAATGCGTAGGATGGACAGCGTTCCCCCGTAGGATGAAGATCGCGCAGAGAGCGCTGGAACGTCGGCGGAGCAGCGGTAAGCGACGTCGTCGCGACGTCGTGTCAATGGGCAAACTATCTCTGTGCTACGTAGCATCTACGTTTCACCAGACGTCGCACTTACGTCGGCGCTACGTCGCTGTGCTGTGTGGGAGGGCCATTAGTCCCCCAAATGATTCCTCAGGTTCCTTCAAGAATACCAAGACATCGTCAGCAAATAATGCCACCTTCTGTTCTGTCCCTGCCATGGTAATTCCCTTGATTGCCTCACTCTGTCTCACTAGCTGGCCTAGGGGCTCAATGAACAAAGCAAAGAGGAGAGGGGAGATCGGACAGCCCTGTCTCGTTCCCCTCTCCAGATTAAAAGAGTTGGAAAGGTCCCCATTTATCTTGATTCGTGCCGTAGGCTTATCATAGAGATTCTTTATTATTCCTACAAATTTTTCCTGAAAGCCAAATTTTCCCATCACTTTATATAAAAACGTCCATCTAACTGAGTCGAAGGCTTTCTCCGCGTCCAATCCCACTATCATTGATTCAGTTTTGTCTTTGTTAGTCTGATCTAATATATGTAACGTTCTCCTTATGTTATCCAAGGTTTGTCTCTGTCGGATGAATCCAGTCTGATCCAAGTGGATGAGGTCAGGTAATATTTTATCCAGTCTGCGAGCTAAAATGGATGTAAATAACTTGTAGTCTAGATTGAGGACACTGACTGGACGGTAATTACTACATTCTTGTCTGTCTTTGTCCTCTTTGGGGATGACTGATATGATCGCCTCCCTCCAGGAAGGTGGTATCTCCCCTTTCTGTATGGTCCAATTAAATGCGTTAAGTAGTAATGGGGATAGCTGTGTTTTAAGGGATTTGTACCACTCTGTGGTAAAGCCATCAGAGCCCGGGGATTTTCCGGCCTTTAATTTGGAAATGGCTAGATTCAATTCTTCAACAGATATCGGTCGTATTAGGTTTTCGTTCTGTGAAGCCGTGAGTGTTGGTAGGTTCAGGGAATTTAAGAAAGTGTCAATTTGGCTCTCCTCAGATGCTTGAGGCTGAGAATATAATGTCCTGTAAAATGCTTCAAAGCACTCTTGAATTTTTCCTATTTGATTTTCTATCACCTTAGTTTTGGGATTTTTTATTTTATAAATTGTATTATCTGCTTGTTGTTTACGTAGTTTGTACGCTAGCAGTTTTGCGGATTTGCCTCCTACTTCATAGTTCTTTTGTTTTAGAAAGATAATTTTTTTCTGGATTTCCTGGGTATATATATCGTCAATTTCGTTCTGCAGTTTTTTTATTTCCCCTTTCAAAGTGGAATTAATTGTATTGCTGTCGGCAACCTGTAGCTGTTTTAATTTTCCCTGAAGGTCTGCCAATTTTTGTCCCCTAAGTTTCTTGCTAAATGAAGTAATGGATATCATCTTCCCTCTCATTACCGCCTTCATCGCGTCCCACAGGATAACCGGAGATACTTCTCCAGAATCATTAAGATCTAAATAATCTTTAATTTCCTCCTTTAATTTCTCCATTATTTTGGGGTCATTAAGCATATTCGAATTTAATCTCCATAACATTGTCCTTGTTTTCCCCTGTAGTTTTAAGGACAGAGAAATCGGGCTATGATCCGACAGGTCAATCGTCTTAATGTTACAATCAGTAATTCTAAATCTGTCTGTACCAAACATAAAAAAATAGTCTATCCTTGAATAAACTGAGTGTGGGAAAGAGTAGTGAGTGTAATCTCTACCCATAGAATGCAATTCCCTCCACACATCTATTATTCCCAACTCTACCATTAATGATTTCACTCTCTTAGTTATCGGTGTGTTCTTAGTAGCTACCCTGGTTGAGTCCAATAGAGGGTTTAGCCTGATGTTAAAGTCCCCCCCACAGATCACTACACCCTGAGAAGTTACCATCAAGTCAAAAATGCGTCTATAAAATGACCATTCGCTTCCTGGTGGAGCGTAGACATTTAGTAATGTTATTTCAGTCCCTTCTATTTTCCCTGTGATCCTAACAAATCTCCCTGCCTCATCATGAATTTCAGATAAATGTTCGTAATTAAGTGAACTTGATATCAGAGTGGCAACTCCTCTTTTGTGTCCTGACTTATATGAGGAGGAGAATACATGTCTAAAACCCATCCTTTTTAACTTTGCATGTTCAGTTTGGCTCATATGTGTTTCCTGGAGGAAGGCTATCTGAGCTTTTTCTTTTTTTAACTTTGATAGAATTTTACTCCTCTTAATTGGGTTCAAAACCCCATTCACATTAAAAGAAATTATTCTCACCGATTCACCTTGCATCTTGTTCTAAATGAGATAAAATAGTCACTCTTCCCTTCTAGATAAATAGTAAGCAGTCCCTTCACACACAAAACACAGAACCAAAGAACATAACTAAGATAAACACTATGAACATAAAACATTTTTACCTCTCTCCTAACTTCCAACCTAGGGGGCTGATCACCGCCCTGCATCAAAACTGGGGGATAACCTCTATTTCCTAACTGGATTAGGGGGCCCTCTGCTGTTGTAACAGCCATGAAAGTTCTATGTCTCGACCAAATCATTAAAATTTCAACTATTTCGTCTGACTTATTTCTCCATTTGTGTTAATTATCAACAACCTGGGCCAGACCATATATTTTCAGACTTTGTTCTCAGTTTTTAAGTCAGTCTGTGCTCTCTGCTTGTTCGCGTCTGAATACTTGCAACTTTTCTTTGAAGCCAGGTGGTGCTCTGCTGGCCCGGGGCGCGCGCCGCGCTCTTGTTGTGCGCCATGACCAGCGCTGAATCCTCTCCAGGAGCGATCTCGGTTGTGCGATTACTTTCACCGGCAGTCCTCGGCTCGCTAGATCCGCCGTCGCCTCCTCCACCGTCTCGTAGATCGCTGTCCCTTCCTCGTGAAAAACTCTCAACCGGGCTGGGTAGAGCGTCTGAAACCGTATGTTGTTCTCCTTCAGGACCCTCCGTGCCTCCGCATAGTCCCTCCGTCTGGCTAGGATGCCCGGTGCGTAGTCATGGTCAAGGTTAATCTTGTTGTTTTGCCACGTGAAGCCTTTCCTCTGCCATGTCAGTCTGAGTACATCTTCCTTCATCCTGAAGCTGAGAAATTTGACCAAGATGGATCTGGGTTGAGCGCCCGCCGGGGGCTGTGGTGCTAACGCCCGGTGGGCTCTCTCTATCTGCATGTCAGTGGAGTCGGGGATCGCGAGGTTGTCTTTGAGCAGCTTCTCCACGAAAGGGATCACCAACCTGGGTTCCCCTTCGGCTCCTTCGGGGACTCCATATATCCTAACGTTTCCCCGTCTCGAGCGCCCCTCTTGGTCCGTCAGCTGCAGCTGGAGTTGCTCTTGTATGTTTAGCATTTCGGCTAATAGCTCTTCAGCGTTTTGCAGCCTCTCCTCGTTCCCACTAATTCTCCCTTCAGCTTCGTCCAACCTCGAGTTAGTTTTTGCAATCTCTCCTTTTATTTCTTCGAGCTGGTGGCGGTTGTCTTGTCTGAAATCGCGTATCTCTTTAAGTATCACCGTCAGATTTACCGGCTCTTCTCCTCCGTCCATCCCGTCAGCGTCGTGACTATCCGTGGGGGAGCTAACGTTAGCCTTAGCTTCCTCACATCGCCGCACTTCGCTATCTTTGCCAACACTCTGAGCAGGCTGTTTTTTAATTCGATTCTTAGACGCCATTCTCGCCCACTCTCTAGATGTTTCGGGTAGTAGCAAACCGTTCTGTAACTTTGACTTCGGGGCTAATTTATGTCACTTTGGTCGAGAGGATACTGCCTAAGCTGCCATTGCTTGCGACCGGAAACGGAAGTCCCCCAATATCAGTTTCTATGAGAAATTTGAGAAATTGTTAAAAGAATGTAACTTCAACAAAGAAGTAATTATTATGGGAGATTTTAACATCAACTGGGGGGAAAAAGCCTCTAGAAAGAACTTCAAACAGATAACCGATAAATTTGACCTTATGCAACTGATTAATGGGCCCACAAGAATAACTAATTCCACCAGTACTCAAATTGATTTAATATTTAGTAACAGACCTGAGAGAATCTTAAAATCTTATAATATGGTAACTGGTCTCTCTGACCACAAATTGACACTGGTAGCCAGAAAACTAAGCAATAAGCGGTTTAGCCCTAGTGCCAAGGAATATGAATCTTTTGGAATCCCCAAAAACAAACAGGAGAACTTTAAAAGTGCTGTTCAACAGATTGAGTGGGATAATTTACTGTTGGGCATAGACCATGAAGAGGATAGTCGAATATTCTCAAAAAAACTAGAGAGCATTATTAAAGATTTTAACTGCAAATGTAGGCGCAAAAATAACAAAAACACCGTCCCTTGGATAAATGCAGACATTTTAAAACTAATGAAAGAACGGGATCTTGTTTTAAAAACTGCAATAAAAACTAAGTTGAGTCATGACAGACAACACTTTGCTAGTTTAAGGAATGAAGTGGTAAAGAAACTAAGAAAAGCAAAGGCAGATTTTTTCTTGACCATAATAGAAAAGGCAAGAGGTAACTCTAAAATTATCTGGAACCAGCTAAAAAAATTAACAGGACATCAAAATAAAGAGAGGAAACTGCTTGAACTTAAAATAAATGGAATGCTTACAAACGATCCTGCGGAAGTAGCGGAAGCTCTTAACCACTACTTTATCGATTCTGTGGCTACTATTGCAAAGTGTTTTTCACCTGAGTGCACTAATGTTTGTCCAGTTAATACAATGGAACCTGCTTTCAGCATAAGGAATGTCACTGAATCAGAGGTTGCCAGAATGATTCGATCTCTGAAACAATCCAGAGCAAAGGATATATTTGGTATGGATGCAGTTATGCTCAAAGAGCTCTGTACAACACTAACTAATCCTATCACCAAAATTACTAACCTCTCGATTTCCCAGGGATTGTTTCCGAGTGTTTGGAAGTCGGCTGTTGTAGTCCCAATATTTAAATGTGGAGATCCTGTTTCAACTTGCAATTACAGACCTATCAGTATCCTACCTACAGTGTCAAAGGTTGTAGAGAAATTAATAGCTGAACAAATCACCCGTCATCTAAACAATAGCTCTTTTACACTGCACCCAATGCAATTCGGCTTCAGAGCCAATTATTCAACTGAAACAGCCAACTGTTTTTTAATGGAAAAAATCAAATCTCTATTGGATAAAGGTGGTGTTGTTGGAGCTGTGTTCCTTGACCTCAAGAAGGCATTTGATACTGTTAATCATAGAATTATCATGTCAAAGTTAGCTAGTTTTAATTTTTGTTCAAATACACTTAAGTGGATAAAATCATATTTGTCAAATCGATCTCAGTCTGTTCAGGTTCAGAATCATCAATCAGCTGCCCTTCGTCTGTCCACAGGAGTCCCACAAGGATCCATACTGGGCCCGTTGCTATTTACATTATATATCAATAACTTACCATATGTATATCCTGACATCAATATCCAAATGTATGCTGACGACACAGTAATTTATGTACATGGTAGCAGCATGACACAGGTTGCTGATAAACTTACAAACTCCATGGCGCATGTAACAGCATGGTTAAAACAATGCTGTTTGCAGCTGAATGTGTCTAAAACAGTATGTATGTTTTTTACCAAGAAGAACAGTCCTAGTGTTGAGCCAGATATCTTTGTATCAGGGGAGAGGCTACAGGTTGTATCTGAATACAAGTACCTTGGTGTTTTGGTTGACTCTAAACTTTCTTTCAAGGCTCAGGTGAAAAAGGTCTGTAACCGGGTCAAATTTAATCTTTCAAACTTTAGGTTCATTCGAGATTACTTGTCAACAGAAGCGGCTAGGATGTATATGCATTCCATGGTTTTTTCTCATATCATTTACTGTTTAACTATCTGGTCGCAGGCTAGTAACACTTCTCTGAAACCAATAGAATCTTTGGTAACGCTTCCTTTTACAGTACGGTAATTACCAGCTAATTACCTGGTAATAAGATGTATTTACTAAGTAATAACCAGGTAATTAAATGTAATTACCTTCTAATTACCAAGTACTTACCAGGTAATTACCAAGTATTTACATTACATATTTACCTGGTAACTACCACTTATTTACCTGGTAGTTACCTGATATTTACCTGGTAACTACCACTTATTTACCTGGTAGTTACCTGATATTTACCTGGTAACAACCACTTATTTACCCGGTAGTTACCTGATATTTACCTGGTAACTACCACTTATTTACCTGGTAGTTACCTGATATTTACCTGGTAACAACCACTTATTTACCTGGTAGTTACCTGATATTTACCTGGTAACAACCACTTATTTACCTGGTAGTTACCTGATATTTACCTGGTAACTACCACTTATTTACCTGGTAGTTACCTGATATGGTAAAAACATAAACAAAAACTTGTTGGTATTTACCTGGTAAATACCAACAAGTTACCCAGTATTTACTAGATATATACTGAAAACTACCAGGTATTTATCCAGGAATTATAGATTATGTATTACCAATCAACCTGTGTAGTGACAGTGAGGGTAGTAATGACTCTGATATTTACCTGGTAATTACCCAGTATTTACTTGATAACTTGCAACTATTTACTAAGTAATTACTTTCTAATTACCCAGTAGTTACAATTTACCCAATAACCCCCATGTATATATGCAGATATTAACTGGTATTTACCCAGTAATTACAAATGTAATTCCAAAACATTATCAGGTAAAACCCTGTGAATTACCGTGTAAGGAAGGTGGAACTGTACTGTAAAAGGAAGCGTGGTTTGTTTCAATGATATTACCATATACTTTCCTGGTAACTGTAGATTATAATCCTCTAGTTTTGAACATGGTATCTGGCAAAAACTCCCATACCTCCCTGATAATTATCGGGTAATTATCGGGGTGATATCAGAGTTTTACAGAGTAGTTACCGTGTAAGAGAGGTGGAACTGTACTGTAAAAGGAAGCGTGGTTTGTTTCAATGATATTACCATATACTTTCCTGGTAACTGTAGATTATAATCCTCTAGTTTTGAACATGGTATCTGGCAAAAACTCCCATACCTCCCTGATAATTATCGGGTAATTATCGGGGTGATATCAGAGTTTTACAGAGTAGTTACCGTGTAAGAGAGGTGGAACTGTACTGTAAAAGGAAGCGTGGTTTGTTTCAATGATATTACCATATACTTTCCTGGTAATTGTAGATTATAATCCTCTACCACCCATTAGGGTGTGTAGTTTTGAACATGGTATCTGGCAAAAACTCCCATATCTCCCTGATAATTATCGGGGTGATATCGGAGTTTTACAGAGTAGTTACCTGTAAGAAAGGTGGAACTGTACTGAAAAAGGAAGCGTGGTTTGTTTCAATGATATTACTGTAGCTCCCAAGTAGTACACACGAGGTCAGAGGTCTTTGTTAGAAAACGGGGTTTATTTTCCAGGTCGAACCAACCCGTGAGAACTGGGTTTAAAGAGAAAAATAATTCAAATCAATAAATACAATTGACAATATGCAAATGTCCGTTTTTTCAGCAGCACAACAGGTGTTACATTTACACCAAAAACCACTACACACACCTCACATACAGTCCACAACTCAATATTAACCTGTAAATGTACAAACTTAACTTACATATACATATTCACCACTTTACATCGTATGCAAATCCCCATCACGCACCAACTATGCAATGGAATGCAATACAATCGTTCACGTTCTTCATAGACGTAAATAAAAGATAAACATGCCTCGTCCACTGCTAACTACTTAAGGAGGGAATGTTCTTGTATGCGTCTTCCTTGTCCTTTATAGTTGTTCTACTTTAAGTGCCTTTAGCTTTTAACTTTAACTTATAGCTTATAGAACGTGCTGCCTCTTTCGCGCTGTTTGGCTAGGTGCGTTGCTAAAAGGTGTGGTGTAGGAAACATATGCCGGCGGCAATTAGTTCCGCCCCAATGCCATTCTAAACTAATTCTAAACAGTAGGAACAAAAAAAACGTGAGGTTAACAAATTAAACAAACTATACCAGGAAAGTATATGGTAACCATGTACTTTCCTGGTATAGTTTGTTTAATGTGTTAACCTCCCGTTTCTTTTGTTCCTACTGTTTAGAATGGCATTGGGGCGGAACTAATTGCCACCGGAATACGACACCTTTTTCATGGTTTTTTTTTGTGCTGCATGATTTTGGGGATGTCTTGAATGATGCTTTCTGATTGATGTTATATATGTTATTTTGTCATGCTAACTGCTGTGCATGTTTTGCTGATTGTCTTGGCCAGTAACTTTGTCATTTTAATCTTATTTTGCATATTCTGTTCTGTTTGTAGGGTGACTTTAACATCTGTCTAGGGACTACAGATGAAAAATAGCCTTTTGGCTAATTCTGGCGCATTTACAGTAATGTTATTAATGTGCACTGTCCCTGTTTTCAAATAAACTTATTATTGGATACGATTCCACTCATAAAGCCCCCACGGTGTAACAAAAGCTGTCAGTGGTCTGCTTTCTTCCGACATAAATCCCTGGTGGTACGCTTTCCCCTGATCTAGAAGGGAAAACCATGATTTACCACCTAGACTGTCCATAATGTCTTGGACCCGAGGGATAGGCTGGCGATCAGGATGTGTCTTTCTGTTTAGGTCTCTATAATCAATGCACAATCGTAGGGTGCCGTCTTTTTTTCTAACGCACACAACTGGTGAGGAATAGGACTTCGACTTCCTGACCCAGCCCTGTGCTATCAAATCGTGGAGGTAAGTCTTCATTTCCTGATACAAGGGGCTAGGTACTGACATGTATGAGCGTTTAACTGGTTCTGTGTCTTTAAGGGGAATGGTCATGTTCAAACTTTCTATACAGCCAATATCACTGTCTGACCTCGAAAAAGACTCTTCCCTAAGCATCTGCTGTGCTACGTCTCTGATCTTCACCAAGGTGACGTAAATCTACCGGAGGGTCCCACTGCTCACTGGCGTTACTTGTGGGTTTTACACAAGTGTGACTCACTGTAGCTGGTGTTTCTGCCTTCTCGCTAATCCAGAGGGCGGCGTTGGTCTGACCTGTTTCACATTTCCGGGCCCGCCATTGGCTTAGGCTCAAATGAAACAAGCCAATGGGGTGAAGTCGGCCTATTTCCATTGGCCTGTTTCATTTGAGTTCTGTGCTGTGATTCGACAGCTCGCCGCATGTCCCGCCCGCCCCGCCCGTCCCCGCGCACCCCCAAAGCCAGGTTCAATGCCGTTCATTCATTCGGAGAGAAGAGTGCACTGTACATCGTGAGTACATTGTTTATTGTTTTACCGACAATAAAGTTGGTTGTATTATAATGTAAGACCAACTAAAAAAATGTATAGCTTATAGCTTAGTTAGCGGTGAAACAGCGAACGTAACGTTAAGCCTGGCGATGTCATTCCTGATCGCGGTGAAATGTGTTTGAAATATATATAATATATAATATTCCCACTACTGGGTTAACTTGTTGATACCTAGGACATTGTACTGCTACTGTGTGGAGTCGAAATGTAAAGTGTAACTATGGTTTAAATGTGTAAGAGCTAACAGCTAAAAACAAGGAGGCGCATGGGGTCATTTTAGTTACTACTTTTGTGAGGGCTGGCGATCTCTCCAAATGTATTTAATGTTTGACCAGACTAGCTGGTTATCTTCCTTAGACCGTGTAGATGTAGTTGTTACAGTTTGGAGTTGAAATGCAAAGCGTAAATATGGTTTAAATGTGTAAACAGGACGCCTGATGTTTAATGTATGTAAATGAATGGGAAATGTATGTTAATGAATGGGAGTGAGTATTATTGTGTACAGTAATAGACTATTAGTGGGATGTAAACAGTACTAGTACTAGTACTAGCCAATGTATACTAGTAATAACTAGTACTAGTATTAGCAGATTAGTGATTTAATTCTTATTTCTTGTTCTTTCTTCTTCTTCTTTGTAGAAAATGCAGCCAAACTTTGCCTTCCAACCAGGGACCAATGACCTGACCCTGCGGGCCTCACAGGAGGCGCTGGCCTTGACCCGCCGCGGGAAGGTGGTCTCTGCCGCTGCCGCCGCCAGGTGGAAGAGCCCTGAGGAGGTGCGCCGTGAGGCCAGGGACCGGGTGGCGCAGAGGGGAGGCGACCCCACCGATGACCCGCAGGTGCTGGCCGAGAGCGAGCTGCAGCTGGGCCAGTACCGGGGTCAGACGTTCCGGTGGCTGCTGGAAAACGACGTGGGATACGCGGTGAACCTCGTCGTATCCCACGAGGTAGAGAGAGACAAGGGGGGCAGCAGTCAGACTTCCCTCATGGTGCACAAAGACGCCCTCGTCTCCTACACCAGGCTGTTCCCGCCGATGGCGGCAGCCATCGACAGGCGTAGGATGGTCGAGGGCAGTCCGCAGACCGTGAGGGGCCTGGACGACACGCTGGTGGGGTTCGGTGCACATTGTGACCTGACGTACAAGGCTCTGTACGAGTCGACGGCCCGTGAGCGGACAAGGTAAGGTGTGTGTGTGTGTGTGTGTTTGCGTGCGTGCGTGTGTGACTTTTTTAACCATTGCACTTGTGTTCTCCTTTTAGCTATGTACAGTTTGTGAGGCAGGCGGCACCTACAGCCAAAGCGTCCACGTTGGGGGACTTGCGGAAGTACGTGCTGGCCCGGGATGCGGCGAAGGCAGCCCTGGTGGCAGCTGGGAAGGCAGCCCGGGCAGCACAGCCACCCCTGGACGCTGCGGTTTGGCCCGAGGACGGACCGTCGGATGCCGACCTGCTCGCTGCCGCCGCGGAGGTCGACTCGTGCAGAGGTGCCCCACCAGCCGTGCCCCCCCCTTGTCTCTCTCTCTCTCACAGCCACCGGAACGTCCCCTTCAGGACACCACCTGTGGGGAGAGGTCAGCCCCCGGTGCACAGGTATGCTCAGCGATGACTTATTGTGTTGTAGTGTGTGTGTGTGTGTGTGTGTGTGTTAGCTTCGGTTCTGTACACTAACGGTCCGACACTGCTGTGTGTGTGTGTTTCAGCTGCTCCCACGCGGCTGGAGGCTGACGCTCCCCGAGGAGCAGCACGACTGGGTGGGCCGGGCCCTGTTTAGGAGGGCAGCCAACGGGCAGGTTGTCCTCGTGAGCCAACTCCGCCTGTGGTGGCACCCGCCAGGTGCCCGGCCCCTCTACACCCAGCCACCCGCCACATCCCACCCCTTTTTCCAGTGGCCCTTTTTCCTGTGGGCGCCTTATAGGATGTGGGCCTACCACCTCCGTTGCCCCACCGTCGCCTGTGGGGGCAAGCTTGCGGGAGCCGGCCTCTACAAGACGGCGAGGAGGGTCTTGGACAGGAGCTGCTGGTACTTTATGGGCACCGAGTACCTGGAGTGCAGCTCCTGTCACAAGAAGGTGCCGGGTTGGTCGCAGGACATCTTGAGACAGTTGGACATTGCTCACCGCGAGCAATTTCCAGCCGTTCTCATGTACAAGTGAGTAATGTAAAGGGTAACAGTAGCGTTTAATGTATTTCTGTGGTTTTCTCCAGTAACCTCTGATCACCTCTTTTCCCTCTCAGGTTGTCCTGCGACCGAGCAGTGATTGGCCAGATGAGGGAGCGCACTCTGGGCAACAGTGCATCTCGCCTCCGTGCCTTTCTGGTGATGCGGCAGTACCGCGAAGCCGGGAAGGCCCCTCCGAAGGTCCTGTACGTGGACCGGGACTGCTGTACCACCGTGGGACAGTGTAAGACCTCTCAGCTGTTCCACGAGTGGCACGAGCTGGTCGTCAGGCTGGACGTGTGGCACCTCATGCGGCGTTTCGCCAGAGGGGTGACCACCGACAGCCACCAGCTCTACGGCCTCTTCATGGCGAGGCTTTCCTTTGCCATTTTCGAGTGGGACGGCGAAGACGTGTCTCGCCTGAAAGAGGCCAAGCAGTCCGAGGAGGGGAGGGACGCCAAGGAGCTCGCCCGTCACTGCCGGCGCCGCACCAGGGGCGCGGCGGAGACGGAGCGGCTGGTCCAGGAGGTGCTGGACGCCTTCTGGGACGTGACAGACAGCATGGGCGTCCCTTTGCTCGACCGCGTCCGCATGGAGGACATCTGGAGCACGCAGCGCCGGCACCTCGACTGCCTCCAGGACCCTGCGGGAGTGGAGCTCTACGTCAAGACGGGAGAGCTCACCAAAGGCGGGGTGAGGCTCCCCGTCTACCGGTGCGGACGAGGCTCCACTTCCCTCGAATCGTTCCACCTGCACCTGTGCCGCTTCATCCCAGGTTAGTAGTAATGTGTGGTTTACAACAACACATGTACTCAATGATTTCTGTGTTTATTTGTCCTCACGCTGCGTTGCTTTGTTTTTCTGCTCAGGTACGTCTGCAAGTGACGTACACTTTCAGGTGTACCTGCTGGAGGGCCTGGTGCGGTGGAACGAAAATCGAGGCAGGGCTGCAGTCGAGGGAGGAGAGAGGTCGGCGCTGCGTTGCTACAGTGCCCAGCTGCAGCACAGCTTCGACCAGCTGACCCAAGAGCTTCTTGGGCTCACGCTGGTCGACACCTACACCTTGCCCAGGGAGTACACAGGTAAGTCGTAAATCTGTCTGAGGTCGTTTATCATCTGTCTGAGGTGTCTGTCATTTAACATCCGTGTGTGTGTGTGTGTGCACGCGCGCCCACAGGGGAACTCATTGGGGTGGAGTACCTGTTCTCCCAGACGGGCGCTGTGCTGCAGCAGGAGCTGTCCGACCCGATGCGGAGGAAGTGGGGGGGGAGGGCAGTGACGAGGGGTTCGAGGAGGAGGAGGAGCCAGAGGAGATTCGTCTCCTCGAACATCACAGTGCTCTCCTTCAGTCCTCCAACCTCCATCCCCCTGGCACGGAGGAAATGGAGGCTGAGGAGGAGGAGGACGTTCTGGGGCCAGACGGTCGAGGCGGCTACCAACACGTCGTGGCCCTGGCCCAGGCCCTCGTGCAACTGCGCCACCGCCGCTACGTCACTCCCAGGCAAGCCAGAGAGGTCACCGCTCTCTGGCTGAAGTTGTCTGGGTGGGACAAGTCGGCGGTGAAATTCCCCCCCCGTCACCAGGACCGTCTCGTCCAGGGCCGTTTCCGGACCACCAAGCGGACGTCTCACACGCCAGGGGTGGACAGTGTGAAGCGGTAAGCAGTCACAATACATTTCCAAGCTTTGTTTGGTTCTTGTCCTGTCCTGTCAGTCACTAACTCACTCACTCACACACACTCTCTCTCTCTCTGTGTCTATGTAGTGCGGTCCTGGGCAAGGGTGCGGGAGCGGCGCAGTGGCCAGATGTATCGAGGCTGGTGGAGGCTGTCCTGCTGGACCTCAGCATCGTCCACAGCAGCGAGGGCAGGACGATTGCCGGGGTCCGGGTTCAGCGCTGGGGTGCCGTCATGAGGGACTATAAAACAATTCGGGAGAATGTTTATAGTTGTGCAGCCCTCATGACGAGCACCCGCATCCAGCTATATGAAGTCAATCATCGGACCCTGTCGCAATGGTAAGACCCTTGATCCTTTCTCTCACATCTGATTTGAAGTGGCGTGTGTGTGTGGGGGTGTGTGTGTGGGGGTGTGTGGGGGTGGGGGTGTGCGTGTGTTTGTGTGTGTCATGTCAAGTCATGTCATGATTACTAATGTGCATTGTTTTTTAAGGCACAACAAGAGGAGCAAGGCGATGATGAGGGACACCATCGCCATTGCAGTCCCGGGGCCCAGCGCTCCCCAGACTGCAGCGGAGCCCCTGCCCGCCCCACGGACTCTGCTGCAGCAGCCTGAGCAGCCAGACCAGCCCCTCCAGCACCGCCTGCCTGCGGACACTTCTGGTCTGGCTGCCACCATCAGAGGGCCGCTGGCCCCGGAGCTGTTTGACATCATCACCAGCTCCTCCACCAGCGCCGGCGCGGAGGCCGGTGTCACCCCCTCCACAGCCACAGCCGCCGCCGCCGCTGCTCCACCGATGTCCAGAACCACTGCCTGGAGGCGCAAGAACCAGGAGGAGAAGGAGCGTCGTGCCCGGGATCTGGGAGACCTCCTCCATAAACCTGCCAAGAAGGTCTCCCACTTTAACTGCAGGCGCTGTGGCCAACCAAAGACGCGGGCGTTTGGCCACAGCCGCTACAAGTCGGAGACCTTCTGCTCCCGGGCCGAGGGCAAGGGCAGAACTGTGGAGCAGTGGCTGGCAGAGGTGAGCAAACTGTGTGTGTGTGTGTGTTTGGGAGGGAGGGATTTGTAAATGTTGTGTATATAGTTGTATATAGTTTTCTTAATTGTTGTTGTTTTAAATACATTTTTCTTTTTTAAACTAATGCTTTCTCCTGCTTCTTTCTGCCTTTAAGAATTGAATATAGGGAAGACTGAGTATCTAGACTAGGTGCCTGAGATCACTAAATCCCCACAAATCACTGTCACACAATACATCAATGCCTCTCCTCACTTGAAATTAGGGTCAAGGGGCCAAACCAGGGTCAGGTTCAGAGGCTCACCTAGGGATTAGCGGGGGGGGGGGGGGGGGGGGGGGGGGGGGTGAAACAACAGGGGGTGTCGAGAGTCGTTAACTTCGCACCTCCTGAAAAGGCCACCTGGCTGCCTCCTGCGAGAACTTGTGGGTTTAACCGGAGACACACTTACCTGTCCGGAGACACACCTACCGGTCAGGGACAGGGAACTGTCCGGCCCTCGAAACCGGGGGGGAAAGTGAGAAAGCCCCACAAACTCAGAACCTGCCAGCTGTGTGGCCAGCCTGAGCAAAAAGACTTTGGACACAGCCAGTACAGGGGAGAGCACTTTTGTGCTCTCTACGGAGGAAAGACCGTGGAGCTGTGGCTCAGTGAAAAGAGGGGGGTCACAGTAACGCAGTAAATATTTACTGTATGCTTTTCACCTGTTTGCTTTATATTTTTATATTTTTACTTTACTTGTGCTTTTTTTGATGTGTGTGTGTGTGTGTGTGTTCATAATAAATATTTAATTGATTACAACCTTGTCTTGTCTATTGAACTTGACTTTTGAAACCTGGAGCCATTCATGAGGCCAAAACCATACAAATATTAATGTAAATTTATCTGAATCTGAAATTACATTGGTTTAATGTACATTTATCAGAATCTGAAATTACATTGGTTACAACTCCAAATCTACATACAACACGCAAGAAGAAGAAGAAGAAGAAGACAAAAGGGGAACAGGTGTCAAAACAGGTGTCGTCGCTTCAAACGGGGGGGGCGGGGGCGGGTGCCGTATGATAAGTAGCCATGTGCTCCTCGGGATGGGGATGACGTACGACAACAACTTTTGACTGACGTTTGTCGAGAAAGGCACGGGGAGGAGGGGGGAAAGGGGGATCTCGTTCCAATCCTTTAGAGGGAAAATCGGGAGAAATACAAAGGGGCGCTCTTTCGGGACGCTCTTTCGCACAGGGGCGCTACTAAATGTACCGGGCCCGGGGGCCGAAAACCGGCCCGCGGATCGGCCCCCGCGCCTCGCGAGGGTCCCGGGACGTCCACAGAGAAGAACCTTTCCCTTCCTTTGCGCCCAGAGGGCGGCGTTCTTCTCTGTACCCCGTTTCACCTTCCCGGGCCCGCCATTGGCCGAGGCTCTGGTGAAACAGGCCATTGGGGTGAAGTCGGCCTGTTCGCATTGGCCTGTTTCACTGGAGTTCTGTGCTGTGATTCGACTGCTCGCCGAATGTCCCGCCCGCCCCGCCCGTCCCGCCCACCCCCCCAAAGACAGGTTCAATGCCGTTCATTCATTCCGAGAGAAGAGCGCACTGTACATCGTGAGTACATCTTTTCTTGTTTTACCGACAATAAAGTCGGTTATATTGTAAGGTAAGACCAACTTTATATAAGTGTATAGCTTATAGCTCAGTTAGCGGTGAAACAGCGAACGTAACGTTAAGCCCGGCGATGTCGGTGAAATAAATGTGTTTGAAATACGATGTATAATGTATAATATACTGTAATAATATTATTCCCACTACTGGGTTAACTTGTTGATAACCTAGGACATTGTACCTCTACCGTGTGGAGTCGAAATGGTAAGTGTAACTATGGTTTAAATGTGTAAGCAGCTAAAAACAAGGAGGCGAATGGGGTCGTTTTAGTTGCTACTATTGTGAGGGCTGGCGATCTCTCCAAATGTATTTAATATTTTATCACACTAGCTGGTTATCTTCCTTAGACCGTGTACATGTACTTGTTACAGTTTGGAGTTGAAATGCAAAGTGTAAATATGGTTTAAATGTGTAAACGGGACGCCTGATGTTTAATGTATGTTAATGAATGGGAAATGTATGTTAATGAATGGGGAATGACTATTATTGTGTACAGTAATAGACTATATTAGTGGGATGTAAACAGTACTAGTACTAGCAAATGTATACTAGTAATAACTAGTATTAGCAGTATTACTAGTGATTTAATTGTTATTTCTTCTTCTTCTTAGTAGAAAATGCAGCAGCCAAACTTTTCCTTTCAGCCAGGGAGCAATGAGCTGACCCTGCGGGCCTCACAGGAGGCCCAGGCCTTGACCCGCCGCGGGACGGTGGTCTCTGCCTCCGCCGGCGCCGCCAGGTGGAAGGGGCCCGAGGAGGTGCGCCGTGAGGCCAGGGACCGGGTGGCGCAGAGGGGAGGCGACCCCACGGATGACCCGCAGGTGCTGGCCGAGAGCGAGCTGCAGCTGGGCCGGTACCGGGGTCAGACGTTCCGGTGGCTGCTCGAGAACGACGTGGGGTATGCGGTGAACCTCGCCGTATCCCACGAGGGAGAGAGAGACAAGGGGAGCAGCAGTCAGACTACCCTCATGGTCCACAAAGACGCCCTCGTCTCCTACGCCCGGCTGTTCCCGCCGATGGCGGCGGCCATCGACAGGCGTAGGATGGTCGAGGGCAGTCCGCAGACCGCGAGGGGCCTGGACGACACGCTGGTGGGGTTCGGCGCGCACTGCGCCCTTACGTACAAGGCTCTGTACGAGTCGGCTGACCGTGAGCGGACAAGGTAAGTGTGTGTGTGTGTGTGTGTGACTTTTTTACCCATTGCACTTGTGTTCTCCTTTTAGCTATGTACAGTTTGTGAGGCAGGCGGCACCTACAGCCAAAGCGTCCAGGTTGGGGGACTTGCGAAAGTACGTGCTGGCCCGGGATGCGGCGAAGGCAGCCCTGGTGGCAGCTGGGAAGGCATCCCGGGCAGCACAGCCACCCCTGGACGCTGCGGTTTGGCCCGACGACGGACCGTCTGATGCCGACCTGCTCGCTGCCGCCGCGGAGGTCGACTCGTGCAGAGGTGCCCCACCAGCCGTGCCCCCCCCCCCCTTGTCTCTCTCTCTCTCACAGCCACCGGAACGTCCCCTTCAGGACACCGCGTGTGGGGAGAGGTCAGCCCCCGGCGGCGCACAGGTATGCTCAGCGATGACTTATTGTGTGTGTGTGTGTGTGTGTGTGTGTGTGTTAACACTGCTGTGTGTGTGTGTGTGTGTGTTTCAGCTGCTCCCACGCGGCTGGAGGCAGACGCTCCCCGAGGAGCAGCACGACTGGGTGGGCCGGGCCCTGTTTAGGAGGGCAGCCAACGGGCAGGCTGTCCTGGTTAGCCAACTCCGCCTGTGGTGGCACCCGCCAGGTGCCCGGCCCCTCTACACCCAGCCACCCGCCACATCCCACGCGTTTTTCCAGAGGCCCTTTTTTCTGTGGGCGCCGTACAGGATGTGGGCCTACCACCTCCGTTGCCCCGCCGTCGCCTGTGGGGGCAAGCTGGCGGGGGCCGGCCTGTACAAGACGGCGAGGAGGGTCTTGGACAGGAGCTGCTGGTATTTCATGGGCACCGAGTACCTGGAGTGCAGCTCCTGTCACAAGAAGGTGCCTGCTTGGTCGCAGGACATCTTGAGACAGTTGGACATTGCTCACCGCGAGCAATTTCCAGCCGTTCTCACGTACAAGTGAGTAATGTAAAGGGTAACGTTAGCGTTTAATAATAATGTATTTCTGTGGTTTTTTCTCCAGTCTGATGACCTCTTTTCCCCCCTCTCAGGTTGTCCTGCGACCGAGCGGTGATTGGCCAGATGAGGGAGCGCACTCTGGGCAACAGTGCGTCTCGCCTCCGTGCCTTTCTGGTGGAGCAGCACACCAGAGAGTGGATGGCGCGGTCGATACTGTACCTTTCCGTGCTCCGCAAGCTTCGTGCACCGGGCGCGGCGGCGGCGCCGCTGCCGGTGGCGGCGGCGCTCCCGACCATGCACCCGGTGCCCACAGCGCTCTGGCTCATCAACGTCTACGTCAGGGACGCCTTGACGAGGCTGGACGAGACGAGAGCCAGAGTCACGTCTGTGTTTGGTGATCTTCTCAAGATGGACTCCACCAAGAAGGTAGGTTTTGTTGTTATCCGCCTCCGCCGCAGCAGCAGTAGAGTGCCGTGTACCCAGTGTAGTAATGTTTGTTTTGTCGTGTGTGTGTGTGTGTGTCTCACACAGATCACCAAGAGGCTTGCGGGCGGTGCTGCCGGGACGGCCGCCTGGGTCACCAATGTCGGCAACGAGTACGGGCAGGTGCTCATGTCCGTCCTCACCGCCTCCGAGGGGGACGGACTGGTCGACATGGCGGCCGGACTGATGCGGCGGTACCGCGAAGCCGGAAAGGCCCCTCCGAAGGTCCTTTACGTGGACCGGGACTGCTGTACCGCCGTGGGACAGTGCAAGACCTCCCAGCTGTTCCACGAGTGGCACGAGCTGGTCGTCAGGCTGGACGTGTGGCACCTCATGCGGCGTTTTGCCAGAGGGGTGACCACGGACAGCCACCAGCTCTACGGCCTCTTTATGGCGAGGCTTTCCTTTGCCGTTTTCGAGTGGGACGGCGAAGACGTGTCTCGCCTGAAAGAGGCCAAGCAGTCCGAGGAGGGGAGGGACGCCCGGGAGGAGCTCAAGCTGTCCGCCAAGGAGCTCGCCCGTCACTGCCGGCGCCGCACCAGGGGCGTGGCGGAGACGGAGCGGCTCCTCCGGGAGGTGCTGGACGCCTTCTGGGACGTGACGGACACCATGGGCGTCCCTTTGCTCGACCGCGCCCGCATGGAGGAAATCTGGAGCACGCAGCGCCGCCACCTCGACTGCCTCCAGGACCCTGCGGGAGTGGAGCTGTACGTCAAGACGGGAGAGCTCACCAAAGGCGGGGTGAGGCTCCCCGTCTACCGGTGCGGACGAGGCTCCACTTCGCTTGAATCCTTCCACCTGCACCTGTGCCGCTTCATCCCAGGTAAGTAGTAATGTGTGTTGTGTACGACACGTGTGTGTGTACTCTATGATTTCTTTATTTGTCCTCACGCCTCTGCGTTGCTTTTTCTGCTCAGGTCCGTCTGCGAGTGACGTCCACTTTCAGGTGTACCTGCTGGAGGGCCTGGTGCGGTGGAACGAGAATCGAGGCAGGGCTGCAGTCGAGGGAGGCGAGAGGTCGGCGCTGCGTTGCTACAGTGCCCAGCTGCAGCACAGCTTCGACCAGCTGACCCAAGAGCTTCTTGGGCTCACGCTGGTCGACAGCTACACCTCGCCCAGGGAGTACACAGGTAAGTCGTGGTAAATCTGTCTGAGGTCGTTTATCATCTGTCTAAGGTGTCTGTCATTTAACATCCGTGTGTGTGTCCACAGGGGAACTCATTGGGGTGGAGTACTTGTTCTCCCAGACGGGCGCTGTGCTGCAGCAGGAGCTGTCCGATCCCGATGCGGAGGAGGAAGCGGGGGGGGAGGGCAGCGACGAGGGTTTCGAGGAGGACGAGGAGGAGGAGGAGGAGCCAGAGGAGATTCGTGTCCTCGAATATCACAGTGCTCTCCTTCAGCCCTCCAACCTCCATCCCCCTGGCACGGAGGAAATGGAGACTGCTGCTGCGGAGGAGAAGGAGAAGCAGGAGGAGGAGGAGGAGGACGTTCTGGGGCCAGACGGACGAGGCGGCTACCAGCACGTCGTGGCCCTGGCCCAGGCCCTCGTGCAACTGCGCCACCGCCGCTACGTCACTCCCAGTCAAGCCAGAGAGGTCACCGCTCTCTGGCTCAAGTTGTCTGGGTGGGACAAGGCGGCGGTGAAATTCCCCCCCCGTCACCAGGACCGTCTCGTCCAGGGCCGTTTCCGGACCACAAAGCGGACGGCTCACACGCCAGGGGTGGACAGTGTGAAGCGGTAAGCAGTCACAATACATTTCCAAGCTTTGTTTGGTTCTTGTCCTGTCCTCACACTCTCTCTCTCTCTCTGTGTCTATGTAGTGCGGTCCTGGGCAAGGGGGCGGGAGCGGCGCAGTGGCCAGATGTGTCGAGGCTGGTGGAGGCTGTCCTGCTGGACCTCAGCATCGTCCACTGCAGCGAGGCCAGGTCGATTGCTGGGGTCCGGATTCAGCGCTGGGGTGCCGTCATGAGGGACTATAAAACAATTTGTGAGAATGTTTATAGTTGTGCAGCCCTCATGACGAGCACCCGCATCCAGCTGTATGAGGTCAATCAGCGGACCCTGTCGCAATGGTAAGACCCTTTCTCTGACAAATGATTACAGCATTTCCTGGAAATGGAAAAATGCGCGTGTGTTTGTGTGTGTCATGTCAAGTCATGTCATGATTACTAATGTTATTAAGGCACAACAAGAGGAGCAAGGCCATGATGAGGGACACCATCGCCATAGCAGTTCCGGGGCCCAGCGCTCCCCAGACTGCAGCGGAGCCCCTGCCCGCCCCACGGACTCTGCTGCAGCAGCCTGAGCAGCCAGACCAGCCCCTCCAGCACCGCCTGCCCGCGGACGCTTCTGGTCTGGCTGCCACCATCAGAGGACCGCTGGCCCCGGAGCTGTTTGACCTCATCACCAGCTCCTCCGCCATCACCAGCTCCACCACCAGCGCCGGCGCGGAGGCCGGTGTCAACCCCTCCACAGCCGCCACAGCCGCCACAGCCGCCGTCGCCACTGCTGCAACCATGTCGAGAACCACGCTCTGGAGGCGGAAGAACCAGGAGGAGAAGGAGCGTCGTGCCCGGGAGCTGGGAGAACTCCTTAAACCTGCCAAGAAGGTCTCCCGCTTTAACTGCAGGCGCTGTGGCCAACCGAGGACGCGGGCGTTTGGCCACAGCCGCTACAAGTCGGAGACCTTCTGCTCCCGGGCCGAGGGCAAAGGAAGAACTGTGGAGGAGTGGATGGCAGAGATGAAGGGGCGTGATGGGGCAGCTCCCCCTCCCTGAGCAAACTGTGTGTGTGTGTGTGTGTGTGTTTGGGAGGGAGGGAGGGAGGGAGGGAGGGAGGGATTTGTAAATAGTGTAATTAGTTGTATATAGTGTTCTTAATTGTTGTTGTTTTAAATACATTGTTCTTTTTTTAACTAATGCTTTCTCCTGCTTCTTCTTTCTGCCTTTAGGGAAGACTGAGTATCTAGACTAGGTGCCTGAGATCACTAAATCCCCACCAATCGCTGTCACACAATACATCAATGCCTCTCCTCACTTTCAATTAGGGTCAAGGGGCCAAACCAGGGTCAGGTTCAGGTTCAAAGGCTCACCTAGGGTTAAGGGGGTGGGGGGGGGGGGGGGTGTGAAACAACAGGGGGTGCCGAGAGTCGTTAACTTCGCACCTCCTGAAAAGGCCACCTGGCTGCCTCCTGCGAGAACTTGGGTGTTTAACCGGAGACACACTTACCTGACGGGAGAAACACGCCCACCTGTCCGGAGACACACTTACCTGACGGGAGAAACACGCCTACCTGTCCGGTAGGTGTGTCTCCGGACGGGTAGGCGTGTTTCTCCCCCAAGAGGGGTTTCAAAAGGAAGGCGAGAAACACAGAGTCAAATCATTCACGCACTTTATTTGGACAGAATGGAAGCAAGGAGGAAAAGCCCACGTGTCACTTCATCAGGTTTGTCAGCTATATAATTTGTTAAACTGCATCTGTGTTTCCATGTACCTTGACTAACAGAGTTCTCTATTGTCTTTTTAGTAAATTACCACCAGCAGCACACATCCTCCTCCTCCTCCTCCTGCTCCCACTCCTCCTACTCCCCCTCTCCCTCCCTCTCTCCCTCTCCCCCCCCCTCCTCCTCCTCCTCATCCTCTCCTCCTCCTCCTCGACGGCGTCGGGCAGCAGAGCCGGCGGCGGCGGCGGTGGCGACGGCGGCGGGGACCAGCAGGCCCACCCGTTGCACTCTGCACAGGCGCAGAGTTAGAGCAGCGCAAGACGTGAAAGTGCTGGAAGCCAGCAGGGGGATGCCGGCGCCCACGCCCGGTGACCCCTGCGACATCTGCGGCCAGGCGCGGACGCTGGACGGCGGCCACGCGTACCACGGGGGCGTCTTCTTCTGCGCCGTAGAAGAGGGCCCCGGAGGACGCACGCCGCAGGACTGGCTGAGGCAACGGCTCGGCCCCGACGCCCTCGGGGCCGTCCCGCGGACGACGGCGTGGAAACAGCGGAGCAGACTCGGCCGGCGGCAGAAACCGGGGGGGAAAGCTAGAAAGCCCCACAAGCTCCACATCTGCCAGCTCTGTGGCCAGCCCAAGCAGAGAGACTTTGGCCACAGCCAACACAGGGGAGAGCACTATTGCGCTCTCCACGGAGGAAAGACCGTGGAGCTGTGGCTCAGTGAAAGGAGGGGGTCACAGTAACGCAGTCGATTTTTAATGTATGCTTTTTTCACCTGTTTGATGTGTGTGTGTGTGTGTGTGTGTGTTGATAATAAATATTTAATTGATTACAACCTTGTCTTGTGTATTGAACTTGACTTTGGAAACCTGGAGCCATTCATGAGGCCAAAACCATAAAAAAATATGATGTAGATATATGTATATGTAAAAATAGTGTATGTGATACACACAAGTAACACAAATTACTCTTGATCCTTGCCTGTATTTATAGACCCTATGCTGTACTACACCTTTACAAACGGTTTGAAGCGTTATACACACAAACGCAAACTTAATACACACCTAATCCACACACATTGTCCGGTATTTGGTGTGAATATAATACATGTTATACACAACGGCAGTTACTCGCTTCGAACGCGGGGTGGCGGTGGCGGGCTGCGCCGTATGCCAAGTAGCCATGTGCTCCTCGGAGGCGGGGGTTGAGTACGACAACAACTTTTGACCGACGTTTGGGCGGGGAGGCGGGCCTTAAGGGGGGGATAGTTCCAATTCTGGAGAGGGAAAATCGGGAGAAATACAAAGGGGCGCTCGATCGGGACGCTCTTTCGCGCTCTTCCTCTAGCCGGCGAGTGGGGCCCCCCGACCGAAAGGCGGCGCGCGGAGCGGCCCCCGCGCTGCGCGCGGGTCCCGCTCCATCCACCGAGAAGAATGGCTCCCTTCCTTTGCACGGGAAGCGGGTTTTTATTCTCTTCCAGAAGTCCCAACATAACATAACCCCTCTTGGGGTATAAAACACAACTCCTCTCTCCCCACTGGAACACAAAGCAGACACATAAGTACACTTCCCTGATTGGACCTGATCGCCGGCACCTGCCCGCAACCAGGTCCACTCCCCCCAGCTGATCCGGCGCGCTCCCAACCGTCCTCTGCCTCCCCCTGCAGGTCAAACGTCGCACGTCCCCCCCCCACATACCCCCACCGCCCGACACAGGCCGGGGCCACCTCCGTCCGCCAACTTACTCCCCCCCCCCGGGACGGGAGAGGAAGTCCGCCACGGCCATCTGCGACCCAGGCCTGTGTACGACCCGAAAGTTGAAGGGCTGCAACGCGAGATACCACCGGGTGATCCTCGCGTTGACATCCTTCATACGGTGGAGCCACTGGAGGGGGGCGTGGTCGGAGTAGAGGGTGAACGCGCGCCCCAGCAGGTAGTAGCGGAGGGCGCCGACCGCCCATCGGATGGCTAGGCACTCCTTCTCCACGGTGCTGTACCGACCCTCCCGGTCCGAGAGCTTCCTGCTCAGGTACAGCACCGGCCGGTCGACCCCCTCCACCTGCTGGGTCAGGACTGCACCCAACCCCCTATCCGACGCGTCTGTCTGCAGGGAAAACGGGAGATCAAAGTTAGGAGCACACAGGACCGACTTTCCACAGAGGGCTGTTTTAATAGCCTCAAACGACACCTGACATGGCTCCGACCACTGAACTGTATCTGGGGCCCTCTTCCGGGTGAGGTCGGTTAAGGGGCTGGCCAGGTCCGAGAAGTGTGGTACGAACTGTCTATAGTAACCTGCCAGCCCCAAGAACCGTCTCACCTCTTTTTTTGTCCTGGGCCGAGGGGAGGCGTCGACCGCTGCGGTCTTCGTGACCTGCGGTCGGACCTTCCCCTCCCCCAGGTGGAACCCCAGATACTGGATCTCCCTCCGCCCGATCACGCACTTCGCCGGGTTGGCCGTGAGCCCCGCCTGTCTCAGCGACTGAAGAACAGCCGCCACCTGCCGCATATGCTGCTCCCACGTTCTACTATAGACGACGATGTCGTCAATGTAGGCAGCAGCATATGCGGCGTGGGGCCGCAACACCCGGTCCATCAGCCGCTGAAACGTGGCCGGGGCCCCGAACAACCCGAACGGAAGCACCTTAAACTGATACAGACCGAGCGGAGTGGAGAAGGCTGTTTTTTCCCGGGCTGCTGGCGATAGCGGAATCTGCCAGTAGCCCTTCGTGCAGTCCAGCGTTGTATAAAAGGTGGCCATGCCAAGCCGGTCCACAAGCTCGTCGATCCGAGGCATTGGGTAGGCGTCAAACTTGGAAACCGCATTCACCCTCCGGTAGTCTACACAGAACCGGACAGACCCGTCCGGCTTCCCCACCAGCACGACGGGGCTGCACCAGTCACTGTGTGACTCCTCAACCACGCCCAACTCCAACATGGTTCCTAATTCGCGCCGCACCACATCTTGTTTGTGGACGGGCAGCCTATAGGGGCGTGTCCGCACCGTTAACCCGGGCTGCGTCTCGATGTTGTGAGTAATTAGCGAGGTGCGACCGGGCAGGGGCGAAAAGACCTCGGTGAACCGGAGTTGAAGGTCGGCCACGTCCCGCGCCTGACCCCCTGAAAGACCCTCGCCCTGACCGACCGGAGGGGTGGGGCCTGGGCTGGGGACGTCCGGCCCGAGCTCCTCTCTCTCCGGTACCATTGATGCAAAGGCTACAGGGGCCACATCGTTCCACCTCTTTAAGAGGTTGATGTGGTAGACCTGTTTGCTTTCGCCCCTGTCCGAGCGCTCTACCTCGTAATCCACGTCCCCGACCCGCCGTGTGACCACAAAGGGCCCTTGCCACTTTGCGAGTAATTTGGTGCTAGAGGTGGGCAACAGCACAAGGACCTTATCCCCAGGGGTGAAATCGCGCAATCTAGTCCCTCTGTCATACAGGCGTCTCTGACTCTCCTGGGCTCGGTGCAAGTGCTCACGTGACAATACCCCTAGTGAGTGAAGCTTTGCACGCAAGTCCATGACGTACTGGATTTCGTTTTTGCTGTCACTAGACCCTTCCTCCCAGTTTTCTTTAATGAGGTCCAGGACGCCCCTGGGCTTCCGCCCATAGAGCAATTCGAATGGGGAAAACCCCGTGGAAGCCTGGGGCACTTCCCGCACTGCAAACAACAGAGGGTCTAGCCATTGATGCCAATTCCGAGCATCCTCGTGTACAAATTTACGGATCATGGACTTTAACGTCCGGTTAAACCTTTCACACAAGCCGTCCGTGGCTGGGTGATAGACGCTTGTGCGAATGGCCTTGACCTTCAACAATCCGTAAAGTTCCCTAATCGTGCGTGACATGAAATTGGTGCCCTGGTCAGTGAGAATCTCCTTTGGGATTCCCACCCGCGATATGACGTGAAACAACGCCTGCGCAACACTCTTCGCAGAGATGTTGCGCAACGGAATTGCTTCCGGGTATCGGGTTGCGTAGTCGATCAGGACTAACACAAATCGATACCCGTGTGCAGAACGTTCTAATGGCCCGATAATGTCCTTGCCGACCCGATCAAAAGGGGCTTCCACCAGGGGAAGGGGCCGTAAGGGAGCCCTGGGGATGGCCGGGGGATTCACCAATTGGCACTCGGGGCAGGATGCACACCACCTGCGCACCTCCGCCCGAATCCCCGGCCAATAGAACCGGGCCATTATCCGGTTAAGTGTTTTCTCATATCCTAAATGGCCCGCCATGGGATTATAATGCGCCGCCTGGAAAACCATTTCCCGACGGCTCCTGGGTACCAGCAACTGGGTGATCACCTCTTCACTCTGGGTGTCACGACTCACCCGATAAAGTCTGTCCCTAATCACCACAAAGTGTGGGTAAGTCAGTGCTGCATCTGGCCGGACCTTACTCCCATCAATAGCTATCACCTGGTCGTAGGCTGAGCTTAGGGTGGCGTCACGAGACTGTTCGAGGGGGAAATCCTCCACCGGTGGGAACGTTGGCGCTGGGACCTCGGGTTGAGGTTCCCCCGCCTCCCCCGATCCCTGAACAGCGTCGGTCGCCCCCGCCTCGGCGCAGAATACCGCACATGACTTACATGTCCCTACCGGTCGTGTCCGCACCCCCACAGTCCCCCTAACTGCCTGCGGAAACCCTCCCCAATCCAACCCAAGAATCAAGGGGTGCGCGAGGCTCGAACTAACCGCCGCCTTAACACTATGCTTTTCCCCCCCCCAACGAATTTCGATAGGGACCAAAGGATACTCGTGCACATCCCCGTGTATACATCTCACCAACACGCTTGACGCCTCCACCAATGCCTCGGATCGCACCAGACGCTGGTGGATCATGGTCTGCATGCAGCCCGAGTCCAACAGCGCCTGGTGCGTACCCCGCTGTATCCTCACCGGGATACGGTACGCCTCACCGGGACCGTGGGGAGGAGACGGGGGCACCGGTGACGCGGACGACCTGGCCCACCTCCATCACGGGGCACTCCCGCCGGAAGTGGCCAGGCCGCCCGCACCGCCAGCAACCTTCCCCTGCCGTTTGAGTGCCCGTCTGTGGAGTGGGGGGGGGAAGTGACTCATGTGCCCGCTCTGGACCGCTCCCCCCCCATCTCGCCCTTGGTGTCGGTGTCGGTCGGTCCCGCCGTGGAGCCGCCCCCCCCGTCCGTGTGCCCGCCACTGGCGGTCGCTGACTTGATCCTGGGGGCGGCAGGTGGCTCTCCGCCAGGGTGACCGCAGTGGCAAGGCTCTCGGGCCGGTGGTAGCGGACCCAGGCGGCTGTCCTCGCCGGCAGCCCCTCGATGAATCGTTCGAGGACCACCTGGTCCACCACTTCCTCCACCGTGTTCTGGTCTGGGACCAGCCATCTCCTGGCCTGGTCCCGTATTTGTTGGGCATAGACGAAGGGCCGGTCCCCCTCGCCGAATGCCAGCGCCCGGAACCGCCGCCGGTGTTCCTCCGGGTACAGGCCCAGGCGGTCCCGGATGGCTTTCTTGATGGCCTCATAGTCCCGCTGGGCCCCACCTGGCAGACTGTGGGCGGCCCGCTGCGCCTCTCCGGTCAGGAGAGGTAGGAGACGGTGTGCCCACTCCTGGTGAGGCCACCCCGAGACCTCGGCCACCCTCTGGAAGGTCTCCAGAAAGGCCTCGGCGTCGTCTGCCTCCCCCATCTTCGGGATGTGGATCTGGGGGTTGGCCGGTCGGGGTCCCTCGCCGCCTCCCCCGGGTTTGATGAGCTCCCGGAGCATGGTCCGGTCCTCGGCCAGAGACTGGGCCAGCTCCGAGAGCACCTCGTTCTGGGCGAGGTGCAGCTGGCTCTGCCTCTCCGCCATCTGGGCCAGGTGTCCCAGTATATTCCCCAACGGGGATTGGTCCATGGTCGCCTGCTCGACCCACGTTGGGCGTCACTGTAAGGGTTCCGAGCCGACCACAAGAGACCGTTGTGCGGGAAGCGGGTTTTTATTCTCTTCCAGAAGTCCCAACATAACATAACCCCTCTTGGGGTATAAAACACAACTCCTCTCTCCCCACTGGAACACAAAGCAGACACATAAGTACACTTCCCTGATTGGACCTGATCGCCGGCACCTGCCCGCAACCAGGTCCACTCCCCCCAGCTGATCCGGCGCGCTCCCAACCGTCCTCTGCCTCCCCCTGCAGGTCAAACGTCGCACGTCCCCCCCCACATAGACACACTGAGGACACAAATGGTTACATTTGATGACAATGTTTATCAACATGTGGTGGATTATTTTAATTATTTTTAATAATTTTGGACAATCAGTGACAGAATGTGGTAAGTAAATGTATCAACAACAAAAACTTGAATCAGGGGGGTATACTACGAAGCTCGCTGAACATATCCAGGCTTTCTTGGGAAAACCTCGATTGCTAAATACGAAACTCGCGGAGTTAAACGGTTCCACGAAGCTCACTTAAAGTAAATTTGTCAAGCCAGGTTTTCCGCTTTAGTTTCAATGCGCGTTCACATAAAAAGGGCGTAACCCAACGTCATTCACCTTGACGCAATGGATCCGACGGAGCGAACACGGGCTATGTATGTCACTCAGGAGGAGCAAGTAGTGATTATGAACTCATACGAGGAGTTTAAAAAGCAAATAACGGCAAGGGGCGATACAGTTGCCCATAATAAGGCTATGGAGGCGTGCTGGCAAAAAACAGCAGATTCTGTGAATGCGTAAGAATTGTTCGCCATTAATCCCAATAGAGTGCATATGATTGAAAAATGCAAAAGCAACCTCCAACTTGCTTTATTGTGTAATTTAGGGAATTCCTTTCAAATACATCCTATATGTAAGAAACGTATTGCATGTGCTGGAAGGTAGCGACGGTGGTGTGGTGGATTAGTATGCGAGCTGAACGCCAGCGACCGGGGTTCATATGTTGCCTGTCCATCATCATGCCTTTTACCCCCATCTAGATTACCAAACTGGATAATTCCATAACATTAATGAATAAGTATTCCATATGACATAAGAAATATAACTTATTAAACTACACATAAATGTACTTCACTTGGGAACCGAACCCAGCACGCAGAATCTCAAGACTGACGCGCTACCTCCACTCTACCGCTCATTCACGTATACAGGTGTTTTCTTTCACCTGCAAGTTGATAACTTGCAACTTGACAGTTTGTGTTGGCAAAAAGTTGGGAAACACCACAAACATATTTAGCAGTGTATTTAGGGCAGCTACAACCTTGCGTATTGCAAGGCACCTTTTTGCTTATATTTTCGGCATCACCAACTGTATGCAAATATGTACCCGTGGCAACAAATCGCAGTGAAACACAGACACACTGCACTGTAAAACAGGACAGCTCCGTTTAGTTAAGTCCACTTACTTCCTCTCTTTAACACAAAGAGCTCTAACAAGTTTAGGATTTTGAACTCATCTGCGTGAGTTTTAAAAAGTAGAACTAACTGTTATTAATTGTGTTGACTATTTGAACATTTTATCAGATCAGTATGTGTTGATTGAACTTGGGTTTCAAAGTTATCAGATGGGGGGGCGGGGCGTGGGGGAAAAGGCGGGAGTGGGCCAATGGGAGCTACAAAATTAATATTTGGACTTTTGAGTTTAATTGTCTTCTTTAATTCATGGCAAGGCTGAAGCATGAACAATAATTTAAACACCGCAGATAAGTCATATATCATATCGAAATACAGACACTTTGTAGTAAATGATCAAGGACTACTTCGACACGCGGGAAGAGACTATGCCTGACAACACAACGGCCTAGAACCGAGGCGGAGTAACACGACGCGAAGGGACCGAAGTGACGGGTGGTGAACGTGTCGAAGCAGATTTTTTTACACGAGGCTGAGGAACAGCAGATGAATTGAATTATCTCTAATTAAGCATTTTAACATTAACCTCATGTGTAGTAACGTAATAACGTTAAATGTGTAGGTTGTGCTTTTTTAATAGCCTGGAAAATGTGACTGCAACATTAGTTTTTATTCGAGCCCGACATGAGTTAGCTAGTTTGCTAGTTAGCCAACTAACGGTTGAGGCTGCGTGTTAGGGCTGCTGTCACTTCGTGCTCGTGCTTTGCTCACTCTTTGTATTTTATATTGACTAGTTACTACTCCAATTCATTTAGTAAAGTTGTTTTAACATGGATATTATGCCGATAATTAATAATGCGCAGCATGCGCTGTTTTTTTCCTTGGTCCCCTGTTCCCCTCTGGTGTGTGTGTGTGTGCGCGTGTGCATGTGGCGCATTTCTCCGGGCAGGTAGCAGAGTAGAGGCGGATTTTATGTTATGTTAGCTCCTGTAGTAGACTGAATTTAATATAGATTGATTTTAAAATAGACAAACTTCTCCGGAAAGGTATGAGGACCTTTTCAAACACCTGTTAAACAGGTCCGGACCACTCCCGCACCTGTCTTCTCGCTGTCCCACCGGTATGTTTTACACAGACAGATGGAGCTTGCAATTTGATGAATTAACTGAAAATGAACGTCATTTATAGATAAAAAATATATAGTTTTAACCAGGTCTTGAAAACGAAATTATTTTTCAATCGTTCCGCTCCGAACGGAACCGGTATATTTAACGTTTTCGTTCTTGCGTTCCGCCACCAACATATCGTTCCTGAACCGGTTCGGAACGTAAAATAACGTTCGTTATTAACGTTCCGGCAGTGTTATTGGGCCTCTGCGGTGTGTTACTATTGCGCCCCCCCCCCCCCCCCCGCCGGCCGTAGGTCCGTGGTGTTACTATTGCGCGCCCCCCCCCCCCCCCCCCCCCCCCCCCCCGCGCGGTGTGTTACTATTGCGCGCCCCCCCCCGTCGGCCCGCGGTGTGTTTGTGTTACTATTGCGGGCATAGACATATATACATAGTATACATGTATATATATGATTGCGGGCACCCCCGCCGGCCGTAGGTCCGCGGTGACGCTCGAACGTGAACGTCGTTTTACGGCAGCGGAAGATTTACGACAGCCAGCATACAGACAGTAAACAGACAGTGAGCAACGGACTTCACATGATATTATTCACAACTCGGATTAATTTAATGAAACCCATTGATTCTTTTGACCGGTGGACCCTTACGGACTTAGGAATATAAACAATGCAGGAACGGACACACACCGTACGGACTTTATGATCGCTTCAAAAGTTGGAAGTCAGACCTTTTCCCAGTCTCTCTTGTTTACCGGTAAGTCTGGATGAATTATGCGTTGGTGTTCATAGTTTGTGTTAAATGAACTGAATGATTTATCTGTGGAGAGTCTAACTGATCTAACGATGTGCGTTATGTCCATATGGACAGACGTTTAAACGGTTACCGTATCTTTGTGTAGGTGATCTAAACGGCTTAAGTCGTTCAAGAAATAATTTAGATAAAATCCAGATCCGGCCTCAATTGGAGACCTGCGTTTATTTGTCAAAACGTGTCGCCACACCCCTGCGTCTATTAGGGACCCCGCTTTTATTGGAAGTTTTACAATATATAGAGAACGAAAAAAACCCGTTATTAACCGGTTTTGGGGATTTCAGAATAACGTTTCTGTTCCGGAACAGTTGAAGACCATTTGGTTTTCGTTTCCGTTCCGTTCCTCGTAAAATTCCGTTCGTTTTCGGTTTTCGTTTTCGTTCCTTGAACCGGTTCGGAGCCCTGGTTTTAACTAACGTTAAGTGTCTGAGAACAGTTGAATTATTACTTTGGTTGACAGAGGAGTAGGCTGATGACAGAGAGGATCTGTGATGGCACAGGGCTGTTTACCAGTTTAAACCATTGAGTTGAACAGATTGTAATATATATTTATTTTAATGTTTAGTCAGAGAGGTAGGAAAGGAAGGATAGGATATTAAATGCTTAACTAATCATTATCAACAGGTTGGAGGTTTTAGAGCCTACTTAACTCATATTGGCACTACTGATGAATTGAATAATAATATTGATTTGTGTTTTTGTTTTATTCAGTTTATAATGTAATATTCAACATCACAATTTACAGTCTTCAAAATTAACAGCAACACTACTTATAACAAACCGCAACTGAATATTTTAAACACCATAAAGGTTGTAATTCTTGCAGGGTTGTTGAATCATACTGCATAAGTGTTAGCTAAACGTAATCCAATAAACTAAATGTAATTGAAAATAACATAGAATATTGGTTTATAGTTGTTGTTGTTTTTTGTAGTTAATAGATAACTGTTCTTAACCACTAGTTGTCTAAATAAATGTTATGTTAATTACATTTTTTATTTTTCTGTTCACAGAATTCAAGCACGTCCAGTTCATGTGGAAATGTAAGTTTTGTGCCTTTTCCTCCAGTGGCCAAGGAAAAATAATACAGCATTATAAAGAGCATCATGGACATCACCGGAGGTGTTCAGGCCTTGTCTGCATTTATCAAGACTGTTTGAACACATTTCAAACCCAAACTGAACTTAACCACTTGAAAGAACATTCAAAAGGTCATAAAATTGTGACCAAGTTATGCTGTGATTTGTGTACATTCTCAGAGCCTAGTAACATTATCAAATATTGTGCCCATCTGAAGACTCATTTGAGGAACAGGGAAACAGTTAAATGTCCGTTTGCAGGTTGCTCTTTCAAGTCCAATGTACTGTCAACATTTACTTCTCATAGAAGTCACTATCATAGGTTGTCCACCTTAAACAGTTTAAGACCAGAGCTTTTTGTACACCATGCACTTACAAATGCAGTGCTAGAAGAGGATTCTGTTTCTGGGACTGAGGCATCAACTTCATATGATTCAGTACCCGAGGGTGTACCTCCTCTTGAAAATGGAGAGGCAATTAAACGTCAGGTGGCATCTTTATTTATCCGTATGCAAACAATTCTGCATGTTTCAAATTCTGCAGTACAGGAAGTAATTGATGAGTTATTTGACATTGGAGACTTTGCTTATAAAAATATTAAAACAATTATAGAGAAAGTTTTGGAGGAAAATAACTGTGCAGCTGATGCCTCTGTTGTAACATCATTGTCTGATGAAATACAATCGTTGAACCCACTCAAATTTCTTTCAAGAGCAGGGCCTTTGGGCACAGAACGTAAAAGGCAGTCATTTTACAGAAAGATTTTTACAGTGATTGAACCGGTTGAATATGTGCTAAATCCACAAGAAAAAAATCATTCATTTGTTTATGTTCCTATTTTAGATTTGTTAAGTAAGTTGTTGGAAAGAAGTGAGATTCTAGAGACATTACAGAGATCCAATGGACAGGAAGGTCATTACTGCTCATTTCAAGATGGTGAATACTTTAAAGAAAACAAACTTTTTGCTGAAGAATTAGGCATAGCTCTTGGCTTATACATTGATGATTTTGAAATCTGTAATCCATTGGGAACTTCAAGAAAGAAACATAAGTTGTGTGGTATATATTGGGTGATAGCTAACTTACCCATAAGACTTAGATCAACATTATCATCAATTTATCTAGCTGCATTGTGCAAAACTGTACATATAAAACAATATGGTTACAGCAAAGTTTTGGAGCCTCTGATTAGAGACCTTCAGCATTTAGAGACGACTGGTGTATTTGTGAAAAGACTTGGGTCTTGTGTCAAAGGTACTGTTTTTTATGTGTCTGCCGATAACTTAGGTGCACACTCCCTTGCTGGATACCAAGAGTCTTTCAACGTGGAGAAATTTTGCAGATTTTGTTTGGCTAACCTTAAAGATATTCAGCATCATGATGTCAGAAGTGGGGCATTTACTTTGAGAACACCAGAACTGTTTGATGAAGCCATTAATGTGCTTAACACAACTAATGCCTCGTGTGTTCATGGTTTGAAGAGAGACTGTCCTTTAAGCAGACTTGCCCACTTTCATCCTGCAAAAGGTTTTCCACCTGATTTTCTGCACGATTTATTGGAGGGAATTGTACCTGTGGAACTATGCATATGTCTTTCAGATCTTATTGCTAAAAAGTATTTCACATTGAATGATCTTAATGATAGAATAGCATCATTTCCTTTTCAGTTTTCTGACAAAACTAACAGGCCTCAGACAATACAAACAAACTTTTCAAAAAAAAGAACAATTGGTGGCAACGGACACGAGAACTGGGCACTTCTGAGATTTCTTCCACTGTTGATTGGCCATCATGTTCCAGAGAGTGAAAAGACTTGGTCTGTGGTCCTTGAACTGAAAGACATTGTGGAGGTGTTATCAAGCCCCTCATTCACAACAGAAACCCTGTGCTACCTACAAGCCAAAATTTCTGACCACAGACAGTTGCTCTTAGAAGTATTTCCTGGTACTAAATTACGCCCTAAACATCATTATCTTGAACATTATCCTGTTCTGATTCAGAAATTTGGACCATTAATTGAGTTCTGGACAATACGATTTGAGGCAAAACATTCTTTTTTTAAAAGAATGGTTCACAATACTGGCAATTTCAAAAATATTCTGCACACGTTGGCCACAAGACATCAACTGATGTTGTCATATTACTTGGAGATGCCAACTATTTTCAAGCCAAGCATTGAGACTGGACGAGTATCAGTTGTGTCTGTGGGCATCCTAGATGCTGCAATCAGAGAGGCTGTATGGAATAAGTTTGAAGGTCTGGACTCTGTTTCACTCACCTCCATTGCTTACTTGAATGGGACAAAATATTCTAAAGGCATGGTACTCTCAGTTGGACAGACGTGTGGACTGCCAGATTTTGGGAGAGTATTGGAGATCTGTGTAGTGGATGGTTACATATCATTCATTACGGAACTATTCACAGCGACCTTCCAGGAGCATCTCAGGTGTTACCAGCTCGCCAGAAGAGATCCTGCAACAATTGTGGTCATTGATCCGGACCGTCTGAATGACTACATTCCCCTTGCTGCATACCCTGTTGAAGAAAAGCTGCTCGTCACTCCAAGGACATTCATGTTACATTAAGGTAATATTTGATTGGGTTGGTTTGTCATAAATTTAAACAAACTCTTAATCTTTGGACCACATAACGGGATATAAACTGCACTTTAAAGGTTAGATGACACTATTTGCTATATAACAATGTAGTGTAGAAATGGCTACCTGATCTCTGAATTCACTCTCCCTATCTGTTGTAATCTTTCTGCTGTTTTAACTCCATTCACAGCTTCTTTTAGATTTGTTATTTACTGTTTAATGAAGCGTTTTCTTGTTTGTTCACTGTGTTTCAGTTCTTGGTATCTCATCAATGATGCTTCTCAGAGTCATCGTCTCACCTCAGGAAATAAGACGTGTCACCCTACAGGAGGTTCCCCCATCAGTTGATGAGCTATGTGTAGTTCTGGGCAACACTCTGGGCCTCCGTGGGAAGTTCCTTTTACAGTTTGAAGATCCAGACTTTGGGAATGAGCTCTGCAATTTGACAGACATCAAGGACCTACCAACTGAACGACCCACACTGAAAGTTCTGTTCACGTTTTCTGAACCAGTTTCTGACTCGACATTAGATACTGCAAGCCTTAGTTCCCAGAATAGTGCAAGCCCTGAGCCCCCTAGTAGTGGTGATTCTTCAAAATGGCCTGATCCCTTTGTTATTCCAGATTTCTCCCATGACGTTGAGTTTCAGCTGAGGGTAGCAAATGATGCCTATGCCAAGGATGGAGCTGTGACGGTCATCTCAAAGAGTGTGAAGAGTGAAATACTGGACAGACTGGCTGATAGCATAACCAGAATCACTTGCTATCCAAGTAAAGACAATTTAGAAAGCGTAGCCAAAGCTCTTGTTGCAAAGCATCCTTGTCTCAGGGAGCCAGGTTCAGGTAAAGGATGGTACTGCTGGAGATTCAGCCTGATATTCAAGATGGGCAATTACCGTCAGCTGGATGCCCTGAAGTTCTTGTAAATAAAAGAAAAAGAAAGGGAAACACCAAGCCAGTCAAGAAGGCAAAAAAGGGAGAGATCCACTACTTACCAGAGCCACCTGATGGACAAACTACTGTTAAATCAGAGAAGGATCGTGAGACCATGCTTTTGGAAGTGCAGAAGAGAGAGCCAGATTTGCACCTGCTCGATGAATTGATGACTGCAACATTCTCCCAGCGAAGACAAGAGATCATTGGTGACGAGCCACTCATTTCTGCAGTCAAGGACAGATGGCCTGCATTGTTTAGTGAGAGACAGGTAATTCTTTGCCAACTGAGTACAGCATAGAAATCCTATATTTTGTTGTTTTAGGTAGTCAAACTATGCACTATATGTTGCAATCATATTTGTGTTTTTTGTGTGTCCCTTAGAGCTCTATGCTGCTCTTATTTTTCCCTCACTCATTGCCCTTTTCTCTGCTGTTTTATTATTGGTTTCAGCTCAGTGCTGAGTTCAGTAGAATCGTCACCAAAGACCTGCTGGAGTCATTCCTGGATGGACTTGATGCCTTGGTGCCAGGTGTTCTACAGATGTACGGAGAAGCTGCTGCATCAGGCAGGCCTGAGCAGTGTTCTCAGTTGTCTTCAAAAGGAGGTATGTACTGCACAGAAATCATTTCTTGTTAATGTACTAAAATTAGTATTCTGGCTTGGGTATCTTATTCACAAACTCTTGTCTTGTTCTTGTAGGACACGAACCAAAACAAAAGAACAGCTGTCCTACTTGGTCTTCCATGGTACCTTGCAGAAGATTCCTCTGACATAATCAGGATGTGTGATGTAAGACACCGTATTCACACATTTTATATTACATTGTTTTAACATTTTTTATTTTCATAAGTGGTAAGGGGTAATTTTTTACAAATAAAATAGTAAATTAGTGAAAAATTAATTAAATGTGCCCATAATTTAAATTGAAAATGTAATGAAACCTAAAATGCAGTAACTTAACCAATATGTAATAAAATATCCAGACTTATATTGTATATTGTTTTTACATAATGTAATGTTAACTTATCACATTAGGCTACTTTTTAAAATAGCTTAGTATGTAGTATAGTATATCAGAGAAGGGTTTGCTGGGATGATAAAGTAGTAGGCTACATCCTAGATTTATTTATTTTTGACCACGTTATATGCTAGTTAAGAGGTGTGTCCCGGAGTTTCTGTCCATGTGCATGTAGCTGTATGATGCATAGTCTATTATAATCATTCTTTCATTTCAAATGCAATGTATATAACATTGAATTCTTATTCATACTTAAAATCAGAATATACTACATTTTTGAGAAATAGAGAACATTCAGTACATTTTCTCTCAGTTTAGCTCCTCCTAGTGGCCAAAATTACTGTTGGTTTGTTTTATTATTTGGGCTTAACAATAAACATTCAGAAAGGCAATGACAACACTCACTCAATTAATGTCAAAGACATTTGTAGCCTTTCTCTATTAGCCTAGCAGTGATGTTTAAGTCAGTCAGTTAAGATGTGTGTTTTTGTCTTTATGTTTTCAGGCTCATGGTGAAACCCTTGACGTGCTAATGAGCGGGATGCAAGTTGGACTGTTGATTGGACACGAAGGCCCTCTGCATGATGCATTTCCATTGGATGTTTTCAACGTGGCTCTGGTAGTAGAGGAGAAGATCTTCCTACATGACCTCCGAGATGTGCACACAGGCTTTGCCATGTTACTGGGTGCAATCTACTGCCTAAACCTTGAGTACCCACGTAATATGAAGTATTCTTTTGAGTTCCTTCAGAGGGTTGTCATGAACATTAAACCAGACTGCTTAGATATTGCATGTAAACAAAGAAATGCACTTGTCAAGCAACTACTAGGAGGCAGCAGTTATTTGGGAAGCTTGCCTTGTTCTTTACACTAGCATACAGGTTTTCATCGGCTTTGTTTGTTCAGCACAAGTCAGGTATGCGTGACAAATGTGTCACTTGTGAAGTTGAAAAATCTGAAATTGTTGAAAAATCTAAAATAGTTTAAATGTGCAAAACATTTTGAGGTATAATGAAAACAAACTTGTTTCAAATTGTGGTTAAAGAATCTTTTAGACGTGGATGTTGATGTTTTGTAAAGCTCTGCGTATACCACATTTTTCCTCTGTACAACTTCGCCATACTTATTCTCTCATTCACAGTTTTAAAATTGTGTTCAATTAACACAAATGTAAGTGAGGATAAGTAAGTAAGTATTTATAATGTACACCATTGTTTTTGTTCATATGACGATATGGACCGGTTATCTCACTTTTTGCCTCTTATGACACCTGCCCATCTGTCCCCCTTTCCCCAGCACTCGGTTGTCAACCTCAGTGAGGCCTGTTTTGATGCCAAGACATGTTTAAGATGCATCAATGTTCCACATTGTTCATATTCATGTCGAGATTTTATGATTATCTGTTTACTATCTCACATACCTCATTGTTCAACCCCACCTCACCTTCTTTCTTTCTACGAGTCCACCCTCTGTCTCGCTGTCTGTCTGCAAGTCCACCCTCTGTCTGTCTGTCTGCAAGTCCACCCTCTCTCTGTCTGTCTGCAAGTCCACCTCCTGTCTGTCCTGTCTGTCTGCAAGTCCACCCTCTGTCTGTCTGTCTGCAAGTCCACTGTCTGTCTGCAAGTCCACCCTCCGTCTGTCTGTCTGTCTGCCTGTCTGCAAGTCCACCCTCTGTCTGACTGTCATGTCTGTCTGCAAGTCCACCCTCTGTACATTACAGAGACATACATTGGGTATGGCATGTTAAAACCTTTAGTTCAAGTTTATATCAATGTATTTATAAAATAAATGTTCTTGGACAAATGCAAGAATTCAGTGTGAAGCTCTGTCATTTACCATGCAAGTTGAAACAAATTTAGAATTTTAATCCTCTTAACTTTAAATGGGGAGTCGTATAAATACGGCTAAGTTAGTTTAACTCAGAACTGTGAGTTACAATAATAATGAAATATCTGTTTATTTTACTAGCTAAAGAATGTTATTGTATTGATAATGTTTAAAAAAAATGTTGTTTTAACTCACAGTATCAAGTTTAAACAAGATGTGATTAAAAGTTTTCATGAATCAATGATGTATAATTATATTTTGTTTCAACTAATGGTATCAAGTTAAGATTACAAGTGATTAAAAGTTAAGTCAACTTTGACAACTTAAAAAACAACATTGTGACAACTAGAACAGTGTAGTATAATCAACCTTTTGAACTTTATTTTCAGAGTTGAAACAAAGGTAATCTTAAGTTGAGTTAACTTGCAGTTTTAAGGCAGCAGGTGAACCTTCATTTGCAAGTTGAACTGACCTGAAATGTCTTACAGTGTGCGCACGGCTTCTTTTTGTAGCATTGCCTACATAAGGTCCAACAAGCAGGACCAAATAGTGAATACCCTCTGATGAGAACCTGTATCTCTCATAAAGAATACCCTCTGATGAGAACCTGTATCTCTCATAAAGAATATCCTCTGATAAGAACCTGTATCTCTCATAAAGAATATCCTCAGGCAATGCCAAGGGATCGGATCTGTCCCGAAAGCGGCGTTCAGCTTTAAGAAGCCGATCTAATCGGAAAGTCTGAGCTGAAAACCTCCTCCCGACCAGGTTTGGTTGCCAGCATAAGTTACCATGGTGATATAGCGACGCTAAAAGAGAGCGACTTTCGTAGGACAGCTAACCCAGGCTTTGAGCGCAACATACCTCGCTAACCCACTAATCGAGCTTCGTAGTATACCCCCAGGTCTTGTTCAATTGTATTGTTTTTGATTGTAAGTACAGAAGAAACTGATAAGTAACATGTCTTTTGTTATATTCAATCATGCATGAAGTTGGGGCCTATGCAGTCAAACCACACACACACGTACACACACGTACACACACGTACACACACGTACACACACGTACACACACGTACACACACGTACACACACGTACACACACGTACACACACGTACACACACGTACACACACGTACACACACGTACACACCTTTCGGCCTAATATTGCCTGTTGGTGTGATTCAATGTAATGTGTATGTAACCCACTTATAGTAGATACACTGAATGAACTAGGTCCGGGAAGGAGCTCACGTACCATAGACCTGAACAGCCGAACAATGAACAACACCAACCACAAAGCAAATTGCAACAGTAAACTCTTTAGTGAGTAGTGTATAACACAAGTTTACAACATTTAGCACTGATATGAAAAATAACAAAGAAAAAAAATGGCGCCTTTAAAACAGAGAGTCTTGTTTTTAGTTCTTAGTACCGGTACTATTTTGTTTGTGTTCCTTTCAAAGGTTCCTCTAATAGGGTGATTAGAGTCACGCGCTAACTCTTTTGGGTGTGTAGCAATCCTGCCAACCAGGTTGGCCCTACCACCAATTGTAGTTCATAACGAAGAGTCAATCCAGCTTTCTTAGGATCTTTGGGAGGCTCGCCATCTATGAATCACAGAATGATCCTGAATCACTCCATCCAGGGCTCTGGATCCTCTCCAACAGACTGGACGTTCCTATGGAGACTAGGCGTACTTCTTTTCCCTCTTTTGGAGGATGCACCGCAACTATCCTTCGCGGCCTCGCATATCCCAAAATCCTTTGCGCGCCGCTGTTCAGAGGCGGGAAAAGAATAATGGTGACACCAAGCGGCGATGAATTTATATTTAAATGTAATAAGTATTGGGTTTATATTTAATTACTTTTACTTACTACGAGTTATACTTTTACTCATTACTTATATTGTATTACTTTTATTATCCCTGCTTTATTTCCAGACTGTAAAACTGCAAACTCTAGTTAAACGATTGGATTGAATAAAGAGCTACGTTTATGATTTCCACTAGTATATGTTATACTTCATTATTATCATTATTATGATCATTTTTTGCTTTATTACAACCCTTCCGTCTGTTTTTCAACTGACGACAAACTGACAGGCAACGGCTACGTTACTACGGTTACTACCAACTGACGGCTGGTGACGCGGCTGGTGACACAACCAGGAAATGCTTCGGAGGCTAGACCGTCTCATTTAACAACGGTTGATGCGGCCTTCGAAGGACCCTCAGAAGTACGCAGCCTTCGAAGGCCGCGAAGGCTGCGTACTTCGAAGCATGCAGCCCCTGAATTGGGACACAGCTTAGGGGTCTCCAAAAGACCTGACCTGTTTAATTTGATAAACAGGACCTTTAAGTAAACAATCTAACTGTTGTACAACAATAACACTAAAGTATAATGACAATGTCACCTTTAACATTCTGGCCTTTCATTACACTAAAGCTCAATAATTTCAAATCTAGAAATCAAATGTCTTTCCATGAATCATTGGGTAATAATTCAAAACAATAACATCAGAAATTGTGATTGAACTCATGAGCAAAATATATTCATTCATTCATCACAATATGAGTTTCTATAATAAGGATCATGAAATTAACCCCTAACATAACTGAAAGAAGAAAATTCCTTCACATTGCAATTTATATTACAAAATAATAAACTCATTCCCCTTAATCACACATAGACACAAATGGCTGATCAACACGTAGACCTACCTTGTGCTGCCTGCAGTCACATGTACTACATAAACACAATGTCAGCTAATGTGCAGTTTAAGTGCACGGTTTAAGATGCCAAGTGTTCACAGAGCAACAAGCTTAATGCAACAGTTCACCACCGTATATCTCCGTATAGCTAACCTGTTCAGCCTATGAGTAGCGGCAGCTAACAGTCATCAGAAACACCGAAAAATATCGCTCTCATCGATGCGCTTCGTTCCAGTGCTGAGCGCCGTCGGGGACTCTCAGCTCTCATAAGACCACACACGGTTCGCCAGTGGAACCACTTGAGCGCAGTGCTAAACTGTAAAGAAACTAGTTGGAGCTAACTGCTAACATCAACTTAAATGATTTGCGGTAGTTTTACTACAGTCAATATCTTACCGCTTTTGTTGAGCGGATTGCTGCCTTCTCGCTGTCGCGGTCGGAGTCAAAAGGAAGTAGAAACTTGTAGTGCGTACAGACTTGCTTCCTTCACTATAGGCGGGACATGCATGCTAATTGGCTACTAAAAGGCTACCTGCCTTTCGTTTGGTTAGATGCGGTGAACCTGAGTGCTGCCTTCAAGTGCAGTTGCTTTCAAGTGCAGTAGCATGTGCTTTCAAGTGCAACTCAGAAAACGATATTTATATATTATATTATATAAAAGATATTTTAACACATGGAACAGCTAATAAAACAACTATTTCCTTTTAAGGTTAAACTTATGGTTTAGTTAACCAAGTTTTACACCTGGGTTACATGTACAAAAATGATGATTGGCCCTTTGGGTTGCTAGGAGTTGCCATTGATGTTTAAGCCACAGTATCACGACTGAACGTTAGCCTACTATATGCTATATGGAATTAGACATTACACAAACATTAAAGTGCCAGTGAACCCAAAATCGCCTGAATGTCCGCTATGCAGGGCCAGATTAACACTTCGCTGTACCCTGGGCAACAATATTCAAGGGCCCCATCATCACGTCCCCAGGATCACTATAATTGGCAAAATACAGAATACATTACATACAGTAAATATATGTAACAGGCTCAATCTGCGTTGTGTGTAGATTTAGACGACAGACGACCAATCCAGGTTGATGATTTTTATTAACTGGAGATGAAAGAACATATCATTCACTTGATATTCTTTGTCCACAATGGCCGTCAAACTAAAGACAGAGAAATGCCTCGGTTAGCAACCATTCACATCGTAGATGTATTAGCTAACCTAGCTGCGACACCACATGCCATTAACGACAGGACAAAGTATACGGAACATACGATTAAAGTGAAATACACGGTACATATATATTGCAATCAGCATAACTTTGAAAATAAAACAACTAAAATCTTAATAAATCATTATACATCTTAATAAATGACCAGCGTGATAAATGCATGACCTACCACTTGCACGAGCAAGACAAACTGGGCAGGGCATGAGCCTGTGTCATTACCATATACAGATACACTATACTGATGGCTTAAAGGGACAGAACACAATTCAAGCCTAAATAAAATGGCAAGTGGAACCATTATAATCCTGTTACATATACTCAATACTTCAATAACTAACTGTCAGCACGTGCATTTTGATGTACAGATGTTTTGATGTACAGATGTTTTAGGGGGGCTTCAGCCCCCCTAAAACAGACCTAACGACGCCACTGTGCACCACTATGTCCTCTTGTCAAGGCCACTCACTCACATATGATGTTATGAAAACAAAACACATCAGCATCAGTATAATCTGGCAAAATTGACCCACTACATAGGGAGGGATTTTTCACAACAAAATAAATAAGCAACCACTTTCAAAGCATCCAATATTTATTTAACAACACATATTCCCAACACAAATGTGTCACCTTTGACCCGCCTCATATGGGCTGACCAATGAGGAGAGGGTCTCAGCTCACCGTCACAGTCAGAGGCAGCCAGGGGCAGGGATTATGTGCAGCGCATAGACTGTATACACCGGATTTCCAACGGGGACGTAAGCGCCGCGTAACGGCTGCGTCCTCTGCCCTGCGTCAATCTCCCCCGGGCGCATAACGGCAGCGTAGCACTGCGAGGCGGCTGGAATCGCGGGATCACGCGAGAACTACAAGACCATGCGAGAATCAGGAGACCACGCGATCATTTGTGGATGTCAAAATAGAACAAACAAATAAAAGGTTACTTTGCCTTTCCGAAGTTGACTTGCAGTTGCTTTGTCTGTCAGAAGTTGATTTGCTGTTGCTTTGTCTGTCAGAAGTTGATTTGCTGTTGATTTGTCTGTCAGAAGTTGATTTGCTGTTGATTTGGTCGTTTTTCCTAGATTTGTGTGCTTCTACCATGAGTTGGTAGGCTAAATAGTAAATGTTTACTTTTTTGTCTGGTTTAATTGTGTTTAGTGTTGTTTATTGTTGTTATGTCCTAATGTGTTGTGCTAGCCTACAGACAACTCAGTTATAAATGACAACGATTTGTGGCCGTGTTCGATCGGGAGGGTGTTTTTATTTTGAAAATTGACCGGATGCTCTATGGCTTTTACTATTTCACTCGCGTCAAAAATAGAACGCTGCGTAAAGATAGCGTTACGGCTGCGGCGCGCCGCTCCTGGGATGCTGCTGAGACGTTACGCAGCGCGCCCGGTGGAAATGCTTTCATTGATTAGAGTGGCAGCGATCAGCAGCGGCGACCGCGACGCAGCCGTAACGCGACGCTCACGTCCCCGGTGAAAATGGTGCAGCGCAACGGCTCCGGCGGACAGTTTAACAACCAGATATGTTGCTTGTGCCCTCACTGCCCTGGGCCCTTTAGATGTCGTGGGCCCCTGGGCAATTGCCCAGTTGCCCATATGGTTAATCCGGCCTTGCCTCTATGATCTTCAACATAGTATGTTTTGCTGTTTTGTCACGTAACTAAAACAGTGTAACCAGTGAATGTTCTACTCATGGCCGGATGGTTGACCGGGCCACTGGCGCCTAGACCCAGTTGCCTCTTAACCTTAGAGGCCTCAGGGGCGCTTGTGCCCCTCAGCCCCTAGTGGTCAGAGGCCCCTGGGACTACTATAAATACAAAACATAGAAAGCTAGACAGCTAGCACTTGCACATGTGGGCCCTTCAGCCCATCAAGTGCCCGCTGATCACCAGGGCTCGACCCATACCAGGGCCTCTCAGCTCCACCTCCACTTTTTTGTCTTGCATACCTGAGCTTCCATAGTTGACAATGTTTTCTGATCAACTGCAGATGCACTTTTTTGAAATATGAAATATACACAGTGCCAAACAATGTGCTAAAGGACCCAGATTTGTATTTTGTATTTGTTTTTAATTATATGTTGTTATTATTATGTTATACTGTGGATCTTTATTAATTCTCTTCTGGACACAATTTCGATTCGCTACTTCACAAATTATATCAAAACGTGCGTCTTCATCGGGATCGGTGTGCTATTACTTTTCTTAAAAGAATACACATTTTTCGTGACGTAAGTCACAAAAAACTGCGAAAAATGTTCATAGACAATGAATGGGAGGAGTTCAAAAAACGAACAAATCAAACTTTAAACAGTAGACACAAGTCTTGTGTATAAATGTATATCAAAAATACACTACAGTATTTATGTATTATTCCACGTTTTGATAGGTCATATAGTTTTTGATCACTCACTGATCAATGACCATGATCATTTTTGGAGAAATTATGAGATTGTAATGGGTGTGTATTGCGCGGAATGTTCGTGTCAGAGTGCATGACATCATCGGTCAGAGTGGGAGAGAGCCCAAAAAAAATCCAGATTTTTTCTCTTTCCACGCTGCTCCTGGCCACAATTTACACTCTACACACATGGTTTTTTCCAAATTTGTAGACAAACTTGTTCTGTCTCTCACAATGTGCTAAAAAAAATCAAAGAGACTTACAGAATTTGAATTAGCAGCCAAGTGCGGCCAGTCTGTCTCTGCTCCTCATTGACTCCAATACAAAGATTTTCTGAGAGAAGCAGAATGAACCACTGTTTTAAACATGCAAGTGTCTCCAAAATATTTACTGTAGAAACATCAAATCGTCCAGGAAGTCCTTACAGCGATGATGGTCTGGGTTTTTTTCTGATAGGAGCTACTGTTTTGTCAGAATAAGCCCAAATGTGAGACCAGTACAGAGGCAGAAAATCGCTCTTTTTGTCAATGTTTCTGTGTGCCTCAGCCTGGGGGGCCCCTATCGTCATTGACAACGACCTCAAGTTGCCATGGTAACCTCTGAGCCTCAGGCCTCTGATATTTCTACTGTTAATCTGCTGCTTACCCCTGTCTCCTATTTCAAGTCTCTGTGAAACACAACCACACACACCAACACACACCCACACAGGTGACTTTATGTGATTACAGATACACACACATGCACACACACAAACACCAACACACAGTTAACTTTATGTGATTACAGTTACAGACAACACAGGTAACATACACATGCGCGCGTATGTGCGCACTCCTCTCCCATACTCCCACACACACAAACACACAGCTTCATGTGATTAGATAGATACACACACACACACAAACACACACACACACAAAACAACACACAGGTAACTTTATGTGATTACAATTACAGACACACAGACACCAAAACACAGGTAACATAGACATTGCGCGCGTATGTGCGCACTCCTCTCCCACACACACAAACACAAAGTTTCATGTGATTACAGATACACACACACACACAGACACACACAAACAACATGTAGCCCTTTGGAAATTTAGGCCTAACTATTAAAAGTTCATTGATTAATAAATAGGAATTCATAAATAGTATAAATAGATGTATAATTAGAAGAAGTTAATTAATAGAATAAATAGGACTAAAAAGGTTAAAAAGTATGTGTAGTGTATTCACGAGACGGAGACCGACATGCGGTTATAGCTTGTTTATTTGGCTGAGCTGGTAATCAAATAGGTGGTGAATCAATACACCACATTACCTCCCCTTTAAACTGAGAATAACCATGGGAATACTAACAACATCAATTTTCCTTTTACATCAGTAAACCTCTCATGTCAGGTGACAAGTAACACGAAATGGCTACAATTGAACTCCAATTACTCACAATAACATTATGTAGCATTTTGGGTATTATTATTTCTGCTTTACATCAAACAGTATCAGTACTCCTGACAAATTGGCAACAACCATGTATGACCATTTACCCAGAGTAGGCATACAGTCTCATTGCATAAATCTCTTGGGGGGGTTTACTAACTCGTGTGGAGCGCCTCAGAGCCACAGGGTCAGGCTCCAGAAGCTCCGGTGACTGCACAGTGGAGTCAACAAAGTCCTGAGAACTACTACAGTCTTTACCAACTAACTGTTCAACATGAGGGTCAGTTACCACAGTGTCAGATTCAGCCGTGGCCCGAGCTCTCAGCTGGTCTCCATGGCGTCTGTGTACTGTGTCAGAATCCCGCTCTCTGACCACATATGACACAGGGCCAGTCTGTCTCACCACCAAGCCTGGAATCCACTTGGGGTCTCCTCCCACAGTGCTACGCAGGTACACAGCATCATCCATGCAAATCGATCGCTCTGCAGCACTGCGGTCATGGCAGGCTTTCTGTTGGTACTGTCTTTTACGCACCGTCTCTTTTGTGCAGGGCTTCAGGAAATCCAGCCTTGTACGGACGTGCCTATGTAAAAACAGATCAGCTGGAGACTGTCCTGTTGTGCAGTTTGGTGTCGTCCGATACTGCAACAAGAACAGGGACAGTCTGTCATCAATGTTCACGGTTGTGTTGGCAAGTTTCTTCATACCTGTTTTAAAGGTCTGGACATATCGCTCAGCCAAACCATTTGTCGCTGGATGTCCTGGGGCACTAGTTGTGTGCAGAATCCCATTCTGCTTTACAAAAGTCTGAAACTCCTCAGAAGTGAAAGTGGTGGCGTTGTCTGTAACAATTTGCTCCGGCAGTCCATAGGAGGCAAACAGTCTCCTCAGCCTCGTCACAGTAGCCTGCGAAGTGATTTGTGACATCCAAAACACTTCCAACCACTTCGAATAAGCATCCACGACAATCATGAACATGCTGTTCAGAAAAGGTCCGGCAAAGTCTATATGAAGTCTTTTCCAGGACTCACCTGGAAATTCCCATGGGTTTAGTGGAACGTGTTGAGGCCTTTTTTGCTCCATCTGACATGTTTCACATTCTTTACACATTTGCTCCACATCTGAGTCAAGATTTGGCCACCATACAAAGTTACGAGCAAGAGCTTTAGTCTTCACTATAACTTGGTGCCCTGAGTGAATTTCCTCTAACACTGCCTTCTATATGTTCTCTCTGAAACTATGTTCTTCCTGGCACCAGTATCAATTTCCATTTCTAAGTCTACACCATTGTGGCGTAGTCTTATGCCACCGGGGGTTCGTATGTAAGGAGGACTCGCTAAACCAGGTTTTACTCACTGTTTTATTGATCGTGAGTACACCACACAATATACGTCTATACCCACACATGCACACACAGTCGCGCACAATGTCGCCGCGGGCCCCGCTCTGGCTCCGCGGGAAACCCGTGTGTACAGGTCCGGTCCTCCCGGGTCCAGCACGCTACTGTGTTAAAAAGGGAGAGAGTGATTAGCTAATGAACCACAGGTACGCCAATCACTCTCACCTGGCGCGGCTCTCCCGAGCCCCCTCCAGCTCCCCCTTGCGGCTGATGCACCACGCCCCCTCACATACCTCCACCGCCTGATTCAGGCCGGGGAGCCATCCGGCCTAACCCACTCCCCCCCCCATCCCCATGGGAACGGGAAAGGAAGTCGGCCACAGCCATCTGCGCCCCCGGCCTATGGATCACCCGGAAGTTAAATGGCTGCAGTGCCAGATACCACCGGGTGATCCGGTTGTTAACGTCTTTCATGCAGTGGAGCCACTGGAGGGGAGCGTGGTCCGAGCAGAGGGTGAATGGGCGCCCCAGCAGGTAATACCGCAGGGCATCGACCGCCCACCAGATGGCCAGGCACTCCCTCTCCACGGTGCTGTACCTGGCCTCCCGTTCGGACAGCTTCCGGCTGATGTACAACACCGGGCGGTCGACACCCCGTACCTGCTGGGACAGGACGGCCCCCAGCCCCCTGCCCGACGCATCAGCCTGCACAACAAAAGGGAGAGAGAAGTTAGGTGTGTGGAGGAGGGGCTCCCCACATAGGGCCTGCTTTACCCTCTCAATCAACTCCTGGCACTGCTCCGTCCACTGGACCGGAGGTCGGTCAAGGGGCTGGTCAGCTCCGCGAAGTCTGGGATAAATCGCCGGTAATAACCGGCCAGCCCCAAAAACCGCCGCACCTCTTTTTTTGTCTTGGGCCTTGGGCAGGCTGCAATCGCTGCCGTCTTATCTACCTGCGGACGCACCTGCCCGCCGCCCAAGTGGTACCCCAGATACCGTACCTCCCTCCGTCCAACTGCACACTTCTTCGGATTGGCCGTGAGCCCCGCCTGCCTCAGTGACTCGAGCACCGCAGCCACCTGCCACACATGCTCCGCCCAGGTGTTACTATGGATGATCACGTCATCCAGATAGGCGGCAGCATATGCAGCATGTGGATGCAGCACTCTGTCCATGAGGCGTTGAAATGTGGCTGGGGCCCCGAACAATCCGAATGGAAGTGTGACACATTGGTACAAACCGTACGGAGTGGAGAAGGCTGTTTTCTCCTTAGACTCTGGAGATATGGGAATCTGCCAGTAGCCTTTGGTTAAATCCAGCGTCGTAAAAAAACGAGCCGTGCCCAGGCGATCCAGGAGTTCGTCCACCCGGGGCATAGGATAGGCATCAAACCGTGAAACCTCATTCACCTTGCGATAGTCCACACAGAACCGAATAGACCCATCCTTCTTGCCCACAAGAACGATGGGGCTACACCAGGCACTGTTGGACTCTTCTATTACCCCCATCTCCACCATGGCTTCCAATTCTGCCTGAACCACTTTTCTCTTGTGCTCAGGTAACCGATAGGGCCGTGAACGCACCGTCACGCCCGGGCGAGTCTCAACCCGGTGTTGAATAAGGGTTGTGCGTCCCGGTCGGGGGGAGAAGACATCTGCATAACGTTGCTGCAACCTGTCTATGTCTGCTCTCTGGGACGGTGAGAGCTGGTCCCCACAAAGGAGCGAGGCAGGATTGGTCGATTTTGGTACCTCCGGCCCATAACTCATCTCTTTCTGTAATTGTCGTCACCAGAGCAACAGGCTCCGCCTCTCTCCACGCTTTAAGGAGGTTGAGGTGATACATTTGTGCCACCCCTCCCCTGTCCGAACGCACAATCTCATAGTCAATGTCCCCCACTCGCCGTGTGACCACAAAGGGTCCTTGCCACTTGGCGAGTAATTTAGAGTTAGACGAAGGGAGCAATACAAGCACTTTATCTCCCGGTGAAAATTGTCTTAGCCTAGCTCCTCTATTGTACAGCCGCTGCTGCCGTTCCTGGGCCTGTAGCAAATTCTCACGTGATAACTGCCCTAGTGTGTGGAGTTTTGCTCTCAGGTCCAGGACGTATTGCACCTCGTTCTTACTCGGGCTCGGACCCTCCTCCCAGCTTGTCCTCCCAACCATGTCCAAAACCCCACGTGGTGTCCTGCCAAACAGTAGTTCAAAGGGAGAAAATCCCGTGGAGGCCTGGGGTACCTCGCGCACTGCAAACAACAGAGGGTCTAGCCACCTATCCCAATTACGACTATCCTCGTGCACAAACTTACGGATCATGGACTTCAAAGTCTTATTTAGGCGCTCCACGAGGCCGTCCGTTTGGGGGTGGTATACACTGGTTCGAATTGACTTGATGCCCAATAATCCGTATAGTTCTCCCAGTGTCCGTGACATAAATTGTGTGCCTTGGTCAGTCAGGATCTCTTTCGGGATCCCGACTCGGGAGATAACTTGAAACAGTGCCTGCGCCACACTCTTTGCAGAGATGGTGCGCAGCGGCACTGCCTCCGGATATCGCATTGTGTAATCCACGAGAACTAACACAAAGCGATATCCGCGTGCGCTTCAGTAAAATGGCCCGATAAAATGCCGCTCTCGGGATGGCCGGCTGGTTAACCAATTGGCATTCAGACAAGACGCGCACCAGCGGCGCACGTCTGCCCAAATGCCTGGCCAATAGAATCGGGCCATTACCCGGTTCAGTGTCTTCTCACACCCCATATGTCCAGCCATTGGGTTATAATGAGCCGCCTGGAAAACTATTTCCCGGCGGCTCTTCGGTACCACCAACTGTGTCGTTATTTCCTCTGTGAGTGTCACGACTCACTCTGTATAGTCTGTCCCTACGCAATGAAAAATGTGGATGCGTTAACGCTGTGTCAGGGCGCACCATGTGACCATCAATTCGTATCACTTGGTCAAAGTCAAAGCGTAGAGTATCGTCACGAGACTGCTCAAGTGGAAAATCCTCCATGGCGTCGAACACGGGAACCTGCGGAGCCTCCTGTGAAGGCCCCGTCGGCTCCCCCTCCCCGTCTGCAGTGTCGGACGACCTCGCGTCACCGCTGAGCACAGCGCACGTATCCCCTGTCCCTGTCGGCCGTGAACGCACCCCCGCACACTGTCCCACTAACCTATCAAACCCTGGCCAATCCGTACCCAGAATCAGGGGGTGCGTCAGGCGGGAGCTAACCGCTGCCTTTATACTATGCTTTTTTCCCTTGAACTGAATTTCCACCAGTACTACAGGGTATGTGTGAATATCCCCATGCACACACCTAATATCCACACCTCCCGCCTCTATCAAAGCCCCGGGCCGAATCAGGTTCTGATGAACGATAGACTGCATGCAGCCTGAGTCCACCATCACCTGATGTGTACCCCCCTGAATCCTTACCGGAACGCTGTACGTCCCCCCTGGACCGGGGGAGGGTGCTGGAGGGCCGACAACCCGGATCATTGGCCCACCTCCATGAGGGGGCACTCCCCTCGGAAGTGTCCGAGCTGTCCACACCTCCAGCACTCCTGCCCTGCCGCCTGAGGAGCCCTCTGTGGGTCGAGAGCCGCGCCCGTAGCGGCTGGACCCTGGGGAGGGAAAGAAAGAGAAGGAGGATTAGTGCGGGGGGGGGGGGGGGAAGGGCCTGTTATTAACATATGTAGTGCGGGGTCTGGGAAATGGGTGTGTTTTGCGGGGGACCCGACGCGGGTCCTCGGCGGGGTGCCGGCGTGGGACCCCCTGGAGAGGCCGGCCGGCCCTCATGTGCCCGGCCCCGGGAGAGGACGGCCAGGGTGATGGCCCCGGCTAGGTCCGCCGGCCAGTGACAGATCACCCAGTCTGATGTGGCAGCTGGGAGCCCCTCCACAAACTGCTCCAAGACGATCTTCTCCAGCATTCTCCCCTCGCCGGCGGACCCCCCGGGTTGCAGCCACCGGGTCGCCGCATCCTTTAGTTGTTGGGCGAAGACGAATGGCCGATCCGCGGGCCCCAACTTGCTCCCCCGGAACCAGCGGCGATGGTCCTCTTCCGAGAGCCCCAGCCGGTCGAGGACCGCCCGCTTGATGTCCTCGTACTGTCCTCGGGAGGGAGCGGGCAGGCCAAGCGCCGCCATCTGTGCGTCTCCCGACAGCAGGGGCAGCAGTCGCACGGCCCACTCCGCCACCGGCCATCCGCATGCCGCCGCCGTGGCCTCGAACATCTCCAAGAACGTCTGTGGGTCGTCATGGGCTGACATTTTGTGGAGCGTCAGGCCGGTGAACGAGGGGGCTGGCGACGCTGCCCCTGCCCGAGTCACCATCTCCTCCAGCAGCTGGGTCTGTCTCTCCGCCTGACCCTGGAGTGCCGCCAGCTGCTGTCTGCTGAGGACCGCCTGGTCCCGGCTCATCGCCGCCACCTCAGCCAGAATCTGGGCCAGCGTGTTTAGTGGCTGCTGCGGGTCCATCCTTCCTCCAGTCCCTGTTCAGGTGCCAATGTGGCGTAGTCTTATGCCACCGGGGGTTCGTATGTAAGGAGGACTCGCTAAGCCAGGATTTACTCACTGTTTTATTGATCGTGAGTACACCACACAATATACGTCTATACCCACACATGCACACACAGTCGCGCACAATGTCGCCGCGGGCCCCGCTCTGGCTCCGCGGGAAACCCGTGTGTACAGGTCCGGTCCTCCCGGGTCCAGCACGCTACTGTGTTAAAAAGGGAGAGCGTGATTAGCTAATGAACCACAGGTGCGCCAATCACTCTCACCTGGCGCGGCTCTCCCAAGCCCCCTCCAGCTCCCCCTTGCGGCTGATGCACCACGCCCCCCCACAACCATTAACTGAGAATGTTGCTTTATACAGCTCAGCATCGTCACTTGTGACAGCCAAAACAGTAAACATTTCAACGTCAGAATTTTCTTCAGCTGTAACATATTTAGTGTTCTTCTTTTGCTGTCTCTTGTCCCTTGATCTCGTATCGCCAGCCCTTGCCTTTGCACGACATGCCTTTTTAATGTGCCCAACCTTTCCACAGTTATGGCAACTAGTCTCTTTAAAACGACACTCATTTGCATCGTGATTTTTCCCATTGCACCTGTAACAGTTCCTGGCTCTTGGCAGCCTCACCTCATGGACGCTTGTAGCTCCGCCAGTTTCGGTCTCCATCCCTCTCAACTGACGCGCGTCCCGGTCAGCCGTCTCCATGTTGAGGGCGATCTCAAACGCTTTAGCAAACGTGAGGTCATTGTCAGAGAGTAGTCTCCGCTGGCAGGCTTCGTTACGTATTCCACTGACGAACCGATCTCGTAGTGATGCGTCCAGGTTGGCGCCAAACTCACAGTTCGCGGCACACTGCTTCAGCTCCGCTACGTACTGTGCGACTGGCTGGGTAGCTTTTTGATTGCACTGGTTGAAACGGAACCTCTCCGCCACCAACAACGGCTTTGGCTCAAAATGTTCCTTTAAAACAGTCACAATTTCGTCAAACGTCTTGTCCTTGGGCTTCTGTGGCTGTACTAAATTCCTCAAAAGTCCGTATGTAGTTGCGCCCAATACACTCAATAGCGTCGCAACTTTCTTCCCGGCGGCAATGTCGTTGGCTTAAAAAAACTGTTCAAGCCATTCAATATAAGCCGACCACGGCTCGTTTTCCGGCTTAAAGTCGTCAATTCTTCCAAACAGGGCCATTGTACTCACTAGTACCGACACCGTGTGTCCTTCCTTCCCCGTAAAGAAAAAATGCTTTTATCCTCGTCGCCAATGTAGTGTATTCACGAGACGGAGACCGACATGCGGTTATAGCTTGTTTATTTGGCTGAGCTACATCACTGAACAATGCGCATGCGCGCTGCACCTTGACCTGGTCTTACCTGGTCAGTTTAACATAGATCTAGCGGACATAGATCATTAACATAGTTACCATACAATAACTAGCTGGTAATCAAATAGGTGGTGAATCAATACACCACAGTATGCATATGTCTGATATGGCATATTGAATAGAGTTTCATGGTTAAGTATGTATTGGTTCATGTATTGAGTTATTTACATGATGTAAATTGTATTTTGTTTTCTTCATCAATACGTTTATAGTACTGGGAATGTGTTAAGAATCTTTTATTTTGAATACTGTATAAGAGGAAATTCAATTGTAAAGTTAGCATTTTGTTATTTTCTAAGCCAATGAGGAACGAGTGTAAGGTGAAGGGTCATAAGGAAGTAGGGAAACGGATTGACGACGTGAGAGAAGGGGAACGAAAAATGGGGACCAAAGGATAAGACATGTGGAGACGAGCTCCCTGACACAACAATAATTTACGTGGGCAGGGCCGGCTCTAGGCATAGGCGACATAGGCGGTTGCCTAGGGTGCCATCTGCTGGAGGGGCGCCGCGAGGCACCCCCCGTTGACAATCGCACGCAGTACACCCCCCCCCCCCCCCCCCCCCGGTTGACAATCGCGCACTACCACCCCCCCCCCCCGGTTGACAATCGCGCACTATCACCCCTCCCCCGGTTGACAATCGCGCACTATCACCCCCCCGGTCGACAATCTCGCCTAGGGCGCAAACTTACCTAGAGCCAGCCCTGTACGTGGGTAAATCACTCCGTAAAGCACTACAGTAGTTAATGTGATTAGACAAACAACTAGTGAGTCTTAGGGAATCATTGTACAGTGTAGTTGTTTTTATGTTGTGTAAGTTGTGAACCTGGACTGAAACACAGAGGGCAGCCGGTGTCGTGGAGAATAACCACTTCTAGCACTTAACTAACGGAGAGAACTTCGAGAGAGTCGAGTGAAGATGTAAGACTTTATTATCACTTGAGAACAAGCAACCACAAAGCCGAGTTGTTTTGCAAAAGAACTGATATTCTTGATTCAGACTTCAGGTTATATTGGCTACCTTTGTGGTTCCCTCCTCCATGCATTAATCACCCAATCACAACAACCTATACATTTTAACTATTCGAACCTAAAGATTAGGCTCCTCCCCTGCGGCCCTTTCACAGCTCCACACCAGCTGGGCATTCCATTACACTTCTGCAGCACATGTACTTGTGAGATAAAATTAACTAGAAACTAAATCACTGACTTGAGGTAGTTTACATATAACAAATACCAATCTTGAGTAAAGTAACAAATCAAAGAAAACAAATGTACCTGTAACAAAATATGAGTCAGCAAACACAATGAAAACCTGTATGAGCACAATGAAAACCACGTCTGTTTCTGCTCTTATCCTACAGAATTTGACCCCGGCCCATTAATAGCCTTGCAGGTCAGTCCAGGGGGGGAGTGTGACCTGGGTTTACAACCGCTCCCCAACTGGCATGGCTTATATCAACATCAGAGACTTGTTCTTGCCCATCAATTGTCAGACTGGAATCCCCTGTCTCACCCACACTTACTTAATTCATATAGCATATGGGCAAGATAATGAATGTTCCCTCTTATTTAATGGTAGACTATAATGAACATATTCCTTTTAAATGTATAGTAAATAACTAGTGAATTTCTCCCATATATCCCCCCTTTGGGACTTATTAAGTCCCAATATCAACTACCATTATCTTTAATAACCCCAATTTATTGACTACTTGCCGGAATGCTAGATAAATTAACAGTATTCACATCTGATTACCTGGAAAAAACAACTTGCTTTCATCATCATAGGAATTTCAACCTGTTCCAGGGATTTCAACCTGAAACTTTTTACTGAAGCAAGGTGAAAAAGATTACCAAATGTGCAATACCCTATAAGTGTTTCCTCTGAGTTGGTACCCATAACGACAAGATATAAACGTATATAAAAACATGCAATACAAAAATAAAAATTAATATAAAACCTTTGGCATGCATATATCAAAATGTGTATCACAGAATCTCAAAAATATTACAAGTTAACATAGTATCACATAGCCTAATGAGTTTAGTTATAAACGCCATGTAATGTTGTAAAAACCATCTAAATCATTATCTCTCCATAACCCACGACCTAGACAAAGATCATACACTTACTTCAAAAATTGCATTACACAACATTAAACAAACTTTCAGCATGCATTGAAAGTCATCCTTACAAAAAGTATGTGACATAAAAATAACAAATAAAACTCAAATTCTTTCAACATGCATTGTTGTGGATGATCAGGTGATCTTCATGTATTGGTGTGCTGTATGTATGTGGGGGGTTTTGGGCAGTATTGTATTCATTGCTTCAGCTTTCATCAGCGTCTTCATGTCCTGTTATGTTATGAGTTCCATGTTCCATCTGCTTATCAAGGGCGTGGCCCACATGGAGAGGTTTCTAGCACGATCACATGTGAGCCCCCTCGAGGCCAGGTCAAACCTCAGATGTCTCCCCTTCCATGTCATCGTCTTCCCTATAATCACTCTGACTTCCGTCCCCAATATACTCCCATTCCACTTCTGTCTCCTCAACTATGTCTCTGGACATAAGGAACATTTGTTTGCTTAACCTAGAAGCTATCATAGACCTCAGCACTGGAATACAGCAACAAAAAATCAATCCCATTACTATGAATACAATTGAAAGAATTATCCCTATTTGAGCCAATATTGTTCCCCATTTTCCCATATCCAGTTGTAGCCATGCCATCCAATCCTTGCCATGTCCCGCGTTATCTTTAACCTCCTGTCTTAGCTTTTTAAGTTTATTCATGGCAAGTGTGAACGTCCCCTCTGGAGAGGTATTGTTTGGGATAAAGGTGCAGCACATCTCTCCTATAAGGGCACATACTCCTCCTTTCTCTGCCAATAGCCAATCTAGGGCTTGCCTGTTTTGCCAAGTCATTGCGCTTGTAGCCTGCAGCTGCTCACCTAGAGCGGATAAAGCGTCATCTGTGTAATTAATGAACCTCTGTTGATTATAATAAATGTAGTTAATCCATTCTGTATTTTTTATTAGTCCTATCATTGGTATTATAGCTTCAAATCCTGCTGCTATTTCGTTCCTGGCCTTGTACATACTGGGTATTCCCCTAGGCTGTCCTATTTTATCAATTATTACTTCTGGGTCTGATGTATACGCTCTTTTTCGTCTAATTATGTTACTATCTTCTAAGCTGGTATCATCATCCTTCAGGGAAGGGATTAGTACAACTTCAGTAACGGCTTGCACCCTTGCACATCTACCTTTCCAAAGTTTAGGAAGTGTGGATCTGAGAATCTCATTACCACATAACCAAAACTGATCTGCCACCACTTCATCCTGATTTTGGAATAAACAGTTATTATAAGCATGCATCATGTATAACCCAAGCTTCACATCGGACTCGTTTCCTTTTATAACTTGCGGTGGCTTCCAATTTTTATACAAATTAATACAGTCTTTGGTGATATCCCAAATTATGACACATAATTCATCCCCTATCGTGCCAACATCCTTAGCCTCTTTACTTCCTTCGTCATTTTGGTAACATTCTAATCCCCTCTCCACATAGAGAGTAACCCCTTTAGGTACTGACAATTCGCCAACTTCATTAGATAATGTTATGTCCATCTCCCGACATGGCCTCATAAACCTTGTTGTATGAATATTATCAGTATTGTATTTATTTGATCCTATGTAAGTCAAACATTGAGCTGAGCAGATAGGTGACCCCTCTGTTTTTCTGAACTTTTCCTCACTTGCTTCTTCATGACAGTGTCTCCAATTATATTTAGTGTTTGTTACGTACAGTGCATCTTGACGACTTTTAGCACACATATAACAGTTGTCTGCTTGTATCTGTTTTCCGGTATATATAACCCATTTATACCAATTGTTTGCTCTTGCCTGTTCATGCAATCGGTCCGAGGTTTTCTCTCTATTTTTGTGTCGAGTTTGCTCAGATCTATCCTGTTTTGTAGCTCTTATTGTTTTGTTTGATCTTGTTGCAGGACGGTCATCCTCCTCTATTATTGTCACCTTTGTGCTTACCTCATTTTCTTTTGGTGTTGCTGTGGTTATTACTGTATCGTTCATTGTTATTATTTCACCCTTTATGGCGGGGCTTGTTATATTATTATCAATTATTTCCAAAGTAGTTATTGGTATCTCCATAGCTGTAAAATTCAATTTTTGTTCTGGTGTCTCTGGGGCTTTTTCTGATTTATTTAAGACCGTAGTTTCTATTAACTCATTAGTAACTAAATTTTCAGGGTTTGGGCTTATTATCTCAGAAGTCCAAGATGAGTTTTTTATGTCAACAATTTGAGTCTGGTTCATTTCCTCTTTAACCAAAATGATGTTTACTTCAGGTTTATTTAATTCAGAATGAGAGGTCTTGTTTTCTGGCTCTTGTTCTAAACAAGAAGGTCCTGTTCCTTGCTTAAGACCTATTATTAATTTTGAATATGGCTCAGCTCCTTTTACTTCTAACATATACCCATTGTTATCATAGCCCCATTCTTCTTGGGGTTGTATATCAACACACCAGTAATTTGGTTTTTCATGGATGTCTATTATACACTTTTCTATTCCCCAGTCCATATTTCTACGTTTCAGTTGCTTAGTCGTCCCGCATATTAATTCTTCTACCATGATAGAAAATAACACAAGTTTTGCTTCTATAGGGGGTATCCACGCTTGCAAATTGTTACCCGACCTTCTGCCTCTTGTTTTGTTTAATCCTTCTATATACCTCGGGATTGGTTGTTGTTGAACCACTTTCATGTTTGTTCTGTTGTTACCATCTGATTCCTGATCATTCCCGGTCTGCTCTGTTAGTGTGATTTCATCTTTGCTCTGGATCCGTCCTTGGGCCGGTGGGATTTGCCAAAGGACGTAGAGGATCAGGAACAGTTTCATCAGCATCATCATCATCCTGGCTGGGCTGGGTCTGGTCTTGGGGCGGTTGGGTCTGGTCCTGGGGCGGTTGGGTCTGGTCCTGGGGTGATGGGTCAGCATCGGGTGCGTCTGCATCCAACTCCTCTCCACCCTCCTGACTTGTCCTTGGCTGGGCTGCTTTGGTGCAGTGGTTGAGGTGGTACCAGGTGGAACTCCCTTCCACCTGGATGGCAGTTGGGGTTGCATTGGTGACTTTATATGGTCCTTCTCTCCTGGGCTCGTTCCACTTTCTCCGGAACACCCTTAGGTACACCTGGTCGCCTGGTCCCACCCCCCTTGGTGGTTCTTTCTCCAGCTCTGGAGCTCTGTTTTTCCTATTAGAATATGAGCTTGTGCATGGAAGTCAGTTGTCTGATATACTTTTTCAATTTTATTTCTAATTGTTCTAATGGGGGCCCCTTATGGGGACCTCAAAATGTAGGTGAAAGCATGGGTTGACCCGTCATAGGCTAACCAGCCTTCCCTACTGGCCTGTTGCAGGATGCCGTGTATGGGGATAAATCCCTTCTGATTCTTATGTTCAGCCCATAGGATAGGTGGCTGTGGAGGAGTAGAGACAGATATCTGTGACAGCTATCCATGCAGTCCTGTATATGTAATGGTGTCCTCTATGGAACTTGTGGCCCAACTTGCAGTCACACAGTCATGAAAGGGGAACTGAAAAGGCCTCCAAGTAGCTGCAGGTGTGCATGACGGCTCATGGCTTTTAGTCTGTTTATGTGTTTTAATGTTGAAAAACCAGAGCAATACTTACAAATACTCACGTTCTTGAATCTTACTTGATTAAAAACCAAAACAAAATGTATTCAACTCTAGAGCATGAAGAGATTACTTTAGGAACAAACCCCTGAAAAGATTATATGAAAGTAACTGAATAGACCAAAATAGAGTCCACATCTGTTATGCAAATGTCAGAGGAAGGGTGGTTTCGATGGTGGGGTGGTTGAAGTCACAGTCAAACAGAGAATAGGTGGAGCTGTTTCTCTCCATCAGCCCTGCACTCTTTATAGGAGAGCAGAATGAATGGAGCACACAACAGCAGAGTACTGTCCAGATAACACTTACTCTCCCACAGCCTGCTGCCCACACTCCTTGGACCTGATGATGGCTTTTTCTACTTCAACCATCGCTGCTCTGGTGCTGACCCTGCAAGGTGACCATTACAAACACTCCTTATCTCAGCTTATCTCCAACACAGATGTCGTCCATGGTATTGTGTTATGCACTGAGTGAGTGAGTGCGTGTTGTTAATCTACTTGTTTGTTTGTTATCAGTTTTGGAAGCCGCTCTCATCCAGGAGAAGACCCTCTCTGTGAACAGAGGAGACAATGTGAAGATCTCCTGTACTCAAAGTAATACCTACATATTGTCCTGGTTCCAGCAGAAAAGTGGTTCACCTCCAAAGTATTTACTTTATACAACAGGCAGTAGAGCCAGCGGAGTTCCCAGTCGGTTTGGTTCTTCTGGGAGTAGTAGTGACAGAACCCAGTATCTGCTGATTAATGGTGTTCAAGAGGAAGATGAGGCGACATACTTCTGTGGTTGTGCCTGTGGTTCAGACCACAGCGCTACAGCTCAGCTTGGAGTCTGTACAAAAACCTACCAAAGACATTTGGGATGACCTAAGAGAGAGGGATAAGTCACCATACGTGAATTCTGTCACATCAAATCACCGTCAAGCAGGTGGAAACCCAGGGTTAAGATTTGGGCCGTTTGGGATGTTTAATATTGGATTTAAAAGGCTAAACTCCAAGTGAGTGAAGTGCAAGGAGAGAGGAAGCAGCACTTTACAGCACAGAGGTTTTTGTACAGAGACAAAACACTGTGAGACTCTGACTTTGGTGGCGGAACTGAAGTCCTTTTTGGTAAGTTTGTTTAATTTCACAAAAAGCAGATAGTTCAATTACCTATTTTTGTTCTGTATTTTCTTTCTTTTTTTTTAATCTATTTATATATGTGTATGTTTTTAAGGTGTTTTTAATTGTAAATCATTTGATTACAATTCTGTTATTGCTTTTATATTTTGTGATAATTTATCTTTAGTGTCAAGTTTTTATTATTATTATTATTATTTTATATTTTGTATACTTAGTCTAGGCATGATTATATAATTAATCTAACTTTATCAATATTACCAAACTTCAAGTTAATGTGAAATGAAAATCACTCTTGCATGGTTATGTTATATTTCTACAGTCTGTTCAGAACTTTTCTACATATTATGGTATTATGGTGGTTTTGACTAAACACTAGACAAAGTTCCCTCATCAATATCACCTACTGTACTACAACTCCTCTAAAGTCCTGATTAATGCAGATCATTTTAAAAGAACCAGTTTATTCTTTCTTTCTCTAAATAAAAAGTTCAAATTAACATGCTGTTGTATTTTAAGAGAAACTATTGTTTTGCTAAATTTTATTTCCTTCATCCTCTCAGCTCGTTCCCCGTCTCCCCCCAGTCTGGAGCTGATGGGGGCCACCCAGCTTCCTCTCCCTGGGCTCGAGGGGCCCACCCTGGTGTGTCTGGCTGAGGGCTTCCACCCGGCCGGCGCCGCCCTGTCCTGGTCTGAGGACGGAGCCTCTGTGAGGGGCGAGGAGGTCCAGGCGGGCGTGGCCCAGCGCCAGCCTGATGGACGCTACACCCTCAGCAGCGTCCTCACGCTGCCCTCCACAAGGTGGCGCTCGGGACACACCTTCACCTGCCATGTGAGCCACTCTGCTCTCAGCAGCCCACTGAGCAAGAGTGTGAGCAGCCAGCTGTGCTCCCTCTGATAGAGGAAGAGAAGATACAGGCAGCGGTACAGGAGGACAGCAGCAGGAGAAATATAGAGCAGAGTACTGTATGCTATCTTTTAGCAGCTAACGTGGCCTGGATGATGTGCTTCAGCTCTGAGTGAAACACTTCACAATGTTTCCTGCTTTTCTGCGTTCAATAAAACGGCTTGATCTTGACCTGCCTCAGTCTTTTTAATACTGTCAATGAATTTCAACATGGTCCAAAATCACTATAAGAAAGGCTTGACACAACTGAGATACACACTTATATTTTCTGCCATGAAAGATGAATCAAAATTATCCTTCACACGTGTTGGACTCCCTCATAGACAAGCACACACATACACACACACACACGTTAAGTTGCCGGCTGGCTGTTTGAATGGCAGCAGAGACAAGAGGGGAGGGGGAGTTGGAAGGGGGACTAGGAGCTTGAGCGGGCGCTGTCCGTGTGGTCCTAGTGCTTGCAGATTCTCCTGTTTTTTTTAATGTTATTTTTCAGACTGTAAAAAGTGTGTGTGTGTGGGGGGGGGGGGGGGGGGGGGGGGCAATACTGCCTTCTGAAATTACACTCCTGCACACACAAACACACATACGTTTAATATAAACAAACAGCACATACATCCTATGTGGTAATATATGTAGCAGTGACTCGTGTCATTTATTACATAAAATCAGTTCCTTAACTGGAGCTTAGGTGTGGGGAAGCAGCAACCCCTACTGGAAAATCCAACTAGAACCAGCTACAAACCATAGCTGGTCATTAGCTGGTCTTGCTGGATTTACCTGGTGGGCCAGCTTGCTCAAGCTGGTTTAACTGGTGATCAGCTGGTAGACCAGTTTTGTGTAGCTGGTTGAGAGGTGAACAGCCAGGTTGGTAGTGCTGGTGTAACTGGTCAGTTGATGGCATACCAGCATGGCCATGCTGGTGTAACTGGTCTGATGGTAGCAGACCAGCATGGTCATGCTGGTGTACCTGCTCTGGTCTGAGATGGCTATATATCCATAACAGCCTTACTAGTGTCATAACTTAAGCCGGTTTGGGTTTTTTGAAGTCTATTCCCTTTATTCTAGTCACGGGCAATGTCGAGCAATGGAGGTTACATTTTAGCCTTGATCCATCGACAAGGGTCCAGCTGCAGGCTTGGGCGTTTCCGCCATGACACGAAAACGCGCATTAGGCGTTCCTGGTAGCGTTTCATCGACCAATCACGAAGAGGTGAGTTTCGCAAGGCATACTGGGTATGCTAACCTTCCTTTGGCGGTTTTACCTCGTATGTTTCCTGTTTACGTTGGTTGTGTAATCGCTGACAACAGGGGACATTTCATAGTGATTGGACATTTTAACGTGTCGACAGGCTTTTGTTGGGACGCTGTACGTACGCAACTCAAAATCGGGACGTATGATCTTGTAGTGTGGCCAGTCTTCCGACGAGACGAAGCCCGATTTCCTGGCGCTGTGATCGCATAGTGTGACTGTGGCGGGGTACGTCCGGCCACACGCCACCGAAGTGGCTTTCTTTGGGGCCCTCCGACACAGGACACGGGTAGATGTTATTCAAGGTGTTTATTTGGAGTTTAAGGCCAGTTGGTATTCGCCGAGCTGATGTTACTCCTTGTCATGAAAGTGCTCCTCCTCGAGTGTGTGTGTTGATGGCTGGTTTATCCTGGGTGCCATGATTGCTCATGCACCACAGGTGTGCAGCCCCACCCAGCCAGAGTCCAATTAGTCCGACTCAGGCCAGGTGAGGCTGTAAACCAGCCATCAACAACACACACTCCACATAAACCCTCCACAGTGACATGTTAAATCGTGGAGGAATATCTGAGAATCGTGTAGTCTGAACCAGCCATAACATTACCATAGTACATTGTTAAGTTGGATGTTAACGTGTCAGCTATACCTAGGGCAGACCCAGAAGATAATGAACATGTAGGCCTACTGCACAACCCAAACATTCTAGATCCTACACATAAATGTAAGCTAACATTCTGTAGGCTTAGCTGGCTAACGTTAGTTCTATGCTACCCGTACTACTAGATCGACGAAGAAGAAGAAGAAGAAGAAGAAGGGGGCGTTCCAGTCTGCGTAAACGGGAACCCCCACCACACGAGAACGCCCATTAGTGTCTGCAGTCGGATGATATTGGGATCCATCCAGTGCCAAGGCCATTAATTAAATAAATAAATGAACTAGAAAATGCATTTCCTGCAGAAAACGCGTGTGAATGCTGGAAGCTGAATGATAAGTGCAAAGCAGAAATATAAAATGAATTGATCTGAAGAATCTGAAAGTAGTAGTAGAAGCTGAAATAGTAGAAGAATCTGAAAGTAGTAGTAGAAGCTGAAATAGTAGAAGAATCTGAAAGTAGTAGTAGAAGCTGAAATAGTAGAAGAATCTGAAAGTAGTAGAAGAAGCTGAAATAGTAGAAGAATCTGAAAGTAGTAGAAGTAGTTGAAATTGTAGTAGTAGCTGAATTAGTAATACTAATAGCTGAAGTAGAAGTAACTGAAGTAGTAACAACACTGTCTGAACGTCCTCAAAAGGTAGCCCAATCTGGCAACACTGTCTGATCCTCAAAAAGCAGCCCAATCTGGCAACACTGCTGAACGTCCCCTCGCTCGAGCGTCAACGTGAAGTCAACTGAAAAGGAATCAGTTAAACTGTGAAACTCTTAATAAATATAAATGCTATCGAAATTTCGTTTGGATATTATGGGATATACAAGTCTGTAGATTTGTGACATTTTTTGAACGAAGGTAAACGATTGAGAATTGATTTAGTTAGGCCTACGATGTGTAACTGTCAGAGATCAATGTGTAATCGATGTGTAACTGTGAGATCAACTGAAGAGAACCCGAAACTTAAACTGTGATTCTGAATAAATATAAATGCTCGAAATTTCATTTGGATATCGTTATTATTGAATATACAAATCTGTAGATTAGTGACATTTTTTGAATGAAGGTTAACGGTTGAAAAGTGAATGAATTAGTTACGACGTCTTAAACAGTGGAAGGTCCGCCGGTTACAATGGGACGAATGGTAGAATATGACGATTTGAAACTAAAACTGCGATACAGAAAAAAGTATATCGAGCTATCGAAATTTCGTGAACACGGCTAGATAGATACAAATCTCTAGATTCGTTTAATTGTTTGAACGATGGAAAATGGTAAAATCTGAAAATGAAAAATCTGAATACATAGCCATAATGTCGTAACAAATCTGAACATTTTGATATTTGAATGGTTTCTGTACCTGAAAGTATGAAGAAGGAGAAGAATGCCAAAAAACGTTCGGTAGAAGAATAAAAATAATAAAGATTTCGATATCTAGAGTGTGAATGCTCGAGCATTCACACTAATAAGGTGCAGGTTTTAATTATTGTTTTTAAATTAAGCATGTACTGAGACTCATATAATGTATGCTCTCTCTCTCTGTCTATCTTGTCTCTACAGATTTGCACATTATTGTGCAGGTTCTTCCTGATGAATCAAATTTGTCACTGACTAAGGTGTCTGGTGACAAGTACTGACATATCAGTGAGGTCACTGACTCTGATTGGATTGTCTAGATGTCTGATACAGCATCAGCATGACAAGCCAGAGATTCAACCAAGGCAAGTTGCCTGTTTCTCTTAGAAGGTGTTGATGACATAGGGCTGTAACTACTCTCGCAAAGCCAGACCTATCTCCAAACTTAGTTAAAGCAATGTGCAAGCGCTGGAGAAAGGTCTGGCTGAACCCACTATCATTCTGGTATAGGGTAAAAAACGCTCTGTCTGGTTTGCAATTCTTTAAACCAATCACAATTGTCTTGCATCGACGGCTGGCACAGGAACTGAATTCTTCAATATTTAATTCAAAACACGCTTACAATAATCAGGAGTGCGGGATAAAAGGACAAACCAGAATGACCAGGAACAATGACGTGACAAAGACTGAACAGAAATCCAGGACTAAAATACAAACAGAACTAATGAGGGAATGGGGAACAGGTGAGATACAGGGGGAGCAGATAGGCTGGGGAAAACACAGGGGGCAGGACAGGGCTGACAAGGCTGATTTGGGACAGGTAAGTTTCCCTTACTCTACTGATAGCGGTTTAGTGTTGCACTTTCTCCTAACATAGCGTCTGCTGAATGCCCTAAATGTAAAATGTAAATGTATGTGGGTGGAAAGGAGGGAAAAGTGGAGGGCGTGACAGATGGTGCCCTTGAAAATAGTGTCGGTGTAGATTGCTAGCTTGGAGGTAGTTGTTGTTTCACATAGCGATGGGGACTTTCAAAACGGAGGAGAATGCCATCTGAAATAGTCGCCCAATGGCAGGCTTCAGGGTTCATACACATTTTGACCAAAAGATTTCCATGACTTTTCCAAGACTTTTCCATGACTTTAAACCAAATTTCCATGACCAAACATTTTGTGAAATCTCGGTGTATACATGAAAAAGTGATCAAATGTAGTATTAAAACTATGGCCAACGAACTTTTCAGTAGTATTCAGCATATGCCTGCTTATAATTTGCGCGTATTTCTTTTTAAAGCATATAAATTATTTCAAACTCAGCATAAATGAACGACCTGAAAATAAGAATTAGGGATGGGCATTTTAAGATCAATTATCGATTAATCGTTATTTTTGTGGGGGTGCGCGATTGTTGACGGCGGGGGGGCCTACGACCGACCGTATTATGACAGTCCTGGACCGGCCCAAATAGCTGGACCGGCCCAAAAATAATAATACACAAAATAAAAAATATATATATATATATTACGGCCGGACGGCTCGGTCTGAAATCTCCCGAACCTCCCTATGGCAGCCCGTCCCTGGTTATAGGCCTATGCGGCACTCGTAAAAGCCGAACAACGCGCCTACATGCGCTCTTGGTTTGGAAACGATCCAACAAGACTACATCTGTATTCCAATTACAATAAGTAGCCTACTTATCGGCCAACAATAATCAAACACGGCAGTAAAAGTGGGCATTAAACTGTATAACTGTTTTGAAAAAAAGGGAAAAAAGGCCGACATATGCCGATACAATATGCGGCCGGCGCTCGGAAAAGGCTCGCGACAAAAAGATGAGCCACACATTTAGAAACAATTGCATGAACTATCTAAAAGAAATACCTTAGTCAGAAAACAGATATGAGGCTGAACGTTTTGCTAAAATGTCAGTTATGGAAATATTGAAAATGTTGGAGCGGCTGGCTTGACCACGCGAAACCGAGAGACGGCTGTCTCGACCGCAGTACGCAATCGGTCATTAATCAATAATCGTATTTAACCGTATAACTGCACACAACTTTATTTAAAAGCAATCAAATGGAAAACATGTGTGTTTGTATTGTGGTGTCCGGTGCGTGTGGATGTGCGGCTCCTCCGGCGGAGCGGTTCATGTTAATAGCGGAGTCCGGGAGGGTTCACCTTCACGGCGTAGTTACGAGGGATGTGCGACTATCGGCTTAAACAATACTAAAGTGTTTTTTAAAGTTAGAAAGATATTAGATATTCAACCGATATTCACGCTCCGAATTAAGCGATCAGACACGGGGAACTAAAGCCGCGATCACCGGGCACCGCTTGATCGATAACAATATAAATTGATCGACACATTTTTTAACGATCAATGATCGATCATCGATTAATTATGCCCATCCCTAATATGAATGTTACAAATTTCCATGACTTTTCCAAAACTTTCTGGGTCTTTTTACTTTTCCAAACCCTTTCCAGGCCTGGAATTTGCATTTTTCTAATTCCATAACTTTTCCAGGTTTTTTCAAAACGTATGAACCCTGAGGCTTATACCAACAACCTACATCCGGTGAGTCAGACTCGGCTGTAACTGCATCTGCAGGTAAGTTTTGATGATAAGGTGATGATGTTAGATGATGTGACATGAACTTTTTTATCCTTTCTCTCTTGCAGGTGTGACATAGCCAGTAAAGGTCTACTTGGTAGTCTGAGGACTGGAGGAAGGACACAAGGTTTGATTGTACAAAAAGAAGATTTATTTATTTAACTATTAAAATGCACAGAATACATATACATACACAGTGGCTTACTATATAAGGACAATGCCCTACCTCCTGGGTGGTAACTCCCTGGAAAACAACCAACACAGACTGTTCACTGCAAACCAACACAAATTAATTAATACGACAAATTAAACAAACCACTGCAAATCAAGAAAAAGTAACTTAAAACAGATGAAAGGAACAACCGTACATGCACATACAAAGAACAGGGAAGTTACTCCAGTAGAGGGGGAAAACCAGCAAACAATAGGGCCACAACACTTATGTCACAAACAACAACAAACAAACATACAAAACAAACATGCACCACAATAAACCCACGACTAGCACGGCACTACATACACTCACATTCACAGCCTGAGCCAAAGACCCCAATGGGTAGCAAGCTAGCTAGCGATGGCTAATATCCCTGCTAGCTAGCAGTGTTAGTATAGGCAGGCCAGGGGGAGAGAGATACAGTCTACCGACTGCAAGGAGGACGGGCCGCGCAGCGAAAGAGCCACAGCACAAGCACACGCACACGCAGACAGTGAGCCGAAACCCAAACAATAACACCTAGCTCACGGTGGCTAGTATCCTAGCGAGCTAGCAGAGCTGAGATGAGCAGGCTGTGGGCTGGGAGATACGGTCTCCCGACAGCACGCACATCGACCGCACAGCGAACGGGAACAGAACAGCAAGCCACCGACCCTGAGAGGAGTGCATGGTCACCAAACAATAGATCGCACTGTAATTTATAATTCACTGACTTTACATCCACCTACCGTGTGACGAGCAAGGGGAGACAGACGGATGGAAACCCAGACAGAGGAGCACCGCGTCCGAATGCTAGAAACAACAATGTAGTTCTACGTTAAACACTCTTTGATTGGTCTACATCGATGGAAAGTAAGGGTAACAGCCTACCTGCGAGATTTAGGAAGCGACGCTCAACACGGTTGATGAGCCAAACCATACGAGGCAGTGTAACTATGGAGTCAGAATAGTGTCATCATTCAAACCTGAAAAAAAAGGTTTCAAAGGCTTGTAAGTCTGTGTTTGAAATCTCAACACCTTGTAAAAAAGGTTTTGCACCACTGAAAAAAGAGATTATAGCCTGAAAAAAAAAAGTCAAACATCTGCAAACATGATTTTGTGTTCTATTTTATCTTCTTCATCATTTTCACCAACACATTTTCAAAGCTAAAATGTTTTCACAAACACATTTTCAAAGTTTAAAAATGTTCACCAGCGCATTTGCAGAGTTTCAAATCTGACACTGTTCTAACAGTGTATTACTTTGTTTCCCGGTTTTGAAACCTTGTAAATGGGATTCTGCAAACAGCTGTTCAAACATTGAGAAATACGTTTTGAAAGGTTGAATATCTATTTTTAAAAACTTGTAAAGGTGTAAATTTACACCATTGCAATGTATTTTTTCAGAACTTAATTTTCAGCACTGACTTTTCAGAGATTTGACCACACGGGCGCAAGCTTGCGAGTCACGTGATTATTGACACTGTTCTGACGCCGTTCGTTTTGAAACTCCTTTAGCGTCAAAGCTCTGAAAACGTGGTTCTGAAAAAAAGGAAAAAAAAAACCTTCCTGGGGGCGGGACCATCTTGCTCTAAACCTATTGGTTGCTCTCTGCTGAGGCACAGTCCAATCACATGCGCCGTTGACCGGGCTGTGCGGGATTGACAGTGCTCTGCCGATGACTAACAAGCGACTTGCGTGGTTGATTTTGTTGTCTATTTTCTGGAACCATGGCTGGTAGACATGCGAGCAATTTTATTCTGTATTGTTTGCGTTCTAACCACCCGCGAGCCTCCTGCGGCTCGCCAAGCTGTAATTTGCAACACGTTCTCATCGCAACTCGTAATATACCGACGGTTTGTCACGCCCCTAGACGTGATACTGACGCAAAATGTACCCTCCCGCGTCTGTGTGAAACGATCTGTGTGAAACAATCTCATAAACCCGTTCGCGGTGGTAAGAGACGAGCAGAGTCTACAGCGTCCGCTCGCAGAGCAGAGTCTACAGCGTCCGCAGTCTACTGTGAAACAATTCACTCCATAAAGGATTATGGTTAGGGTTATGGTTAGGGTTAGCGTAATCTATCACCGTGACCGGGGGTATTATTGGAGTGAATGGACTCTGTAGACTCTGCTGGTCTCTTACCACCGCGAACGGGTTTATGAGAACCCCCAGATCGTTTCACGATCTGGTAGAGTCTTTGCCAGCTTCAAAGCAATGAATAACCTACATCAGCGGGTGCTGTGTATGGATCACAAGTTCCGAGTATGTTTATCTTCTCTTCATATCTAATTTTAACATTTTGTGACAAATGGTCTAAATAGTTGATTTATTTAAGTATCGGAAATCTGCAAGGCTGCAATTCCCCTGGTTGGCCGTTGTTCGTCGCCATTTTGCCAGCGTTTGTTGCCCTCCAGGTATCCATGGTAGTCACGTGACCGCAAAGTATGACTATTATTTATGCCATGCGAGCCACAAATTAGTCTACAGCGTCCATTCACTCCAATAATAACCCGGTCACGGTGATAGATTACGCTAACCATAACCCTAACCATAATCCTTTATGGAGTGAATTGTTTCACAGTAGACTGCGGACGCTGTAGACTCTGTTCTGCGAGCGGACGCTGTAGACTCTGCTCGTCTCTTACCACCGCGAACGGGTTTATGAGATTGTTTCACACAGATCGTTTCACACAGACGCGGGAGGGTACATTTTGCGTCAGTATCACGTCTAGGGGCGTGACAAACCGTCGGTATATTACGAGTTGCGATGAGAACGTGTTGCAAATTACAGCTTGGCGAGCCGCAGGAGGCTCGCGGGTGGTTAGAACGCAAACAAAATCAACCACGCAAGTCGCTTGTTAGTCATCGGCAGAGCACTGTCAATCCCGCACAGCCCGGTCAACGGCGCATGTGATTGGACTGTGCCTCAGCAGAGAGCAACCAATAGGTTTAGAGCAAGATGGTCCCGCCCCCAGGAAGGTTTTTTTTCCCCTTTTTTTCAGAACCACGTTTTCAGAGCTTTGACGCTAAAGGAGTTTCAAAACGAACGGCGTCAGAACAGTGTCAATAATCACGTGACTCGCAAGCTTGCGCCCGTGTGGTCAAATCTCTGAAAAGTCAGTGCTGAAAATTAAGTTCTGAAAAAATACATTGCAATGGTGTAAATTTACACCTTTACAAGTTTTTAAAAATAGATATTCAACCTTTCAAAACGTATTTCTCAATGTTTGAACAGCTGTTTGCAGAATCCCATTTACAAGGTTTCGAAACCGGGAAACAAAGTAATACACTGTTAGAACAGTGTCAGATTTGAAACTCTGCAAATGCGCTGGTGAACATTTTTAAACTTTGAAAATGTGTTTGTGAAAACATTTTAGCTTTGAAAATGTGTTGGTTAAAATGATGAAGAAGATAAAATAGAACACAAAATCATGTTTGCAGATGTTTGACTTTTTTTTTTCAGGCTATAATCTCTTTTTTCAGTGGTGCAAAACCTTTTTTACAAGGTGTTGAGTTTTCAAACACAGACTTACAAGCCTTTGAAACCTTTTTTTTCAGGTTTGAATGATGACACTATTCTGACTCCATATGTAACCCTGTGAATACCGCACGCCACCGAGGCTGTACGCGAAAGCACACGGTGCACGAGGGACCAGTGAACAGACAACCCCCACGAATGGTCCCAGCAGAAACGACGCCTATCTCCCATGAACCCTTGCTGCTTACTTATGCCGCACAGTTGCCACTTTCCCACTTAGGTGGTAGGCGGGGCGGAGAACAGCTGTTTAACTCCGTTCAGGTGCGCTCTTCTGTTACACAGGGAAGAGAGTTTGATAACATCTTCTCTTCGCCGTTGGAGTACGTGGAGCAGCCTGGCTTCATGTTCCCCTAGTGAGTCTGAGAACACTATCAGATCATCAAGGAACACCAGCACTTCCTTCAGGTTAATATCACCCATACATTTCTCCATTAAATGTTGGAAGGTGCTAGGTGTGTTGGTTATCCCCTGGGGCATCCGATTAAACTCCCATGGGACACACAAAAGCGATTTTGGCTTTGTCACACTCCATTTCGATTTTGGTAATAGTCCGACTTAAGGTCCATTACTGAAAACCATTTTTGAACCGATAAGGGCAGAGAAGGCTTCTTCGAGATTTGGGAATGCATAAGCTTCCTTCGCTGGTTTGCATGTTCAGTTTCTGATAATCGTCAGAGAGGCGGACATCACAATTTTTTTTCCTGACGATGAAAATAGGCAAAGAGTATGGGGACTCAGACTCGCGTATCACACCAGCGTCAACCAGTGCTTTAAGGTGTCTTCTCACAGCTTCATAATCATTGGGATGAATGGGCCTTGGTCATTGTTTGAAAGCCTCATCTTTGATGTTTATATGGTCTTTGACTTTGGTGGCAAGGCCAAAATCAAGGTCATGGTGTGTGAAAATGTCAGAATAAGCATTGAGCTTCTCTGTGATTCTGCTTTTCCATTCCCCCGGTAGAAGGGACTCACCAAAGTCAAAGGTCAGATGATATCGGTGGCTTGAGTCACGAAGGAGTGGCACTAGCACATTTCACTGTAGCAGAGTCTTTGTCATGTAAGTGATAATTTTCAAGAATCTGATCGAGAGCATCCAGTTTAACAGTTGGAGGGAAGTGTAATATCATGGCCTGTCTCATTTTTTATCCAAACAAGCAACTTGTGTGGGTTCCGCTGTGGCATGGTGATGAGACAACTATTAAGTAAGGGATAATGCCCGACGGGGTGTCCATTAACAGAAATGAATGGACAACGCGGAGGCGTGAACCGTCCAACACGAAGCGGAGCACGGTTGCTTCCGCGAAGTCCATTCATTTCTGTTAATGGACACCTCGAAGGGCATTATCCCACTTATACCATGGTCACTTACGAAAGAAAGAAATATTTAATCAATTAATAATATATACAAGTCGAGCAGACTATTTAATATCTCCTGTATGCAGGCGTTGCCAAGCAACATGCACACATCTTTCCTAGGTGTAAATTAACACTTTTTAACCTACACCCTCCAGCCAATCAGAATCGAGTATTCACCCAGACCATGGTATAACACAGATTCCACCAGGTAAGGTAGATGTTGTTGGCTGCTCCAAAACTACCAATTTCTCAGTTAGAGAAAGTGTTTGCAGCACAGACATTGACATAACCTTCAACAGGGACTTTCTCATGTGCAGGTATAACTTGCTGTGTCGAAGTGTCATTAGGTCTATTCTCCTAGTAATGTTCAGCCCACTGGCGTAACAACGTCATGATAGGCCCCGGTGCAAGTAATTTTTTTGGGCCCCCGCGGTTGTTGACGGGGGGGGGGGGGGGGGGGGGGGGTTGCTACGCGATTGTTGACAGGGGGGGGGGGGTGGACGGATTTTTTTTTTTTTTTTCCTTCCTTCATGGGCCCCCCCCCCCCCGGCGTCGATAGTTACGCCAGTGGTTCAGCCTTTTTCTAAACTCGAGTGCCCTGACGATCTGTCTATAGCCATAGACAGTTGAAGTGTTCTTTGAGTTTTCTGCTGGCAGTGTTAATTGTATAGCACACCGAGTAGGTTAGTCCCTATCAGAACAGATTATTCACTGTTTGAGCATTGGTCAAGGACAACTAATGCTAGAGTGGATACTTCAGGTACAGTATTCATGACATTTTTCAGAAATGTCATGCTGACCTGGACTATGGACCAGACTGACCATTAGCACCCTTTACATTAAGCAGATGAAAAGGCTGGATTGGCTGCTCTGACAAGTGATCTTTGTATAATGAGTCTGATATTGTGGTGACCTGAAAGCCAGGTTCAAGAAGACAGTCACATCACCAGTGGATTTTTGACCGACTAGACCTTTTGGTATTTTAGATTTATGATCTGTCCTTTATGAATAGTTTGAAGCCTTCAGTTCAGCATTTGGTTTGGGGACATGTTTGGTTGGTCTTTGTTCCTGTTTGCCCCTCAACAAGAAAATAACTTGGTTCAAACCTAACCGAGATTGTTCATCCCACAACCGCTGCTTCTCTTTAGGTTATTTTTCGTTTGGCCTCAACAACCACAGGATTGGCTCATTGCTACAGGATGGGGTTGTATGTCCACCATGGTAACATGGTAGTTTCTGTACAGATTCTTTAGGCGTATATTTCTTTGACTTTAAGGTCTTGGTGGTAGACTCATCCATGGAGGCTTGCAAAGTTGCTAACTGGGCATGGAGTTGTGTGATTTGTTTTGTCATTGTCTTTGTTGTGACATTATGGGTATCACCTGTTTCAGCAGTTGGCAATCTGAGTCACTGGCAGCAAAGCGATTTGTCTTTGACTTTGCTCATAAAGAAAAAACAATCTGCACATTGCAGTACAGAATATATGATCAGTTATAATCATTTCTATTTATTTTCCATGAATGAAATTTACCTTATTCACTTTTCTTTTCTCAATAAACCACAGTGTAAACACATGTAAAACATAAGGCTAACCATGGCTATAAGATAACTTAGCTTATTAATGTATTTAGCCAAACACAAATGACAGAAATATCTACGCGAGATGCCTGGGTGCACAATTACAGTCAGATAGATTCATGAAGTAATCAAAGCAAATGGCATATATATATATATATATATATATATATATATATATATATATATATATATATATAGTGGCGCTGCGCCACTGCTGAATACATAGTAGGGGAAACACTGGGGGGTGCTAATGTCCCTTTACCCAGGGAAACAAACATTATAGTGTATATTCAAAGGCAATAAAGTAGTCATATTTAAGGGCATTAATTCATTACAATAGTCTGGGCAATCTACATTTTTTATTCTCAACAATGTTAAGGAGGATCTTCCTCTCTCTCCTCAATGGAGAAGCCTCCACTGATATATACTGTATATATATATATATATATATATATACTGTATATACCTGTATATATATATTTAAAAAAAGTAATCTCCAAGACACACACACACACACTCACTAAGTGCAGATGCATTACCACGGCAACAGCTGGCTGGCGGTTCTCTTTCTCACACACACACACACACACACACACAGTGAGAGAGCAAGAATAGAGATGGTGAAAGAGAAAGGGGAGATGGCGAAAGAGAGTGTGGGGGGGGGGGGGAGTGAGCCTGAGGTCAACCCGGCGTTACTGTATAGCTCATCTGCTTCTTTTCAATAAACTGTGGTGTCAACTGTTTCAAGGTTCCTGCACAAATTGGATGTTGATTTTCTTCTCGGTATTTAACAACAATGACTTACGCAGCGTCATTGCTCTCCAATATATTTCCTAAAATAGAAACCTTTGTAACCATTACAACATCTTTGAAAAAAAAATCTTATGGAGGATGAACCAGGATTGTTTTTGCCATACACACAAGGGTTGTGTTTACGGCATATCAAGCTTTAATGGTTCAATGATATTTTGCATTATTTTCTAGAAGGACGCAGCAGGATTTTAATTGAAAAGTGGACCCTGGATTGAAAGGAAGCAGTCCATGTGATTTCACTTGAGAAACACAACAGGTAATTATATTTACATTTTTGTATTGATCGGAAGAGTGAGTGGCGTGCTTGCATGTGTATCTGTCAATGCTGACACAATCGGCAGTTTTGTAGCGATTAAGTGGCTTAAACTCATCTAATCGTAACTTTAAATATTTTACGACTCGAATGGGGCACCACTTCCGTTAGGAAGAATATAACTAATACTAGGTATTAGATTATACTATAAAGATTAATTAACCTAGCCAATTTAATATATCTGAAGTCGAAGTTCTTGTCTCGAGAGTTTTGCTTCTATAACTTTCCATACTTTGTGAACCCTAACAACCTTTCTGAACGTTAGTCAATAAGTCAAATTCACTTTTAGCGCGCGTTCTAAAAGTAACTGTAGACTAATAACTTAAGCTAAACTCGGTTTCAACGTAGATTCACACGCTTTAACGCATAGCCTTGCTGTGGAGATACTTGGCACTCTTCAAAAAGACAATCTCGAAATCTCAAAAGGCCGAAAGCTGGACTGCGGTAAAGTTGGTTTGTTATTGGATATTGGCTTGACATTCGGTTGGGACCGTCTGCCAATTTCCATATAACAAGTTTTTTCAGAAGAATCTCACCTGTAGTAGTTAGAGCATTGCAAATATGATCTACTACAGCAAAAAGAATAGTAAAAGGTCGTTGTATTGATTTTTAGTGAACTAAACCTGAATGTCAAGCCAATATCCAATAACGAACCAACTTTACCGCGGTGGAAAAAGTATGCATTTAATAACTGAAAATATTCACTAAAAATCACTAAAATGACCTTTTACCATTCTTTTTGCTGTAGTAGATCATATTTGCAATGTTCTAACTACTACAGGTGAGATTCTTCTGAAAAAAAACATTTTATATGGAAATAGTATGCATTTAATAACTAAAACATTTTATATGGAAATAGTATGCATTTAATAACTGAAAATATTCACTAAAAATCACTAAAATGACCTTTTACCATTCTTTTTGCTGTAGTAGATCATATTTGCAATGCTCTAACTACTACAGGTGAGATTCTTCTGAAAAAACTTGTTATATGGAAATTGGCAGACGGTCCCAACCGAATGTCAAGCCAATATCCAATAACAAACCAACTTTACCGCAGTGAAAGACTGGAAAATGAGAACTCGAAGAGAGGGACTTTCTCCAGAAGAGAAAGCACAAGGAGCACGCAGGCTCTAGCTCGAAGAGGATGAGACAATGGATGTCTATGAGAGTATTTTGTGTCATTATAATTTGAATATATGGCGCAAGCAATTTCACTTGCGTCTTCATCTGATTAGGCCTAATGATGAGACACTGCATGTGGGTGAGGATATGCTGTGGAGTGTTAGGTGGGATAAATCACTTCAAAATCAAGCCCAGATCAGTCAATAACCCTGCACAAAGGTGTGTAATCCAAAGCAGCACAGCCTGGTACGGCTACAGTTTTCAGCAAAACATTTGTTGCAAAGCATAAGTCGATAGTGTTTATGCATGGCATAAATGTATTTACTTATATGGAGTTATTATATTTTATTTCTTTTTTTATTTTATATATATATATATATATATATATATATATATATATATATATATATATATATATATATATATATATAGTTTTTTACTAATTAACAATTTTCTGTATTTAAATAAACCTAATTGTGGACACAAAATCTGAAATTACAAATTAAACAATACAATATTATTCAAATAAAACAAATCTACAAAGTATGGCAGCAGGATATTGCCTGCTATTTGTTTATCCCTGTCGATACTTGATTTCGGCAAAATCTGATGCATCTCATCCATGGGAAAAAAACGAAGCATTGCTCAGCGCTTCAAGCGGTTTGTGTGAGGCGACGGAGTATCATTGAAAAGAATAATCCAGCAGATGATCCCTGATTCAAGCTGCTGCTTTGTGTGCACACAGTACCATGCTTTAAAACCCGCTTCATAATCAACAAAGCATGCAGATTAACCCTGGGCCTGCCCGAGCAATAATCTGACCAGTGGCGACTCCAACCATGTGGACACAACATGGAAATCCTTTGTCGTCGGGGTCAGATGCTGAACACAAAAGGTTCAAGAGGAGTGTGTGTGTGTGTGTGTGTGTGTGCGCTGATCTTCATTGAGAGTCTGCCGTTGACTTGGATTGAATCACTTCATCAAACTTCAGAATTGGACCAGTGCAGTGTCTCTGCCCAAAAGTGTACAAATAGTGAATAAATATCGTGTGAATCACTTAGGCATACGGTTATGCTGAAGATGTACTGGTGTGCCTCTGCTAACAAACAGATGTTTGGTTGTATCTGATCGAGTCCCATCTAACTCCTCTGGAGATGGTTGTAATTTAGAAACAGCAAACAGCAACAGTTGCAAAGTACAAAAATCTGTGAATATTCGGGTACCTGTCTTCTACAAACACCTCATCAGGATCAAGGTTATTATAGCTTTGGATTGTTTTTTATTTTTAATTTCAGTTTAGTTTTAATTATTTTTTAAAGCAGGTTATTTTAAATGTTATAAAGATGCTTAGTTTTATTTTAGTTTGTATTAGTTTCAGTGTTAATTTTAGTCTTTTTTGTAATATGGGATTTTTGCCAGGGCGAGATTCAAATAGGGCAGAAAAAGTATTGTGTAATAACAACCCTACAAAACATCATACCAAAAAAAAAGATGACAGATGAACAACCACTCAAAAAGACAATTATGTGTGCCAGTCAGTGTGTCAATTCAACTGGACACAACAACTACATAAAATGTAGATATGCACATAAATATGTAAACAGTCTACACAAGATGCAGCCTTAAGTGCAAAATGTGTATAATTCTGCTTCTGAGGTGAGATGCAGGTTGTGTGCCTTTTAAATATCTAATTAGCCAATAGGCTAAAGCACATTTCAACAGCATGATTTAAATTATTTCATGTACCAAAATTACTAGGCTTATGTTTAGGCTACTCTAACAGAAACTCGTGAACAGTATCGCTATGCCTCCTGCCAATTATTTCACCATCAATGATCGAGTGGAAGATATCTAAAAAAAAACGTTCACCACTCACTGATATGACCTTGTTTGTTGCTTGCTCCAAATTATTCTAGGCGGGTAAACAGATTATTTGCAAAAGTCTTAAAAATCTTATTTTTAAGAGCCATTTAACGGCAACATAAATCGAAAAAGACAAAGAAGAGTGAATACTCTGGTGCATGCCCACATTCAGCAAAGTGGGATTGAGTCTATGTACACTCTTTTCTCTCTAATTTTCTTGACCGCAATTTATTTTACGGTATACTAATAAGATGTAATAAGTCGTACTTTGCATCAAATTAGAAATGTGTTTTCTTTATTAGACAGTAAAGTGTCAGACACCATACACCTAAATTATGCTGTAATTACAGTAGAAACCGCACATAAAGCCGTATTACACCGAAAATATACTATAATTAGACACTATTACACTAAATGATACTCTAATTAGAAACCAAGTAGGAGATCCTAACACACTAGACACAAGACACAATTAGGACTACACTACAAAGTATGTCTTATTAGTGTACCATAAAATAAAGTGCAACCATATTCTCTATAATTTTAGTTTAGTTTTTTTTTGTTTTGTAAACACACAATACAGTTTCAGTTAGTTATTGTTTTTTGTAAAGCCTCGTTTTTATTTTTATTTAACGAAAATGTTTTTTCAAACCTAGTTTTTGTTACTTTTTTGATTGAGTTTGCAGTCTTCTCTTCTGATGACCTTTCAGTGAGGGATTGCATCACTTCCTATAGGGCTAAAACAACCAAATGAATAACCTTGTATGTCCTTGAGGCCCCTTTTTTATATAAAAGAGACCCCAGGTAGTGGCATGTCTAGTGGCGTTTTTCCATACACATGTGCTGGCCTGGTTTTACTTGGTTTGACCTGGTGTGTCAGCCCAGCACGGCTGGGATTTGCGTCTCCATTACAACAGGGCTACCCGCTTGAAGGTGTGTCTTTAACTGTCAACGCGCTTGTCTTGAGTCAATGATGTTTAAAAGCAGTGCCCTCTATGCTTATCATCATGGATCTTCAGGCTGTTGCCACAATTATTTTTTTCCCCATTGTTTTGGACGCAGTTGAAACAAATGAACAAGTATCATCCAACAGCGGAGGCTTTTTAAACATGCCACTGAATCGTCACTGAATGTTGACGCGGTCCCTGAATGATGGCAAGGCCTGTCTATGGAATGCAGATTGGTAGACATCTGGTCCAATCCGCGTTCCATACCCATCTGGCGTCACCGCAACACGTTTGGAAATGGGTTGGGCGCGCTTTGGCCCAACTCCAGAGAAGGTCCATCTCGGACACTGCTAGACACAGCCCAGCACGTTTAAACTGGTAATGGAAATGCAAATCAGCACGGCATGGTTTGACTTGGTGCTGCCAAAAGTGCAAATGGAAAAACACCATAGCTCACTTCCAAGTGGCCTTGACCCCTAGGTCACCTACTAATCGCATCACTTCCTGTAGGGTTATAGCCTCCAAATTGAGAGAGATTTTAGTTGACCTTAATGTCCTCTTTCATATGAAAGAGACACTAGGTCTCTAGCTCATTCCCAAGTGTGCTTGACCCCAAGAGGTCATCTATGTATGTACTTCCTGGTTGTCTAGATACCCAAATGAATTACTTCCTGTGGGGCTAGAGTTAATGTCCTCTTTGATATTTAAAAGACCAGACATCTCAAGCTTACTCTCAAGTCATTCTGTGCCCCTGAGAATGGTGTGGTTTTTCTTCTGATGACCTCTTGGTGAGAGATTGCATCACTTCCTGTCAGGCTAGAGCCACCAAATGGATAATCTTGTATATTGTTGAGGCCCTCTTTCATATGAAACAGACCCCGGGGTTCCAAAGAGCCCCTCTTTGGACCCCCGTCCAAAGAAGAAGCAGAAATAGGTAATCCCTGAGGCACTACAATCTATGTTTTTTTTTAAAAGAACATCATCAGTTACATAACATAATACATAACATAACAGCTCAGATAAATACACAATGGCAAGACAATGATTCAAACAAGGAATTCATACAAGAACAGTGGCACTCAAAATTGTTAAGTTTGTACTAACTTACTAAGTTTGTACCGTACTAACTTAACTATAAATGGAGGAGTCGCTGTGTGTCGGTGTGTCTGTCCTTTTTGGTCAGTTCTCAGGAAAGCTGCAGCAAACGGCCTGTTCTGACTAGGCACGGAACGGGCATGGCGGTGAGGACCCAAAGAAGTGCAGTGTTGAGTTTGAAGCTGCAACAATAGAGAGCCTAAAGTCCCTCCCCTTCCGGTGGACCACCATGGGACCTTATTACTGTGTACATACATCTACTGATGCCTAGTCTGGACACATCCTCAGTGATGTTCCTGGACTCTTAGGGCGTTTCGGGTCTTTCAAAATCATACGCCCTCCTCCAGGTGACCCAGCCAGGGTTGATCAGACCCCAGCTTGTGTCCAGGCGGCTAGCTAGCTACCATGACTCCAAGGCTCCCCTCTTTTGAGCCACAGCCATCTTGAGGCTCTCTCTGCCGCATCGGTGGTACTGCGGATGGCTCTCCTCTTTCTCTCTCCCTCGATGCCTAAGGTACTGAAGGCTCTGGCCAAGGACCGGGCTGTAAATCCTCTGCATCCAACCTCCACAGGGAAACACCTTGCTCTCCAACCAGCCTGATGGCAGTCGCTGACCAGTCCTGCGTACTTGGAGAGCTTCCTTTCAAAGGCTTCTTCCAGGCGATCTTCCCACGGGACTGTCAGCTCCAGCAGCACTGCTTGCTTGGTGGACTCAGAAACAAGGACAATGTCTGGTCGCAGGGTGGTGACTACAATATGGCTGGGGAACTTCAGCTGATGTTCCAGATCCACCAACACCTGCCAGTCTCTTGCAGACATCAGGATGCCTGCAGATGATGTTCTTCTGACAGGAGTTGGCTTGTCCCCAGCTCTGACAAAGGCAATGGATTTCTTGGAGGGTCGGACCTGCTTTGCCCACTCCAGTCCTGTGCTGATGGCTTCAGCAATGGTCTTAAGGACTTGGTCATGCCTCCACCTGTACCGTCCATCTCCAAGTGCCCTTGTACAGCAGCTGAGGATGTGCTCCAGAGTTCCTCGCTTGGAACACAGTGGGCATGCTGGTGTCTCTGCTATGCCCCATGTGTGCAGGTTTGACGGGCTTGGAAGCACGTCATACACTGCCTGGATGAGGAATTTGATGCGGTGAGGCTCAGCTTTCCACAGCTCTGCCCAGGTCACTTTCCTCTCGACCGCGTTCTCCCATCTCGTCCAAGCTCCCTGTTGCTTCATTCCCACAGCCTTGCAGGTTCTGGTCTCCTCCACTGCTGCTCTCACCTCCTCCTGAACAAGGCGGCGCCCTTCCTTCCCCCTGGTGTTCATTTGGGGACTCGGAAAGGAACCTAGCCCTGCTCTGCCTTGTGTGACCACGCCCACCAGGCACCTCTGGCGCAGCCTTGCATCTGCCTCTTGGACTGCTTCCTCTGCCCTCCATTTCCTGCCAGTCCTCACTTGGATCCCTGCTTTAGCCACCTTCGGATCACTTGCGTCCCTGTATTGAACCACTTCTCTGGCTCTAGTCACCTTAAATTCCTCCTCCAGGGATTTGAAAGGCAGTTGCAGTTTGTTGGTGTTTCCGTAGAGTGCAATGCTGCTCAGGCTCCTTGGTAGTCCGAGCCATCTCCGGAGGTGGTTGCTGACCCTCCTCTCCAAGGTCTCAACTGTTGAGATAGGGACTGCGTAGACAAGGAGGGGCCACAGGATCCTGGGAAGAATGCCATGTTGGTAGACCCAGGCTTTGAATTTTCCAGGTAGGCCTGACTTGTCCACGGATTTCAGCCAGCCATCCAACTCAGTACAGGTCGACTGGATGGATGTTGTGTCTCTCAGAGAGCAGTCAAAAACCTTTCCCAGGCTCTTGACTGGTTTCTCTGTGATAGTTGGGATGGCTGTGCCTGAGATGTTAAACCGGAACTTGTCCTCCACCTTCCCTTTTCTCAACACCATTGATCTGGATTTGACGGGTTTGAAACGCATCCGGGCCCACTCCACCAGCTTCTCAAGCCCCTTCAGAATCCACCGGCAGCCTGAGACTGATTCTGTCATGACTGTGAGGTCATCCATGAATGCCCTGATGGGTGGTTGCCGTTGTCCGGAATTCGTACGGGGCCCTCTGCACTCTGGCTCAGCTGACAGTGAGCATGTTCATGGCTAGGGAGAACAATGTCACAGAGATGGTACACCCTGTGATGATACCGATCTCCACCTTGTGCCAACTGGATGTTATTGCTCCTGAAGAGACCCTCGTCCTGAAGTTGCTGTAATAATCAGCGATGAGGTCTCTACACCTGCTGGGTACATGATGTTTCGTCAGAGTGAGCTGAACCAACGTGTGTGGAATGGAACCGTAAGCATTTGCCAGGTCAAGCCACAGCACCGACAGGTTGCCTTTGTAAAAAAAACTAAAAGTTACTTTACTGTTTTACAACAAACTGCGACTTTCTCAACTCAAAATGATCTTTAATTTGACAAACATCATATATCTAATTCATGGCACGATTCAAATGAGATCAAAAAATGATTTGTCTCTTGCTGTTGACTACCGTACATATTTTTTTCCGAAATAAGGTCCCATGGGGGACAGCGGAAGGGGAGGGACTTTAGGCCTCTATCGGCCCGTTCTCAACAGGCATGGAACAGTTACCAACAAAATAAAATATATAATCAAAATGTATTCATATTGTGGGGCAATTCACTCTCAAAATAAAATACTTTTGATCTTGGGTTCCTTTACCGAGGTGCCTCGGTCCTGACTAAGGAAACTTCAGGAACGCCATATAAATCAAAATGAACAACAAAATTATCAATTTTAGGGGTGCTGCACTACTTCCGTGGCCATGGCTGTGAATATCTGTTATTAATGGTGTTTAATTGACCTTACAGTCAATTTAAAAGGCCTCATCTGTAGAAACTGAAATGTGTGAAGTATCCAAATTAAAACATAGCACAGTCTACTTGATGAAAGCCAGAACAGATGCTAAATCCCCATCAACCTAGCTCCAGTGAAAAAAGAGTATAGAAACTCAGGAAAATCCCTCTGAAAATGGGTCAGTGTGTGTTGGTGTGTTTGAGTGTGTGAGATATGAAAGATGAAATCATAAACGTTATCTCTTTCCATCGCTCTATTTCACTTCTTCTCAGGTTCCCACTCGCTATTTCCAGTGAACACAATACCTGAACTGTGAGCCCCAGGTGAGCGTTCTATAGGGCAGCTGTTGCTTCCAACATTTATCTCCCCTCCTGGATGCAGACACAGGGTTCCTAGTGGACTGATTGTGGCGCAATGAGATGATCCTCCTGGTCGTATTTAGTACTCTCTAGTACACTCACTTAGTAATCCACCAGCAGTTGAGTTTGTGTGTGTGTGTGTGTGTGGCATAATCTAGTCCCTGAGTACCAGATGAGAACGTTAGTGGATGAGAATCTCTTAGCTTGCAATCATCTGTGTCTAAACCACTGTTATGGGAACTGGTTTTTTTTTGTACAGCAAATATATTTTTGTTTTCTTGTTGAACTGAAGGAGTGTCTTTTTCTTTTCTATTGGGGTGTCCACTGAAGCCTCCACATCTGAGCATTGGGGAGTGGAGGGCATCCCTCCCATGAAGGTAGGCTACATCTGACTAATGGACATGTGATGAATTATATCAATGTGTAAAGCTGGATTTACAGTTCTGCATACAGCACATTTGCGAAGATCCACGTTACAACATAGATCACGTTAACATGTATACAGTATCGTGTTTCTGACCCAAAATCTACATAAATCAAAGTAAAATACATCCATGTGAAAATTATGTTGCAAAATCATGAAAATGCTGTAAAGTGGTTGGTGCATCAATACAACCAAATGAAATAGTGTTTTGATTCCGCCAGATGCATTCATTTTATTCTTGTGTCTGGCTGTCCAAAACAAAAACGCTATGCCTGTTCCCTGCTCCACTAATCAGCGATGACTTGATGCGTCCTCCCACAGAGAAGGGTGGCACGTTGCTGGGCATGTACAGGAGTATCGATATGAATCTTCACAGATCTTAATGTATGTGCTGATGCAGAAGTGTAATTTGGCCTTTATTTGGCAAGTAGTATTAAATTACTTCCACTTCTCACTGATGTTGAAACAGAAAAAATACAAGTTTTGGTCCACACATGGATACAGCTCTGCAGCATGGATAATACTATTGCTATTCTCTTGTCATACTTTAATATGAATTCCCCTTTTGATACGTGTGCATGAAACCCTGTGCATGTGGGTGCACGCCATGCACGCACATCTCTGCTTGGCCTTTCTTTGTGCATTGATGATGGGAGTCATGAGCAAGCCGGTGACAAAGCAAATCCCCCAGCATCAGACACGGACCCCATACCAGGCCCAGGGTCACCAGACAGCCCTCCACAGGGCAGCTGCCGTGGGCAACAGTGATGCCATGGCTGCCCTGGTCCAGGGAGGCTGTGCCTTGGACTTACAGCAACGGGTGAGTTCTATTGGAGCCTTGTATCATACCTGGTGGGGTAAGTGAGAGCCAACACCTGGATCTGTTTATCAGTATCAGCCTATATGGTGTCAGTACTGTCGTGCATCTCTCATTTTGGTCCTAGCTTTGACTGCGACAAAAGTGTGGAGGATTAAGTATTGGAAATTTGCTCCCAATATTCAAGATAAAGATTATTTGAGGTTGTGAATCTGGAATATACAATGTTATAAATGAGAAAAAATAAGGATGCATGTTTAATGCACTGGCAAGGGTGCATGGCGGGGATTAGAAAATAAAAGGTACCAATCAACATGTATTTGGTGTATTTTTCACATTTGAATATATATTTATTTCCATATAACACAAAATTGGCTAGTTCAAATGGCAAAATAAAATAAAATGTACTGCCACAATTAAAGGCAGAGCTTTATACGAGCATGTAACTAGACTGGGGGTGTGCGGTGCGACTATTGTGGAAACTCACATCTTAACACGAAAGCCAAATGCGCTGTTTAAATTACCAGTGATTCTGCCTTTCGAGAAGCAGAATCAAGCTTGTATAATGCTTTCTTAGTTACTCCAATGCAGTGTGTGATCTATGTGTTTGTGTTCTAGGATGGCAACACAGCGCTCCATGAGGTGTCCTGGCACGGCTTCTACCAGTGTGTCAAGCTATTGGTCAGGGCAGGAGCGGATGTTCACGTCAAAAACATGGTTAGAGAGGACCGAGACACACTGTAGTACTTAGAAAACCTAAGTAGGTGACTGAAAGCATAGATGATGATGATTGGTACGCTTAATAATGTCATGTAATGCAGTCGCCAATCCTATTTAGTGACCCAACCTGATCAACTAGCAAGATGACCTAATAAAAAAACACAACATTATATTCCCCCAACCTTGAGAAAAAAGCAGTCTCAGAACCTGTCGGAGTCAGGGCATTTAATTTCTTATTAATAACACATAGGATATCAGTATATCCTACTGATTATTAGCTTCTTAAATATGTACTAAAACAAAATCAGCCACACATGAAGCAATTCCAATTCCTATCCTAAACATAAACGTTTGAGATTCCAAGTAGTACCTAATACATGGTCGTAAGTATAGGTTGTTTGGTCTGGAATCGTGAGTGCATGTTATTTACCTTGACATGCCTACACTACTTTATAGGAGACCAAACAAATCAGGTAGAATAGGTGCTTTCATTGGTTGAGCAGGTGGAGTGACCCATATTGACACTGTTTTTCAACATGTATTTCACAAAGAAAGCGTATGTAGCGTGTTTACGTGTCACTGAAGGTGAACGTTGTTCCTGCCCACCTTGCAGGCCGGGAACACCGCGCTACATCTTGCGTGTCAGAACGCACACGCTCAGAGCGCCCGCATCCTACTGCTCGGAGGTTCGGCGGCTGACACCAAGAACAACGCAAGTCCCCCCCCCCCCCCCCCACCGCCCTCACAGACACATGCACACAGACACACACACACATCCGGCCACCCCTAAACCTCTGGTACCGTCTACCACTGCTGTCCAACACCCTGATATCAGTTATCAAGGACAACATCAGGTGTCCTATATGTCTGTTTCTCACGCCTACTGATCCGCTACAACTGGTATGGCCCTTCTGTAAAGAATTAAGTTAATTTAGTACCAGTATCATTTGTCAAAACAACTTCCTTGTACCGATTCCGTTGAAGGACAACATGTTGTGGACAACATAACAGTGAAATTCCATACAAGAAGTATTTCACAAAATGTCTTATGACAAAGACCAAAGTGGTATATTGCCATTGTTTACATTGGTGGGAGGCGTGCACATGCTAAATGCTCTTAGGCAGAATGGGCACAAGGAAGTAATTTTGCCAAAAGATATTGATAAAGGATGATTTAGTGAAAATGATCCTGGTAGTGATGCTATAGCCTCATAGACTGATTTCCTCAAGGATCTATACAAAAACCATATGAAGGATCCCCTCTCGGTCCTTTATGCCTTTAACCACACCCTAACGTCTCGTTTTTCCTGTGTGTTATATGATATCAGTCTTATCTCACAGAAGCAGCGTTGCCTTTAACCAAAAATTAGATGAACCAAGTGACTCTATCGGGTGGTTTTTAGATAGGAGATACCTGCCTGCACTTGGCTTCTCGCTACAACAACCTGAACGTGCTGAAGATCCTCCTGAGTGCACTGTGCTCTGTGACAGAGAAAAACCAGGTACTGTGTGTATACCATAACTGGAATGACTAATGACTAACATTGTGTGTTTGTCAAAGCTACATAATGCTACGTCAATATCAACTGCTTTCATCATTTGACTGTTGATTTACCGTGACATTACTTTGGTCTGTCCTAGCTTACTTCTTTCCATGCATTTGAATAAATTAATTCAGTGAGCATCAAATGTGTTCTTGTACATGCTCCTGCCCACACACACACACACACACACACACACACACACACACACACACACACACACACACAGCTGAATTGTGCCCTCACTGATCTCAGTGAGATCAATATTATGAGTAAAAATAAGTCAACACTATTTATTTGATTCAAGGAGCACTCTTTTAGTACCAGATACTCACTTACACTTCCTCAGAAGTCAATTTCAGTTGAGACTGTGCTCAAATTGCACACATGAGCAACTCTGCAGAACCCTGGAAGCTAGGACTGAAACCGGTTGTGACCTCCCCAGGAGGGGGACACGGCTCTCCACATGGCCGCAGCACTGAACCACAAGAAGACAGTCCAGCTCCTGCTGGAAGCCGGAGCCGACGGAAATGCCCAGAACAACGTAGGTCTCTCACCTCATCCAAGCCAAGCATTCAAACACTCCTTTCACCTTCTCGTCTCGTTTTAAAGTGAATCGTCTCTTTTCTCTGTTCGACATTCGCTAATTTGCATGTAATGAGTTTAAAGTAATTTTCCTGAATACTGAAGCATACAGTTGGATGGGAATCTCCCCCACTCTCTCTCCAGGCAGGTAGGACGGCCCTGGACAAAGCGAGGGACAACAACAACAAAGAGGTAGCGATGGTCCTTGCCAGGGCTCCACAGGTGGGTTCATCTCTACATTGAGCATGAAGTTGTTTCGCAGCAAAATCTCACCCTCATCGGCTCTCTCACTTTACAGCTCTTGAATCTTACCTACGGCAGCTTTATGCAATCAATTGCAAAATGTATACTGCACTATTAGTTCACCAAACAAACAAATGAATTGAGGTAGTTGAGCCAACTAACCGAAGCCAGTAATCAATGATTTTGTAGTTGTGTAAACTAACTTGATCAGTATCTGTAACTAACACTGTTGGATTGAAGAGTTGTGTTTAACTAACTTCAAAAATGTAAAGGTAAAAAAAAGTATAACCAGACTTTGTTAAATTATCTTGTGCTGTCCAGGTGCATCACTTCATGCGAGGAAGAGCAATAAGGAAGAGGAGAGAGAGAATGAAAGCAGAGCGTAGGACCCAGTCCGTCACTAGAGCAGATATACTGTCCAAAAAAGTATGTATGATGCTAAAGAGTAGTCAACTATACCGCCTCTACAACATAGCTTTTCTTGTCGAGTTTGAATGTTGTTTTGTTCAAGGTTCTTCTGCCTCCATGTTTTAAACTATTCAAATATTTAAAGGAAATCATTTAACATGGGGTTCCACCAGTCCAGTGATACATTATCGTACATTTTGAGCTGTTGGCTTGTTTTGTCTTATACCAAAATTGCCTAATATACATTTTTTAAAGGTTCCCCTTTTAGAGATCCTGTTATGGGCTGGAAAGGGTAGAAGTAGTATTACAGGTCAAGGTAGAGGAGCTAGGCAAAAGATGGACTACTTCACAGGTTAGACTTCTAAAAAAAAGTCAACTCAACAACCTCATGCTGTGTCTTGTTGCATCTCCTCTGAGTAGGAGAGTGTCTCGCCTGCCGATGACAACAAGCCAGACACCGTGCAGAGGGACACCAGAGCGGCCATCTTCACAACCGGCCGCCATTGTTATTACCACCACCGCCGCAAGCTTGCCGCAGTGACCAATGGAAGTCCTCACAGCCGACGGCGTGGGGAGAAGTTGCATGTAGACCGAAAACCTTTCTGGATACTTTCATCCATTGATGCCATCCCCATCCCCCTCCATGCGTTACAGCAGATTAGTGTAGGGTGCTTTGGTAAATGTAAAGAACCGTAAAGTGTCAGACCGTTCATGTTTCATTATATAGGTAAATTCATTATATACGTAGGTATATTAATTACATAGGTACATGTATTTGTTATGTGCCACAAATGGATTGCTGTATGGGTTGTTTTGTGTACACTTAATGTTTTTGATTGCACTTGTACTGTTTTTGCTGTACCCTGTGCATGTACACAACAAATTTCCCCCTGGGGCAAATAACACTTTATTCAATTGCTGCTAAAATAGCCTAAAATTGCCCCATGCTTCACCAGGACCACACCTGAAAATGACAAGCAATTTCATTTCATATCAGTAAATAAACAAAAGTAGTCGTATGTGTCATTCCCAGGCCATGAATGAAGACCATGCAGGGAGAGGAGAGGTAGACCTTTCAGAAATCCAAAGGAGGAAGGGGCGTCTCCTGTCCGGCGACCACAGGGACCCTCAGAAGACCGGGGCCTATCAGCTGTACACACTTTACCGTGACAGAGACAGCGTCGTAAGACAGGTCTGTGTCTCATCGTCACATCTAGCCATGAAGATGAAGCCAGGAATCTTTGAAATATTAATTTGACAGACTTTGACCCAAGACTCAACAAAAACCTGGATCATTCTTCATTGTGGTTTCAACATTGCACTGACTCCTCTAAAAAAACTTTGGAATGATGATAGATGATAGTAGCTTAACACATAGGGCAGCAGATACAGTATGTTTTCTCTATCAACTCCTATTTAAGCTGTGTTCGAGTTACAGCAGAAGCATGTAAATGTGTTTAAAACTTGTAGCCAGTCTTTGAGAAGGATAAAAAAAAAGTGTAGAAAGTTTTGACATGGTGGGGTGGGGGGCTATCCCAGGCTCCTGCCAGCGGGTGCCACTGTAGGCCCCTGTTCCAGAAGCTAGAGGGCCAGATCCAAGCCACGCAGGAGGAGATGAAGTCGCACATGGTGAGCTTCCAGGACCAGATCAACGTCCAGCTGGGAAGGATGCACCGCAGGAACAGACATCAGGTATCTTACTTCACTGACTTGTGATGCGTCATCTCAGTATCACATGCAAATTTAAATAAAACAGGGAGGAGAGTCAACATTTCCTACCACACATCTTCTAATTTTAATACATTTGCAGTTGTATAGTGCTTTTCAAGGCACTCAAAGTGCTTTACATAGTGGATTTTGGGGGATATCACACCCCATTCATTACTAGTATCTAGCACCCACCTAGGTGATGCATGGCAGCCAGTATACGCCAGAACGCTCACCACATACTTGCAGTGGACAGCTGAGGAATGAAACTAGCCAATTAGAGACCATGGGATGATTAGGGGGGCCACGTTGGTACAGAAGCCAGGTTGGGAATTAGGCCGGGACACCGGGGTTTGCACCAATACTCTTGCGACGAGTGCCATGGGATCCTTAGTGACCAAAGGGCGTCATGACCTCGGTTTAACGTCTCATCCAGAAGATGGGTTTCAGGTTACTTAAATGCAGGCCATCATTGCTTAACTGACAAACAGCAGAATTAGCAGCATGCTTTGCCTTGGGTCCACCTGTGGTCTGATGTATTCGTTCAGATCAAAGTGTTGGACATGGTGAATCAGGAGAGAGCTGCCACAGAGAGAGAGGACATCTTCTGCAGGATAGAGCAGCGTGTGGAACAGGGCAGAGAAGAAGCCCTGAGGAGCCAGGTACAGGAGCAGCAAACCTCACCTAATATTAGAAAATAAAACGCTGACCATAAACCACACATAATTATCTTTTTGTTTTGCCTTGCTTGATCTCATCCAGTATAATATTTAGAAAGCAAACTGTGTTTTCCCCATCTCAAGCAGGCAGCGATTAGCCGGGACATGAAGAGGTGGTGCGTGTCCCAGATGAAGGACATGGATCTCCCGCCCACCCCCGAGCCGTACACCCTCCTCCCATCACCCTCTGTGGAGCGTTCTCTAGCAGACACAGACCTGCTGGAGTCCACTCTCCCGCTGCTGGCTCTTGTGCCTGGAGACAGCAGCAGCAGCACCTCCCTGGCCACCTACGTCAATGTTTTCCCCAGCCTTTCCTCCTCCTCCACCCTGGACAACGGTGACCACCACCAGACACCAGAGAGCAAATACTTCGAAATCAAAGTGGAGCGGTCCCCAGGTGTGTTCCCATCCAAAACTATATCGATCCGACATGAATAACTAGCTTGGTAATGATTGGCTCTGTTATCACACACACACACACACCCTGCAGTAGCATCAACCTGTGACCCAAAAACCATAATACATTGAAACTGCTTCGACTGCTAAGCAGAGCCTGCTCGCAAAGCCCTGCCGGGAGGTTTCTATGTGTCTGCCGGCACCAGAAGGGCTCTTGAGGCCTAAGTACATACAGTATATTTGAAACACTTACTGAAACACTCATAGTAAAGCTGAAAGCAGTCCTACTTTGTTTTTGTCTGAATGCTTAGTGTTGAACTTTTTTAAATGGCATTATCTGTGTTTGTCCACTGGGCGGTTCTAAACCTGCAGTATTAAAACATCTTGATGTAGTAGAAAGATAAAAGATTCTACAAAAGATTCTAGTTTGATTTTATATTTTAAAAATTACATTATTATCTACACACCAAGATATTAATTGGACACAGTATGAATAACTACCCATGTAAAGTGCAAAACAATTTCAATACAACACAAATCACTATCAGTCAATTCAGCAAAGATGCATTAGTTTTGGGCCCCCTGGTGGCTGTGGGGCCCTAAGCAGCCGCTCAGTTGGCTTATAGGGCGGGCCGGCTCTGCTGCTAGGACAGTTAGCACTTCTACTACAGCTAACATGACCGTTACTGCGATGAGAGTTCATGTTTTTGCTATGTGCTACAGGTAACACTACTGCCTCCCTTGATGCTAGCGGTAGCATCAAGTGAAAACAAACATGATTACGCTGATTACGCGATACAGTGAATACTTTAATCGTACAAACGTTTTAATACATATGGAGAAAAAAAAGATGTTCCTTCTCTCCCACCACCCGACTCTCTTAACGAGAAGACTACGAGAACACAGCCCTTTTGACCCTGCCCACCAACTGCAGCTCAGGCCTGCTGGTGAGCTCTGCTGACCCCTACTGGCCTCCAGGAGTGATGCTCCATCGTTCCATGGCTCCTCAGGCCATCATGGGCTTGGGCAGGGACAGGGGCAGCTCCTCCTGTAGCAGCAGCAGCAGCAGCAGCAGCCAGTTGGTTGGCGGTGAGCTGGCCACCGCCAAGCCCAGAGAGGCCAAGACACTGAAAAACAGCGGCCAGCGGTTGGGAAAGAGGTACGGCTGGCCATACAAGAGACAGCTCAGCGAACCCGTGCTGGCCCACAGGCAGGCCACTGCCGGCACCAGCAACGACACTGCCGCTACGCTGGAGTTCTTCGTCAACCGGCCCGTCCGGCCCACTTTCATCCAGGAGAGGAACAATCTGCATGCCATGGAAGTGAGTTTATTAAAGAGGGGAAAAATCCAGGAAAAGTTGGACCAACTTGATGTTGCATACTGCGATTTTCCCCAACAAGCGTATGAAGCAGTACCCTCTCATATTAGAAAATGGCCAAGCTCGACGGCCCCCCTTTAAGAAAGGGGGGAAATGAGAGCAACAAAGAGTTGTAACTTAAAGAGAATCTGTTTAGGGCCGTGTTCTAGTGCTACTGGACTGGATTGGATATGCTGGAAATAGATTTTAAGGATACTGGAAACTCAATGACAAACAATCACAAGTTCAGGGCCTTGATTGCTGATCTGGAAACATTTCTGTGATTAATAAAGCCACATTTTGTGCAGATTTTCAGTGATTGGAAATTGGGATTGTAAATGTGGCACCCTATTTGTATGTATTGTTGTATATGAAACAATTGATTGACACCCCTAACATTCATCTCTCCCATGCCTCTGCCAGGTGACTCAGCAGTTTTTTGAGACGGTGTCGATGCAGCTGGAGCGCTGGTACGAGAGGAAGGTGCAGGAGGCCAAGCGGCAGGCGGAGCTGAGGGCACAGCAGGACACCGAGCAGCTCCTGCAGCGAATCACCACCCTGGAGGAGGAGCTACAGAGGCTCACACCCAATGACAAGACAGAGAGCACATGATAGCCATGCCCACTCCACAAGTTCCCTCCCCCGAAGCAGTGACTGCTACACCAATGATAGATATGTCATCCACAAAAATAAAAGGAGAGAGTTGAAGGGTGAAAGAGTGACTTTGTCTCTACCGCTATTTCTTGCTCTTTCTCTCGGCCCATAACCAGTGCTAAATGTTTTTTTGCTCTGTTTTATGTTCCTGATTCTCTGGTTTATTTTGTATGATTTTGCATGTTTGGAAAAGCTCACCAGAGCAACGAGTAGATAGTGGACCATGGATCCATGAAGATCTATAATGCACTAATGATTTAATGTCAGTCACATCCCACGCCTACCATCCCATTATTTTGTGTGTGTGTGTGTGTGTGATTTATTCAGCTTTTTATGTTTATGGTTTGTTTGAACTAGAGGGTTATCGCACAAATTAATTAAATGTACTACAACCACCATCTACCATAGAGATAGTCCTTGCAATTTATGTTTTACCAATACCTTAACACAACTACACAAGATGCCCCTAGATAGTCAAATGTAGCTCTTCATTTATTTCATGAATAATGAAATGAAAGACCTATAAACTATCAATGCCTCATTGAATTGATGTTCCATTATTCATAAATACATATATACAAATAAATACAAATCAATATATAGCTTATATTCATAAAATGTATATAACTTAACACACACACGCAAGCGCACACACACACATTCTTCCTAGGAAAAATTACGTCACTTTTGCCATTCATGTGTATTGGGCTTTCAATTTCAGATATCCTGTTTTGTTCAGTTTTGATATCCAGAAGTCTTGCTAGGAAAAACTCTAATTTCAGATATCTACAATTCAATCAGTTACTAGTCATCATTTTAAAATGGCGTCCTATGTACCCCTCAACAGATATCCACAATACATTTGTGGATATCTGCAAATGCATTGTTTCTACTATTTTCATTCTTACTAAGATTGTCATTTTTACTCGTCATAATAGAATTAGATATCTAAAAGTATGTTTTTGATATCTGTAAATCCAGAATTCAATTCTGCCTAGTAATGCCAATTTGAGTTAAATTAAAAGCTAAAACGTCCTTCCATAGGCATAGTTCATTCTAGATATCAAAAATACAATTGTGGATATCTGAAATTGAAAGCCCAATACACATAAATGGTAAAAGTGAAGTCATTTGTCCTAGGAAGGATGTCATTGTGGATATCCGAAATGTTCTTTTGACTAGGAAGAATTTAATTACAGATATCTGCAACATATATCCAGTCTAGCTATTACATGTTAACATTATAGCCTGCTTTGTAAGTATTTCATGATATCTAAAATGTAGTTTTGACTCCATCAACTATCCATTCTTACTAGTGAGAACACAATTTAGACTGGGAGGAATGCTATTATGGATATCTAAAATGTAATTACAGATAGGAATGTGTAAATGTTAAAACGGCTTGCCGTGTCGGGGCGTGGGGGGGGAAGGCCGTCGATCCTCGCAGCACTGCATCCCCTTGTCCATCCAGCGTGGCTGTCAGTCGGGCCACGGAGCACTTAATGACCCCAGCCGTTGCGTAACCCCGACGGTCCCGCGGTGACACCGGACAGTCGGCCTCCACCGCCACAGCAAAGCGGCGGCTTCTGGAGGGAAAATCAGATCGATGCCACATCGACTCTTGTCAGCGAGGGATGGAAACCTAATTAAAGCCCCGCAGGCCGGTGCTGGTCACTTTATGCAGCGGAGCGCGACCCTTAGTAGCTCTCACATCCACACACCATCATACACGAACGACTAGGCTTACAGTAGCCTACTACTGTATTAGTAGTAGTAGTAGTACTGCATTGCTTTCTTTCCTCCACGCTGAGGGGTGGAAGGAAGAGTTGAGCAAGGCAGCATCATTCACAAGCAGGCTACACACACACCTGTTGTTGGTGAGATGGATGTAGGTGTTCATTACATTCAAATAACAAATAAAACACCAACTTGGTATGTTACATTTTCTGACACTGTTAAATGTTCTAGCCCCGTAGGTTCTGCTTATCAATGGACAATAGACCCTTTTCACAGAGGTGTCATCGTAGGACAAACACAGGTTTTGCTCATAGGTGTCTGCTCCTTGTGTACCAGGACACGGGTAGTTTATCTTCACTAGTTTAGTCTACTAACTGTGTCCTGGTACATAACAGTAGCAGACCCATTATTAGTGTTATGAGCCAGACCTGTGTTTGTCCTACGATGACCCCTCTGGTAGAAGGGTCATTGTATGCACTACTATGGTGGCTCAATGCACTGCAATTAAAGAAAACACATGCAAATAGACAAAAAACAAGCAAATTAAGAAAACATCTTCATCATTTAACACATGTGCAGCATTTAGAAAACGCGCTGCAAATTCAGACAACGTGACACATTACAGGCAACACAATACAATGTAGGCAACACAACACGTTACACCAAACAATATCTGAAATGTTTCCAGAGGACACTTAAAAGTGATACACATGTGAACATGCTTGTTGTTTTACAATGTTAAAATAAACCAAAAACACTTACATTTTAACTAATTTTCAATACTACTGACAGATAGCCAACTTCAATAATGTCATGAGTCACAAACCATGGCAACAGCAAGCGTGTCCAGATGTATTCATGGCTTTTAAGTCTCCTCTGGAAACACTTGCGTTATCGTTTGATGTAATATGTTGTGTTGTCTGCAATGTGTCGTGTTGTCTGCAATGTGTTGTGTTGTCTGAATTTCCAGTATGTTTGCTAAATGCTGCACATGTGTTGTGATATTGATGAAGTTGTTTTCTTAATTTGCTTGTGTTTTGTCTATTTGCGTGTGTTTTCTCAAGTTGCAATGTGTTGAGCTCTCAGGGCCACCGTACGTTACTCCCATCACATCATCCACACCACAACAAATCACCCGAAGTTCTCAGCCTGGGCATAATCCATCAAACAATCCAGTAGCTTTTTAGGTATGACACATTTTTAATGCTACCACACATAGACTAATAGTTACGTAGGTCCCGAGTTCAACCCTCTACATCGAAGGCCCCCAATTAAAAAGGTCACATCTACAGCGTAAAAGGGTGCCAAAGGCATCTGTTACGAGTGACCAAACAATAAACAAATCTTTGCTCTCCCTGCCAACAAGGGTGATATCGACGACGATGTGTGGGTGGTAGGCACAGGCCAGCATTGGCATCGCTGGTGCGGAAGGAAGAGGCAGGAGGGGGGTGTATGGTGTAAGCCAGGGGTGGATGGGGATAGGGGTTACCAATTGCTTGGCAAGATGTGCCATGGGCCATTGTCCCGTCGGGAGGCAATCAATTGTCACATCCTGTAAACCCTGCATGCAATGACACAGGAGCACACTAGCAGAGTCCGCACAGCCATACTGCACACACAACAGACGAGAGGATATGGTGAGAGTGACTGAGCGAGAGAGAGAGAGAGAGAGAGAGGAATGGGATTCGTTTTTGGGACGAGTGCAAGGCGACTCCAACCTCTGAAGTTCTCCGTGGGGTGATCACGTTGGGCTTTTTCCTACCATACCTTTGCGATGGTTTGCGATGGTAAACATGGCTAACCACAAGAACAAATGGAGTGACAACCCGTATCATTGAGAATGTAAGTGTTGCATTGTTTTTCTTATGGAGTGGAGTTCAATGTTGTTAGGTCATGTACACTCCCAGCCTTCAAATATTTGACATCACAGCTTGGACACAAACACTGCCATTGATATAATAACCTTTGTATTGGACAGCTCTTATCCTCATTAAAAAAATGTGAAAAATGTGAAATGTCCCTTGTTTATGTCATATTGGAGACTTTTCTACATAGAATGAGTGGTATATTCGTATCTACATTTACATTAATAGCCAATACTGGCAAAAATAATTGTAACCCCTGACAACATTTCTAAATAATTATACTGTCTTTGTCAAGTGATATGTTAAAATTACTACTTTGTTACTACAACATACATGTGCTGTACATAGCAGGGATAAATGTAAAAAAGTAAAACATATTTGTCTCTCCAGCCCAAGGGCATGTGGCAGTGAGACCATGGGTGACTGGAACCTGCTGGGCAGCATCCTAGAGGAGGTCCATGTCCATTCCACCATCGTGGGCAAGATCTGGCTCACCATCCTCTTCATCTTCCGCATGCTGGTGCTCGGGGTTGCCGCCGAAGATGTGTGGGAGGACGAGCAGACAGAGTTTGTGTGTAACACTGACCAGCCGGGCTGCAAGGCCGTGTGCTATGACGGTGCCTTCCCCATCTCCCTCATTCGCTTCTGGGTGCTGCAGGTCATCTTCGTGTCGGCGCCCTCTTTGGTCTACATGGGCCATGCCCTCTACCGTATCCGCTCCCTGGACAAGGAGCGCCACCGGCGGCGTGCCCAGCTGCGTGAGGAGCTGGGCGAGCCGGAGGTGGCACTGGATGAGCACAGACGCCTGGAGAGGGAGCTCCGGCGGCTGGAGGAGCAGCGCAGGGTGAAGAAGGCGCCCCTCAGAGGCTCCTTGCTGAGGACCTACATCATCCATATCCTCACACGTTCCGTGGTGGAGGTGTGCTTCATCCTGGGCCAATATATTCTCTATGGCCTGCGCCTGGAGCCCCTCTACAAGTGTGAGAGGCTGCCGTGCCCCAACAGCGTGGACTGTTACATCTCCAGGCCCACCGAGAAGACCATCTTCATGGCATTCATGATTGTCATTGCCGCCGTGTCGCTTTTTCTCAACCTTCTGGAAATATCCCATCTGGGTGTGAGGAAGATCAAGCAGACAGTATACAGAGATAAGTACTCCGAAGAGGACAGCTTGATTTACAAGCCCAAGAAGAAGCATACCTTACAGCACCTTTGTCTCATGCGCCACTTGTCGCCTCACAACGGACCGTTAACTCAAACCATATTTACCGGGACTCCTGAGGGAGGGACGAACACAGTTCATCAGAATACGGGGTTCAGAGCTGAAAAACAGACGACATTAACAACAAGACACAACATCCTGGCTCCTCCAGGACACTATCAGACCAACTGCATCGTACCTGGATCAAGGGTACCACAGTACCAATCAAGGACAAGCCAGGAGTGTGCCACTCAAGGCCCCCAAACCCATGAAGGCCCAGAGATGAACACCAGGACTTTGGTGGACCAGCACCCTCTGGTCTGGGCTGTGGTTCCTTGTAATGTAGAAGGCTGGCAAAAGGAGCAGACTCAAGCTACTGAGGAGCTCTTTCGACCCATTGAGCACCCTCAAGCGCTCCAGACTCTGGGGTACAACATGGCCCACAAGCCCAGCTTTGCCACCAGGGATATGGAGGAGGAAGTTGAGAGAAAAGACTCAATGGGCAGTGATCTCTTTCACCTGAACCACAGGAAGACCAGCTTCATGGTGAAGCCTCCATCTGAGAGCATGTCCACCGTCAGCGGCTCTAGCAGCCGCTCAATTCATTCATCGGAGGAGTCTGACGAGCTGGGCTCTCTGCAGGGGGACATGCCTATGATGCCACCCCCTGGAGGTCGCAGGATGTCCATGGTGAGTGAGAAGTAAACATGTCTGATTCATGTTTTGTATTCACATGAATGGATACCCATGGAAATTCAAGATTTGAGGCAAATATGAAGTAGCAGTGTGATGTTAGGCGCCTTGTATACAAGTTTATGGTGCAAAGTATCCACTGTTAATCTTTATTGTTGCGCAGCATTAGTCTTTGATTTAAAATAATGCTTAGCCTAAAGCATCAAGCATGCCTTTTATGATAACACGCTATTTAGAGACTCACACAGTTATGGCAAGTAATCCCAACCAGTTATTGGAGTTATAAGTTGGGGTGCAAATGCCACAGTGGAAGGCACAAAAACTAGAGAGTGAGTACAATGAACAGGAAGGACATTTTGAGGAAGGGTTGTGGGCATAAAGTATGAAAACTATGAATGGGCATTTTAAACTCTTTAAAACACTTAGCACTTGACATGAACATAACCAAATGTGATATACGTTTGTTTGAGCCTTATTTGATCCACTAAGAACATATTTTACATTGTGTTGAATATACCAATAATGATATATTCCCTGTCTTTCCACAGAGTGTGTTCCTGGATATCTCCTCAATCATGAAAAAGTGAAGAGAAGAAGCAAACGTAGTGTGGCATTCACTCCAGCGCCAACACACGTCACCATAATGACTACAAGGTGTTATGGGATGGTGTTTAGGGGTGTGTGTGGTATGAGAAAGCAAAAAGGATTATCAATTAGGCCTAATCATATTAACGCGTTAATTCAGAGTGATTCATGAAAAATGAATGAAAATGAAAGCATTAAAAAAATGATAACAAACACATTTAATCTATGTTGCCGACACTCCCAGATTGACTGTAACGTTAGGTAAGAATCGGACCCAGACTCTCGGTCTGCAATAATCAGGGAGATATACAAAGTGAATGTAAAACATAAAACATTGAGTACCATATCAAATATTTTTTACTAAAAAATATTGATATGATTCTCAATATTTTATCGATAATATATTTTTTTTATCCTGGATTATCACGTGGCAAAAGCCTCACGTCACACAATCCAGAAATTAATTGGCGGTTGGCTCGCTGTCTAGCACGATGGATGCTGAAGAGCAAGCTTTGCTTGGCCCTCTGAATGGGAAATTTGCGTACAAGAAAACAAGATGGGACTATCAACAAACAAGCAGTGCTTTGCATTTATTGCAAACAAATATTTGCTTTCCATCGATCCACATCGAGTTTTAGAATTCCACATCAACGCCAAACATGCTGGAAAGTGCATCTGTTAGCCTGGTTATCGCTGTTGCTAGCAACTCAGTCAGCGTTACAACCCTTTGCCAAACAACACTAATGGCATGAAGCCAGTCGCAAAAACTAGTTAATGTGTGCCACCGACAAACTAACTAGATTGCAAAATGGATAGCTCTGGACTGCAGGTCAATTAACATGGTGAAAGACAAGAGGTTGATGGAGGTGATTCAAATTGCGTCCACCGACACACCTACATTCCTCCTCAAGAAGAACCATTTTCAACAATATCCACAGCTTGTATGACTCCGAAAAGAAGTCGAAAGAGTTGATATTGGCACAAGTTGAGCATGTTGCACTGACCAGGGACAACTGGTCCTCAGTGAGTAACCATAGCTAAGTAGGTGTTACAGCACACCTAATCGATAATGGATTGAAACTTCACTCCTTCGCATTAATGGTGATGAAGACAGAGGAGAGGCACTATGCAAATGCCTGCACCAATGATTTCCTTGTGGTGGCAAGGATATGGGGAGTCGAGGATAAAGCCACATCTGTCGGGACCGAACAGCGCAGCCAACATGAAAGCGACAGTGAAGATTCTTCCTTTTTGACCATGTATTGCCCACATCATACAGAGGACAATCGCAGTTTCGCTGTTGCCAAGTGCCACATGATAGTGGGGCATTTCAAGCATAGCCCCGCTAATACCATGGAGCTGAGTAGACAGCAAGTCGTGCTCGGACAAGTGGCAGAGCCACTGGTTCAGGATGTCTCTACGAGGTGGGACTCGTCCCTCCCAATGATAATGGCCCTTCAATGGAACCAGGAGGCTGTTAAGGCTATTCTGGACCAACAGACCCACAAGTTGGTGATGCTGACCACAGCTGAGTAGGACAAACTGCACAAGCTGGAGACCCTCCTTGAACCATGCCGGTAGGTCCTCCCAGCTCCATAACGTGTTTGTGTGTGTGTGAGATGAAGGGTGTGTGTGTGGTAACCAGAGAGACAGATGGAACAGAGCAAAAAGCATCATTTATATTTTACTATCCAATTACATGATTTGATTTCCTGATGTCACAAATGTATCATTTACAGTAGGGTTGGGCGACATCCATTTTTTAAAACCTCTCCCGGTGCACCCGTCAAAAAAAGCAACTTGTATAATTAAGAGAGAGTGCCTCTTATGATGTCTGTTTCCAATGTGCCATGAGCTGATACACTCTCTTCTGCTACAGGGTGGAAGTAATTGCCTGCAAATCACTTTTTTTCCCCATTCTTGTTTCATACATAATAAACCCATTAACAAATCGACTAGCAATGAATTATGACCTTCATAAGCTTGCTATTCATAACTTTGTTAAACCGAAAGGAATTATTAAATCAGCATTATATCTGGCTATCGGTTGCCTCAAAGGGGGTGATTTTATAAAAGGAGTTTCAACGGAAGATGGCGCGACGGTGCCAGTCAGCTTGAGAACAGCAATAGCATCGTATTTCATGTTTTTACTCCATATTTTGCATGTATGCCGATATATTTTGAGACATAATTTGACCTTATTCATTTGCACTCATCTTACCTGCTTTTTAAGGTCATGGATTGAGAAAGAAACGGGTGGCTGAAACCAACACCACATGGCTCAAGCTAGCCTCAGTCCTCGACCCTAGGTTCAAGGACCTAAAGTGCCTACCAAGAGGAGAAAGAGAAGAGGTGTGGACCAGGCTGGAGGAGATGCTTCAAGAAGCAGCACCAAGAAGATGGATTGTATAACTCTGATGAGCCAGCAAAGAAGAATCCTCTCTGTGTTGGGCTCAGATTCTGAGTCAGACGATTGACATTGTGCAACTTAGACCTCTCTACCGCTATGAAGCCGAGCCCACCATCAGCATAGAGGAGTGTCCATTGCAGTGGACACTCTTCTCTTACTGGCCACATAGTCCAAAAAAGGTCAACCTTGCATTCTGACAATGTCAATGAACTAGTCTGACTTAGCTACTGATTGAGGGAGAAATAGGTCTGTACATCTTTCCAATAATAATCAAAATGCATTCCATCCATCTATCTTTCTAAGTGCTGCTATATGTGTATGTTAAATCTCACATGTTCTATTAGTGAAGAGTTCAACTGGTATTTGCGCCTTTCCAATAATACAATTTTCAAACTGTGTTCATCTATCTTTCTATGTGCTGCTATCTGTGGATGTTAAATGACAAGAAATCTCACATGTTCTGAAGACTTAAAATGGTATGTGCAACTTTCCAATAATATAGGATTTTCAGAAATATGCTGCATCTTTATTGCTGTGTGCTGTTGTGGATGTTAAATGAAGACAATCACATGTTCTAGTTGTGAAGAGTTAATAAACAATGCATTGCATTCTAATTTAAATCTACCTTGTAATCTCTGTTTATTCCCACATTGGAGTATACTTGACGTTTTGCGTGAAAAAAACAAATTCAAGCATATTCGAAAAGTGTGATTAATTAGATTAATTAATTGGCCAAGCATGTGATTAATTAGATACATTTTAATCGTTTAACAGCCCTAATATCAATGATACATCCACAAACATTGATACACAGTCCTGATAACACTGGGCCAAAATTGGTGCCACAGCATAATGACTAGGTCGTCAAAGTACCAACTTCAAATGTATTTCCATTCTAAGCACCTTAAAAAACGCTTTTTGTAAATCAAGTATTGTGGATCTTTGGTACGGTTTAAATTGATTGTGTCACCGGAAACCACAAACTGTTTGTGATGTTGAATGTGTTGAATGTGTGAGAACGTAGACCCTGGATTATGTGGAATATCCTTGAAGGATGGTAATGCTTCTAATAGCATGGACTATTTTAAACAAATGTAAAGGTTTTCTTTTTTTTCTAAGTCAAAGACTTGTATATTACATGTAGTAATTTGTAAGCAAACTTGTTTTATGGAAAAATATGAATTTATAAAATGTTCAAATTAAAGGCTTCTTAACTAAATTGAATCCATTTTGTCAGCATAACTTTTGTGATATTCAAAGAAAAAAAAGAAGAAAAAACAAATGCTAACTTTGAAATTGTCTCATGCTTTTTGTTTTATTCTGAACACAAAATGCCTAGACAAAAGAGCTGTTTTTCTTTCAAAACATTTGCATATCAAATAATCAAAACACGACATGTTACACAATATTTACAAAATAACAAAAAAGAACAGGCAAATTTCAAAAGTTCAACATTCATCAATAACAAAAAATGGGAGTGGGCTAGATGAGGTTGTTTCTGCTAGTAACAGTCATGTTGTAGGTACACGTAAAAAAATGTCTCACCAAAATCTACAAATACAATGATATAACCACTGTAAAAAGTTATGAAAAAAAAAAGAGGTAAACTGCCTACATATCTATCGTTACAGTCCTTACCTAAAAGAAGAGGTATGCTGAATTGTCCAGGTAGATAAGTGTCAAGGAGTCCAGTCTGTTTTGATGAGGTCTGAGAAAACACAACCTGGGATTCAAGCAAAGCTGCACTTTATCCTTTGGAGTACCCCACTTCCAACACCAAGTAGTCACAATAATCACCTCCAATAATCAAGTTTAGGCTTTCGTGCTATGCTGCGATAAACTCATGGATTTGGTGATAAACTTATGATTGTTTTTACTAGCCTACATGATTGAGTTATTGCTTTTGTTAACAATTGTTGTTTTACTATTAGACACTTAGCAGCCAAATTGACCATACACAGCAAATAGCACACATTTTTTAATGTTTCTGTGAAATTAATTGTTTTAAATGAGACTGGAATAAAACACTTAATTGTAATGCAAATTGTAGTTGTATTGTGCAGATAAAGATTTTGTTTAGAATCACTTTGAATTTGTTTTGGACACACATTGAAGCGTTTTCTGACTTCATTAGATGTTGAAAGGGATGGGTACCCTTGTGATATTTAGCTTTTTTGTTGGCATTGCAATTATTTAACAGTTTTGTTTGAATGCAATCTTCCGCTTTCTGAGTTTGGGTTTCCAAAACAGCTAAGGCAAGAGTTTGAGCTGCACTTGTCAGATGATTTTAATTTCAACATCATCATCATTCATCTAATTAACTGTAATCTTCCTATTAAAACTGCATCTCAGGGCTTGGCCTTGCTAATGCATAAGCAGGAAACACAAAAATTGTAAACATACTCTCATCCCTCTAAGTATAACTTAGTTAGTAAGGACATTTGTGAGTCATAATATATCAAAGACCTACTCTCATCCATCTTTCCAATAGTCGAAGATAACCATGATTAAACACAATAGAGAAATAACTTCTTTTTTTAACACAACCATTACCGAACACAGAATCAATGCTAGGAAATAGGTAGTGGCCTATATTTTAGTATCTAGATCCCCAAACCACCCGCACCCACCCTCACTGCCCCCAATTACTAAATCCACCCCCCCCCCCCCCCCCCCCCCCCCCCCCGCCCCAAAGTACAAATAAATAAATTAGCATGTTCAAATAAATCAACGCCTACATCAGCTGTTCTTCAGTGTTGTCTTGAGTGCTCCATCATTCTGTGGCTTTTTAATAAAAAAAACAATCTCAGGATTATTCGGGGTGGCTAGTTTCACTTTCAGTTTAACCAACTGTCATGCTCTGGATTGGTTGATTATTTCATGACTTTGGGTCCGTCTTTGTATTTGCCTGTCTGTCTGTCACTTTTTTTTTTACCATTAATATACTTCTAATCCATTACACAATCGTACATCCAATCTACAGAGGACGGCCACCGAACATCAAGTGCCAAGAACGGGACCCCAACAACAGTTGAGATTCACAATTTAGATCTAGACTTTTTTTATGATCTGATCCTAAAACCCTCCATGGTGATGCTAAACATTTACAAAGCCAAAACTCATGATATTGACCACCACTTGGAAGTTCATAGTGCTTCAACGTGGCATTGAGTAACGCACACACACACACACACACACACACACACACACACACACACACACACACATATTCAGCCAACCCTCCCCATGCCAATGCCTGCCATGTGCTTCGAAATTGACTTTTCAACAGCAAATTAATTTGGCATCTCCCTCAGTCAATGATGCACTGTTATTTTGTATCCTTGTTGTTTTTTTTAAGCTTGTCATTTGTAATTATGCACCACTAGATGCACTGAATCACAAGCTGAAATATAACGATCCGATATTGTGCGTGAATTTCCAAAAACGACAACGAAAAAAGAAATGAAAATGTAAAACATTTTCAATTGCGCAAACGTCCTACATAAATATACCAACTGCTTATTCCGTAAGGGTCATTTGGCTTCTATGTACAACACAACAACAACAATGGATCCCAAAGCCAAATGGAGGGACATCTCACTCATAGATTCAATAGACAATAAATTACTGGCTCAAACAAACGGCTGTGTCTGATTAAGTTGCTCTGTTGAGGTCAGCCTGTAAGTGCCGGGGTCATTCCTCCATCCTCTGCTTCTAAACGCTAAACATGGCCTCTTGGAGGTGTTCGGATAGTGCTGTTACTGTTTGTTTTTCCAATTCTTTGACACATTTTCTTGTGTAGCACACATTTTTCCTCTCTGTATCACTCTGATATGGGGATGTTAAAAGTAGGAGGAGGAGGATGTAGAAATGTCCGCTTGAGTGCGGCGAATGTGAACTTGAAGTCTGAAGAAAGTAAAATGTGAAACCTTTGCATAATGACAGCTCATTCCACCCAGTTCATTAAAATGTACAAATTTTACAAATTCATACCTTTGGTAACATTTCACTTTAAAGTCCTGTGTCACTTCATAATTGTTGATTGTTGATATCTGTGTCAGTTTTGACATAATTTCAAAACGTGATGCTGAGTTATTTCATTTCTTTAGCAAAAACCAGGACAGGGGGAGTGTTGAAACCATAGGGTGAAACAGACCCCCTTAATGCCACTGGAAAATATTTCCTGTACATAAGTAAATATTGACTTACAGCAACACTATCGTGGTTCATAGTGGTTATAAGTTAGGACAGGACTCTAAAGTAAAAATGTGTGTACATGTTAACAGGGAGACATGACTGAACATTCGGAGTAATTCCTGAGTTTAACCTCCCCTGGCGCACGAAAGAGAAGAGGGGGAGCCGAGATAGAAAGACAGAAGAAGAGTGACAGCAAGAGAGAGAAGGAGTGAGGCCCCGTCCACACGTGTCGGCCTACTTATTTTAATTAGGCTACTTATATTTTTGAAGACAGTATTGTCTCTTTGTTTTGGCCTGCCGTCCAGGCAAAAATGGCAATGTGAAACCGATATGTCTGAAAACGGTGACATCATGACCTCAATTTGCGCATCGGCAATAGACCCTTTTCATGGAGGGTCCATGGTCAATTGGTTTTTACCTTATTTATCGGACACATTGTCGCCACCTACTGGTCTGATATGCCTATGAGCATTTTCAATCGCTTTTGCTGTCTCATGTGGACAGAGAGATTTTCTATTAGAACGCAGTTGGTGTGGACAGGATTTTCTGGGGAAAATGGAGGGGGAAAATGTGCTTTCAAAAATATCTACGTGTGGACGGGGCCTGAGAGAGAGAAAAAGCTGCCCGTGCTAATGGTATTGTAACCAGTCCAAAAGAGATACCTGGTGACCAGTATTGCTGATAAGACAACTCTAGTGTTGTTCATTACAAAAGACAAAAAATAACACCGACTACAAATTGGACTTCAAATATCAAGGTAGAGAGACATGTAAAAGATTCAAAGACTTGAAAACACGTAAAAGAACAGAGAGAAAGAAATAAGAAGTAGGATGCCAGCGGCTTTTTTTTTTAAGTACAACCGTGTGCCTGCTGCTCCCCTGTTGTGCACTTCTCAGTCATTTCCTGACAGAAGTCTACCGTCACGGTGGCGCTACATACATCCCCACTGGAGCCACCCTCCTGGGAAGAAGGAGGAGGAGAAGGAGCAACAGCAGAAGGCCCGCGTTCCTCCCGCCCCAAGCTGTACACCTGCACCCCGGACCCCCGTCTCTCCTCTTCCAGCGGCCCCCGATCGGGACTCGCTGCCACGTTGGACTTTCTTCCTCCTTTTCTTCCTCCTCCCCCTCCTTTTCCTCCTCCTCCTCCTCCTCCTCCTCCTCCTCCTCCTCCTCCTCCTCCTCCTCCTCCTCCTCTTCCCCCTGCTTCGGAGGAAGGCGAGCCAGGATTGGATGTGAGGTCGATGCTGGTGGGGGCCACACTGGCCCACGCGGCCCGTGCCAGCGCCCCCGCGGCGGTGGCGGAGTCCAGAGCAGGGTCCTCATGGATCTTGTCCGGGCTGCCCTGGGTGTCCCGACACACCTCCTGGGAGAGGTAGGAGAGGTTCTGCCAGAGGTCGGCCATACATACCTTTAGCTGGTTGCGCTCACTCAGCAGCTTCTCCTTCTCACACACCTGCCCAGGAGAGGAGAGACGAGACAAGCACGCATACACACACACACACACACACACACACACACACACACACACACAGTCTTAATTAGGCTGTTTCAAGTCTACTAGTAAAGGAACTTTCACAATTATCAAAATGTGCACACAAACAAACAACAAACAACAAAACCATATGCATGAGTGGCTGTCATTAGATTGTAAAAAGGGTGAAAAAGGATGAAAACAAATATTACGGTACATTAGTCAAAGACGAATCACTAACTAATTGCAGTCATAGGGTAAGTGTCAGGTTAAGGGGTATATGTAGAGCCATATGCTTAGGGTCAGGGGTTATGGTGTGTATTGTAGAGCCATAGGGTCAGGGTGAGAGTCAGGGGTTAAGGGGTGTATTGTATATGGTCAGGGGTTAAGGGGTATATAACCATAGGGTCAAGGTGAGAGTCAGGGTGAGGGTCAGGGGTTAAAGGGTATATGACCACAGGGTCAAGGTGAGAGTCAGGGTCAGGGTGAGGGTCAGGGGTTAAAGGGTATATGACCACAGAGTCGGGGTGAGGGTCAGGGTCAGGTGTGAACCATACCAGCTTGCGGATCTCACACTCCAGGTTCTGGATGCAGTCGAGCTTTCTCTTGCGGCAGCGCTGAGCGGCGATGCGGTTCTTGCTGCGTCGGCGGACGTCATGGATAAACTCCAGCTGCTCTGAGGTCAGCTTGTGCATCTTGACGAGGATCTGAAAGTCGTTACGTGGCAGGTTGGTGATCTGGTCCACTGGGAAGGGCAGCTTTACCTGCAGAGGGAAATCACACACAATGACATGATTAGGTTGACATTTTTCATTTTGTTGCTTTAGGTCAATCCTTTGTTTCATGAAGCTGAAATGCAGTCCCTTCTCCCAACTTTTTGGAGAGGAGTGATCAACCATTGGCAATGAAAAGCATTTCCATTAGAGGAATTGAATAACTATTGGAGAAATTAAATGTGAACATCTGATGTCAACAAGAAACAATACAATTGGGAAAGTAGGGTAAGGATTGGGTTAAGGTTATGTTAAATAGCTTAGGTTAAAACACATAATCAATTGAAACAAAGGACCAAGGAGTAAACTTGTTGCCTTCAAAATACAGTTGTGCACTGGGGAACAATGTGTTGAACAATATATCCACTAGATGTCAGTATAGAGCTGCGTATCAAGTCACATGTTTGAGCGAAACAATAGGAGCTCTCTTTCATTCCCAACAAAACTGCATTGTCTCTTGTCCATTTTTTATTTTATTTTACGAATTTCATATGGTGGTCTAATTATAGGTAGGAATGTTGATCCAGCGCATGGGCCCAAGTGCCTTCTAACCCTAGAGACATGGGTTAAAATCCCCAGCTTCAGCCCTCTGCATTTGGATGTGGGCCTATTTCCTTTGTTTGTGTGGGTCACTATTGTATGCTCTCGTTTCCTCCCACCTCCAAAGACATGCGGGTTTCACTACTGGGAGTGAATCTTACATTAGATTTGTATGTGTGAACCTGCAATGGACGGGCCTTCTCTCTAGGGTCTTTACGCTAACTCATTCTACTTGTGAGCTGGGATAGAGTCCAGCCCATGACCTTGATCATGGATGGAGGAGTCTGCATTAGGTGGACA
>JAOPHQ010003447.1:132500-155000 GCA_030340625.1 Merluccius polli
CGGAAAACTGCAAAACCATTACAACTACTTTTATGTTGTTGTCCTTTACATTTAGTGGCATTCGGTTTTTGATGACGACAGCAAAATAAGCACATTAGAATGAATGGGAAACATTAATGAATGTAATGTGTAAATGTAAGAATTACAAACAAGTCCAAGCATTCAGATAATTTATATAGTATGTGTAGGCAGGCAAAAACCTGTGGTTAGGTCAGTGACTCTTAGGCTAATTACTTTCTCATTTGAAGCCAATATCTACACAAGCTATTTGAGGTGTGTACATTACACTAAGTAGGAGGCTAACCCCAGGGCAATTAGGCCTCATACAATTAAGGCGGCATTTAAACCTTTTAACTCAGCTGAGCATCTGGCTTCACCAACTATCATTACCTGCAGTGTATGCATATCTGTATCCACATCATGACAGGACTTTTGCTTTCAGAACTTCTGTTTGAATGAGAGATTCGTCACAAGATCTATTGAAGTCTGAGCCCCAGCACCTAAGTTGGTTTCAAGATAAGGACATGGGGGGGGAAATGTAATAAACATGTGCTAGAAGCAGAAGACAGATATACCGACCTCAGGCCCTGGCTCTCTGGGGACGCCACACTCGCTGTCCCCCTCGGAGAACGACCCTGACTCGTCACTGGAGTTGGTCCCGTTGGGTCCGTACCCGCTGCGCTCGCGCTTGATCTTGGCGCGACCCTGAGAAAAGACGGCATCAGCGGCATGGTTGCCCTGCTCCTCGCCACCCCCGGCCAGGCAGCGGGCCAGCCCCGAAACAGAGCCCGAGCGGGAGCGTGAACGTGGCGAGGAGGACGAGAAGTCGTACTGGGGCAGGCTGGACGGGGAGCCTCCGCTGCCCCCATCCTCCAGGTAGGAGAAGGAAGAGCAGGAGCTGGAGGTGCGTGTCCGGGGCTCTGTGGCCGGGTGGGAGGGCGAGCGGGTGGACATCCTGACCGGCACAGGGATGGGGCAGCTGGTGGTGGTGGTGGAGCGCGACCGGGCGGCCGAGGAGGCCTGGTCCCCGAACATGGAGGAAGAGGAGGACAGGAGTGCGGAAGGGAAGTGCTGGGTGGAAGGGACGCCGGGTGTCTTCGGGAGATCGGGCAGCAGATCTTTCTCGGAAAACTTCTGCTCGGAAGAGTAGGCGTGGGCCGGTCTTCCCAGATGCTCGCCGTCAGCCGAGGAAAAGATGACGCTGCGTCGATCCAGCTCCGCCTCAACTTTGGACCCGTTGGCCGGCTCAAGCGAGGTCCCCTTGAGGCCCCCGCTACGGCAGTGGCTCTGAGTCGCCGTGTCCCTGTCGCGCTCCCTTTCCCGGGCGAGCTCTCGGTAGTGATCCAGGGACAGTCTGCTGGAGAGAAGCTGTTGGATAGTTGTGCTGGGAACGCCTGTGAGATCTAGGCCTCCCCTTTGAAGGTAGGATCGCAGGCAGGACGTAGGTAAACTGCTGCTGTCGTCGGGGGACAGCTCCGAGGCCACGGGGCCTCCCTCCACCTCCAGCTCCATCTCCAGCACCTCCTCCTCGGCACAGGACTCAGGAGGGCAGCTAGTGCCGACGACCTCCCCCTCCTCCTCAAATGTGAAGGGCTCCTCTTTGATCCTGGAGGGGGTGAGCAGGTGCCCTTGTGAAGGTGGAGGAGGAGGAGGAGGAGCAGCTGCTTCTCCTCCAGTCAGCTCCCCAAGCCTGGGGCTTGGGGAGCTGACTGAGGTATGGTTGACCAAATTTGCACCATTGTCGTCGCCATGATGGCTTTCTCCATTTTGCTGCTGGCGATCGCAGACCTGGTACTGATACTTCCTGTATTTGGCACATCGGGGCAGGTCGGTGGCTGCATGGCCTTGCTCGTCCTGCCACTCCGCGGTCTCTGCGGCAACATCCGTCAACCTCACTCCCGGTGGCTTGGACAGGAACTCCTCTTCGTTCGCGATGACGTCATCGTCGTCATCGTGGTTCACGTTGCCATCGCTGTCGTATGCTGCTTGGCCGTTTGTGATGTGGTGCTCCCCGTCGTTCTGCAGCTGGGCCTGGAGGAAGCGGAAGCAGGAGTCCTCCAGGTTGTGCACGCCAAGCACATCGGCGCAGCGGATGACCTCGCCGATGTTCTCGCGACTCAGCACAAGCTTGGCCGTGTAAGCGAACTGGAGCAGCGGACCAAAGCCCTTGGCCGTCACCTGTGGCAGAAAGAGTGAGCAAGCATGTGAGCCAAGTATGCTAAAGCATGGGGTGGGAAAGTTTCTTGTGTTTTGTGCAGGATGTGTAATTCAAATGAGACAGGTGACACTAGGGCACAAAAAGCAGTCATTAGCTTTTTTGTTGGTGATGCAACCCCGTTGAATTTGTTAAAGCTGTACAGCTTCTACACAATGAACAGGTGTATAAATTCAATGCAGTTTGTGACTTAGCTAGTAGTAAGTAACCTTGTGAGTAATTCTGTCAGGCTTACATCACAGTAAGATGACAGTGATGTGAGTGTTTTTCTTAGGTTATATTTGGGGGATGTCTATCCCCTAGAATGAATCCTATAATCCTGGTTGCAGTAGAAGACCTATGTCTAGCCATCTTGAATTTAAATCTTTTACATTTTATTCTCAAATTCCTCTCCGGGATCACCTTGCTCATTCATCTCACTCAGCCCATTTTTCATGGGTGAATGAATGTGTCTGTATGTGTGCGTGTGTTTTTGTGCATGTGCATTTGCATGTGTGTGTGTGTGTGTGTGTGTGTGTATGTGTGTCTATTTTCAGCTAGTGTCAGCAGACACCTCCTGTGCAGAACTGTGTATTTCTGGGGGGAGGGAGGGAGAGGAGAGAGAGAGAGACAAAGAGACAGAGATAGAGAGAGAGGGGGGGGGGGGGGGGGGGGGCGAGATGAAGAGACAGAAAAAGGGAGGGCGAGAAAGATAACAGGCAAAGATGTTCACACTCCATGTTAGTATCAAACATCATGATGAGGAATAGAACACAGAGAGAGAGAGAGAGAGAGAGAGATGGAATCATAAATTGATTGCAGGTGTGGGGGAGGCAGGGAGGGAGGTGGGAGGTGGTAGAATCACCATAATGTTCAACCTTTATCAACATGCTCCAAAGATGGATGAATCTGCAACTATAAAATACTGGTGAACTACTGGCAAAATTGCATCACTAAGGGATCACCTGTTTATAGACAGACAAATAGAGCACAGGTGTGTTTGGCATGTAACACAAAGGAAAAATGTCCAGTGATGGCCGAATGTGGTAGAGTCACATTAATCAATCACCAGGACATATCTAGGCCATTCTACTGTATGGTAATGTCAGATACAGGCATCCATTGTCATGGTGGATGACAACCTTTTCTTCTTCTTCTTCTTCTTCTTCTTCTTCTTCTTCTTCTTCTTCTTCTTCTTCTTCTTCTTCTTCTTCTTCTTCTTCTTCTTCATTCAAGCTCTCCTACGATGTTTCTATTGTCATCACGCTCACCACCAAAACTGTTTCCATGTCTGGTACCTCTGAGCTACACAATGTGGGGACACACTTTTGTGTGTATTCAGCTTTGTGCATGTTAACACTTGCACAGTTTAATGTGTGTGTGTGTGTGTGTGTGTGTGTGTGTGTGTGTGAGTGAGTGAGTGAGTGAGACAGAGAGAGAGAGAGAGAGAGAGAGAGAGAGAGAATGTAAACAGAATGCGGATGGAAGATCAGCTGGTGTGGTGGCCTCCAGGGCCATCATGGGAATTAGGGAGTCACCTAATCTGGTTGATTCCCACCACCAATCATTTGATCATACTGTTCTACTCTAGGGGGTTCCCTGATGTATTGGGACAGATCACCTGCCAGGAATTATGGTGTCACAATCATGTGAGTATGCGAGTATCAAAAGTATGATATTTTTAAGGGCTGTAATTGATGATGATTTCAACATACCGACCAAGTTATAAAGATGTTATCCTTGAAACATGTTGTACATGACTGCAATAATTTAAAAAATCAAAAATATATCACTTTAAAATAAAGTGTTGTATTATTTGAGTTGCCTGTTCATTGAGGTGGATTGTTATTCTAGTCGTTGATTTTTTTGAACATTTAAACGTTTTGGTTAAAGCTGCTATCAGCAATTTACGCTCACCTCACTATTTTTTTAATTTCATTGTGTTTGATCGACTCTCATGGTTCACATGCATTCGGCATTAACAAATGCATGAGAACCATGAGACTCAATCAAAACACAATTGAATCAAGGCAAAGAGGGGCGAGCTAAAATTGCTGATTGCAGCTTTAAGACAGTTAATTGTTGAGATGTTTATGACCACTGCCATTGGCTTCAGCCGTTCCTCCTCCTCCTCCTGACATACAATCCCAAACATATCTCCCCTACAGTCATAGCCCCCCCCCCCCCCACCCTGACCTCTGACCTCCAACCTCCAACCTCCGACCTCCTACCCCTCACCTTCTCAGGGAGGCTGATGATGGGCTCGGCCTCTCCGGCGCGGCCCAGCAGTGCCTGCAGGAAGTAGCGGCTGCTGGCGGCCAGCACGGCGCGGTGCGCGCGGATCTCCACACGGCCCTCCACCACCACTGTCACGTCGCACAGGATGCCGCGGCGCCGCTGCTCCTCCAGGCTCAGCAGCACGTTGGCACAGTGCACCTTGGACTCGTACACGTAGACGGGTGCCGCACCGGACCCCGCCGCAACCCCCCCTGCCGCCACGCCCTCCGGGTCCCCCTCGTCCTCTGCCACCACGGCCCGCTCCTCGCCGCCGGCCGACATCCCTCCTGCTTGCACCCTGCGGGAGACACACAGAGGTATGAGATATACACCATGACCAGAGAGAGAGACAGAGAGAGAGAGAGAGACAGACAGACAAAGACAGAGAGACAGGGAAGGAGACAAAGAGAGAGAGCTTGAAGGTTTGCCTCTCCTCTGTCCTTGAAGGTTTCCTGGTTTTGTCATTTGTTGTGTGTGTTGTGTTGTTGGCCTACATTTAATGATGCAGGTGTATAGGGTCTGATGTTTTAAACCACCAATCCAGTTAATCATATCCATGAATGTGTGTGTGTGTGTGTGTGTGTGTGTGTGTGTGTGTGTGTGTGTGTGTGTGTGTGTGTGTGTGTGTGTGTGTGTGTGTGTGTGTGTGTGGGGGGGGTGTTCAAGGTGTAAAAACAACAAATCCAGGTAGAGTGCCTTTAAGGAGGAGGTGATTCATATGTAGAGGTCTTGAGCCACAGAAAGGAATTGGTATTATTTCTATATTATTTGTATTGCAGGGAATTGAACCTGTGAACTGGGCTTGGCCAATCATTATGAGGTACTAAGCACACATGTACACATGTATGAGTCTTTGGATGTAACGTGTTACTACACATATACATTCAGTGCATCTAGAGGAAATGGAGCAGGGCAGTCCCATTGACTCGGAGCAGTTCCCATCCAGTGCGTTTTCCATTGTGTTTCATTTCAATGCTGCAGCACTTAAATCCCCAACACAGACAGCTGAGCATGCAGTCTGCTGTCTGATCAGCCCTGGGCTCTGCCTGTGTATGTGTATGTGTGTGTGTGTGTGTGTGTGTGCATCCATGGGACAGTGTATGAGATGTGTGTGTGTGTGTGTGTATGTGTATACCCATGGGATGGTGTAAGTACTTGGTTGCAAGGTGTGTGTGTGTGTGTGTGTTTGTGTGTGTGTGCTCGCTAGGCATAAATGAACGGACTGTGTGTGTGTGCTCGCTAGGCATAAATGAACGGACTGTGTGTGTGTGTGTGTGTGTGTGTGTGTGTGTGTGTATGTGTGTGTGCGTGTGAGAGGTGGGTGTGGATGCTACTGCAGACTTTTGCTGATTCATGGGTTTTGAATCGCAGCGCACAGCAGCAGAGACTAGCTGGTATACCCCCCCCCCCCCCCCCCCACACACACACACACACACACACACATGCCAATCCTGTTAAAATACTGAATCATTCACTTCTTAACCTCCCGCACATCCCAAGATCTGCTTTCAGTTTGAAATCAGTTTCTGTTTGTGGACATTGTGAGATACAATGCAAATGCAAATATTATTATTATTATTATTATTATTATTATTGATTCATTTATTTTTAATAAGGACTAATTATTCCAAGGTTGCATTGCTTCAAAGTTGCATTGCAGAGAGCTGTAGCTAATGGCCACCTTCTTTGGACAGAACCTTTCTGACATGAACCTCCAGAAACCTATCGGGACAAAGACACTTGCTGTGTATTATCGGGTGTGGTGCCTTGTGTTTGGTAAAAAACATGTGAAACCTCCCCCTCTCTCTCTCTCTCTCTCTCTCTCTCTGACATGCATGCAGGTGCAAAGAAGAACAACACACCCGCCGCTATTTCACACAGGATTAAAAGGGAACCACCTACACACTGTCAACGTCTTTGTCTTTGAATTAGCCGCGCCTTCCGACGCGCAAAGAGATACAGCACCGTGTGCTTGCCTCGCGTTTTCGTACGTCCTACAAAAGACCAAAAGACTGGGGGTGGGGGGGGGATATTTTAGATGGGGGGGAATGAGGGGGACTGTAAACAAGCCATTGCTGGCTGTTTCATCATTCGGTGTTCTGGGTGGTTGTGTGTGTGTGTGTGTGTGTGTGTGTGTGTGTGCATGTGTGTGTGTGTGTCTGTCTGTCTCTGTGTGTGTGTGAGGGGGGTATGTTCTGCCAGCACAGCAGTCTGATAGGCAGCTTAGAGATGCAGGACATCATCTCAAAAGTAAAACAATTAAAATCACAGCTAGGAGAGAAGAGGAGAGGAGAGGAGAGGAGGGGTGAATGCAAGAGGAGAGGAGGTAAAAAGAAGAGAGAGGAGCGCAGAGGTAAGGGGAGGAGAGGAGAGGAAGCAAGGAGGCGATAGCTAAGGAGAAGGGATGAGAGGAGGGGAAATAAGAGGAGAGGAAAGGAGAGAGGAGAGGAAGCAAGGAGGCGATAGGTAAGGAGAAGAGAGGAGAGGACAGGGAGGGGAAAGGAGAGGAGAGGAAGCAAGGAGAGGAGAACTGTGAGGAGAAATGTGGATGGCGGAAGAGAGGAGAGGATCTGAGAGGGTGAGAGGAGAAAAGTGTTGAGGCATGCAAGAGAAGCAGCGATGGTGACAATAGAAGGGAGACTGCAGTAAGAGGAAGAGAGACGTTAGCGCAGAGCAGAGGGGTGGCGATGAGAGGAGGAAAGCAGAGCATGAGTCCTACTGGTGACCAACTGAGTTTGAATAAACATTCTGACAAACTAATGCTAACAGGTTACCGTTTCAATGTCTTAGCTCACTGACTGCAGTCTGTAAGAATGAACAGGTGAGCAGCAAACACAAACACATTTCTGCATTAAAAAAACAGAAAGCAAACAAACAGAAAGCCCTCATTCCATTCACATCTGTGTAGCTCCAACTATCTTTGCAGCTTGTTTATTGACATTACAGTAAATCACTAGCTCTCCATCACATCTAACCGAGCTAAAGGAACCCACGAGGTCAAGAAAGCCACACTGAGCAGAAGGAACAATCGAAGCGTCTCTCCAAGGGTCTTCATATGTCGGAGCCCCGTAGCCTAATAGTGGATATCAAATGTGAAGCTCAGTGACCAGCCACCTGAATGACCTTTGAACCCTGTTAGACCAAACACCATCACTGGTAGGATCACAGTGTCTCTAGCTACAGACATTACACTCCTGAGTGGATGCATGTATGGAGAGCCCGGAGGAAAGTAAATAAGAGTGAACAGACACCTCACAAGGGACACAGCGGTACACACTGATCCTAAAAGCCCGGTTCTTCGACACCACTGTCACCTTCTACATTTAAAGGCCTTGTAGCACACAAAAACAACAACATTTACGTTATTCCTCAAGTCCTCAACTTCACACCACCCCCCCCCCCCCCCCCCCCCCCCGTTTCAGAAAGAGCAGTGGCCTACACACACAATAGCCACCTTTTTTTTCCTTTCAAATTCTTTCAAATTTGTCTTTTTTTAGTTGCAGCCAGTTGCTCCGTTAGCCTACATTCAACCCAGCGACCGCATCAATCACACAGACACATCTGAGGCGGTGCCAGCCTGGCCAACGAGGACAACACACACACACACACACACACACACCCACAGTATATATAGATAGATAGATAGGGGCCCAGAGGAAGGGCCCAGTGGGCTGTTAAATTATTCATCACAGAAGCAGAGACGCCTGGCTGTGACCACTCAGTGGTCCTCCCGCTCCGTGCTGCCTTCCCAACTGAAAAAAAGGAAAATTCATTAATTAACAAATAATTCTGTATACACATGGATATGTGTGTGTGTGTGTGTGTGTGTGTGTATGCCTCTGACAGCTGTTAAATCCTATACCCCCCCAAACCTTACACAAACCAGGAAGACACACACACACACACACACACACACACGCCTCTCCTCTGTCCTGATTATGTCTCATTTTTAATGCATAGAGTCTATGGGGTATAGGATTGTGTGTGTGTGTGTGCGTGAATGCGTTTCGTGCATGTGTGCGTGTGTGTGTGTAGAGACTCATACATGTATGTGCACACGTCAGTTTGAAGTGTGTGAGTGAGATATAAAAAACGTGCATATATGTACAAATGAAACGTAAAGTTGGTTTACTTTTATGACTTTTATGTCTTTTTTTTTAATAGAGTAAGTTAAAGTGATTGTGTAGGAATTGCCCCTAAGAAAATGTTATTAACAAATCTGAATCAAACACTAGCAGCCACATTACTTATTCATGAACCAAATAGATACTTTGCAGAATAAAATGTATGTATAAATAAGGGTCCATTATTCTTTAAAATGTGTATCATTTTATCTATAAAAACAGCCTAAATCCCCCTCAAGCTTTCTTAGTGCTTTACTATATATATAATTTTAAATGTTTTCTCCAAATGCAAATTATTGTTTTAATGAACTGAATGTTATGTCATACGGACAAAGGTGGACAAAAAATTGAGTTGTTATGCCTTTAGGACTACATGTGAAATTGTGATTCAAAACGTTTGGATGGAGTAGCAGCAACAATGAAATAGTTGTACGAGTGGGTGAAGCCTTCTGGAAATACTTTCCCCTTTTTTGTGTTTTTTTTTTCTCATTTCATTTCATTTCGGCCACTCTAGAAATCCAAACTTGTATAGGAGGATAAGTCCGAAATGTATACAAACTAAGTAAAGTGGGACCAACTCATCGCAACTGAAAGAACACTAAACAACACTAGAGACACACGAGCGCGGCAACCCTTTCACCTCAACAGCAAGAGGTGTAAATATCACCAAGGTTTCCTCAGGCCAGGAAGCACACACCGATGACATCAGCGTCTCCCGCCCTCAACAATGGGCCATTGTCAAGCCACTATAACTGTAGCTCAGCGGTGGTGGTCTCGCTTCCACTTGTCCATTGACACCCAGATATATGTCCTCTGGTGAGGTCATCCCCTGAGAGTGTTTGAGTAACCCCCCCCCTACACACACACACACACACACACACACACACACACACACACACACACACACACACACACACACACACACACACACACACACACACACACACACACACACACCTTCTTATAAGGCACCCTCCCACAACTCTCACAGTCAAGTGATACCTTCTGATTTAATAGGGAAGGGGACACCGCCCCCCCCCACACACACACACACACTACCTTTCTCCATCTTCTCCAGACAGAAGTGATAGTGTGGGAGGGGGTCACAGCAGACGCGTCTGAAGGACAAGCGATATGGCGATGCGATTGACTCTGAGGGTTGGAAGACTGAGAGTGGCACGTTGTGAGGTAATGCATGTGGAAAGGAAACACATTTCTGTGCATGAGTTTGCTTGTGTGACTGTGTGTGGGTGTGTTGGTGATCTGTGTGTGTGTGGGTGTGTTGATGATCTGTTTGTGTGTGTGTGTGTGTGTGTGTGTGTGTGTGTGTGTGTGTGTGTGTGTGTGTGTGTGTGTGTGTGTGTGTGTGTGTGTGCTCAACGGATTAAATCACAATCCATTAATGCCGAATTGCTGACATAGCACGTTGTCTCGCCCCGTCAATACTTGTGGTCACCTTTCATCCTAAAGCACCAGAAATGCACACACATACACTTGTGTACACACTACCCAGTACACACAAACACACACACACACACACAGTTATACACCCACACACACACACAAACACAATCTTCATCATCATGCTGAATGCCTACATTTAGGCCAAGCGACACAGCAGGTGTAAGAAATTGCCATCTTCAGAAGATCATTTGTAATCCTTAGACAGTTCCACTACGTTTCCTAAGGAAGCCATGCTAAATGCGCCAAGAGGTAGGCGAAAGGTAGGGTGACCAGATGTCCCTGTTTTCCGGGGACAGTCCCCGTTTCTGGTGGCCTGTCCCCAGCTTGAGCTGCCCCCGGATATGTCCCCGTTTTTAGAAAATAGGATTTTTTAAATCTATTTATAGATTTTTAAATGGCTATTCTATTCTAGTTTGCTGATGAATATTAATTTCGAGACAGTTGGTTCGAGACTAATTAGTCTCGTGTCTATCTGATAGGCTGTGACACGACCTCGCTACATGGGGGTCTATCTATCGACTTTATAAAGCAGACATGACCGATCATAAACAATAGGCTATCAATACAATACAGAATGATTCCCTATTTGAGTAGCCTACTTTGGCTTGTTTTTGGCTGGTTTACCAAAGCTTAAAACACATCATAGTAAACCCCTGGGCATGTACTGCCCAATATCTAACTACAGTACTACATTTACCATGATAAGAATAGGCAAAATGTAAATATGTCCCCTTTTTTATTTCAGAAATAATAACATCAGATATATTGTTGATATATGGACCAACAAACTACAAATGTCCATTTTTCATTTCAGAAATCTGGTGACCTTAGTGAATGGTCTACATGGTAACAAGTCCCATCAATGCAAACCTGGTGGCAGAGGTCAAAGGTTAATCCAGACATTCTCTTCAAAAAAGGTAAACACTGAAAGGAGATTCCTGAAATGCGCCCCACATTTTCCACCATGAGTTACACCTGATCAAATGCGATGCTCGCACTCAAATGCCATAATCTTAGCATTGTAAAATGATGGACAAGAAATTAATTAATTTCTAGGTTGTCATTCAAGTTCAAATAGTTTGCTCGTTTGTACACCTTTCATTAGTGATGCAGTGAATGGGTAATCTCTCTCCTTTTGCGTGTGTCCCTTTTTTGCAGGACAGTCGACTACCCGTTACATTTCCTTACCTCAATGCAAGCAAGCAACTTGGATGTAACATTAGGAAATGTATGCATCCATAAGCCCACAACATGTCTCACAACCTCATAGCCCTCAAGGGTGGCAACAACAGGCCAAAGCATGGCTGACTGGGTCAACTGACAGTCGGTTGAACTGAGCTGCTAAATACGCAATGCCTCAGGGGCAGCTGACTGAGAAAATAACACTAACTTGGAGTGGAGCTGAAGGAGCTAAAAAGGACAGGTGATGGTGATGGTTCACCCGGTGGAGGTATTTTTAGGGACGTTTCCCACGGCGACCGAGCCAACCGACCAGACACAACTCCTGTGACTCCTGTCAGCCTTCAGTGGTGCACCGCTACACAGGGCCACACACACACACACACACACACACAGGCACACACACACATGCACCTACATCTGTCATACTGGAGCCAGACTCTGGGTAGGAGTGACAAGTGTGTGTGAAACGCAGGGAGAATGCAGCTGAAGAAGAAGCTCCGTGAAGTTCAAGGAAAGAAAGAAAAAAAAGGTTGTCTCTCCTAGCAATTAGGAGTTGAGGTGGCATACGTGTGGGACAGGAGACGACACCAAGCTCGTCATGACTGGACAACCCTGGAGTCATTTCTTATGTAGAACCAGGTGTCACCTGGGATATTCTGGGATAGTCTCAATTCAATTCAATTCAAAAGAGCTTTATTGGCATGAAAAATAAATATTTACATTGCCAAAGCAGTTTAAAAAAAACTAAGGAAAAATAACAAAGTACTACTTAAAAACTAAGCGAAATATAAATTATCAGTATAGTACAGAAAAATTAGGTAATGGTCGGGAATTAATCAAACTATTTCCCAGAACTGGGGGTCTCTCTCTCTCTCTCTCTCTCTCTCTCTCTCTCTCGCTCACTATGTCTGCATGGGCAGCTGTAGTACAGTGTTGTCTGGTGATTCCTTTTATGGTCAAGTTACCAATGGTTATCAATCATTTTGATATTTCAATTCAGTAATCAGTTCAGTACTCCTTTATAAATATAAAATAAAATAAATAAGTTAAACAAAATACAAAAAATGAACAAATAGTTTCCTTCGAGAATAGTTTTATAGTCCTTGGTTCTGGTCTTTCACTGGTTCTATGCCAGCCTTACTGGTGCTTCTATGAAGCTCCAGCTAGATGAGGTGATAAAACCATGCATTGAGATGGCAGCTGCTCTACTTTCTACCTCAGGTGATGAAGTGGTGGCGTGGAATTGAACAGGTGCACTGATAGCATCTTATTGCTTCTCTTACTGGTACCATTGGTATGCCTCATATAGGATTGGATCGCTGTCTCTGTGTCTACCCATCACCTAACACCCCATGCCTCTCACTGTTGATAGTCAGCCGATGGACGTTTTTGTCATTCATTCAGAGCTCTCCATCTTGATATTCAGTGTAATTGTACACTATGACCAGTGAGAAAGACCGGGAAACAGATGGATTGGATACACGTCGAGGGAAGAGACAGAAGGAACTGTATCAAAGCCAGTTTAGTTAGCAGTCGATTTAAGTCCCAAATGTACTGTAATATGTACTAAATGTTATATTGAACACTAAGCATCAAAGAGCAGATCATTTCATGGGGACATTATGACAGCTTGAATTGTGTGTCATGTCTGAGCTGCAATGATTCTGCTCTTTGCTTTAATATTCAAGCACACGAGTCAACTGTTCATCAAGTTGAAAGAAAGAAAATATATAAATGAATATATAGGCTGGAGAAAATGCACACACAAATCAAATAGATTGCTGTAGTCAAATGAGTCATGAAGTGGGTCTAGGCGATGTAGGCGGTGAAACACACACACACACACGCACGCACACACACACACATACGCGCACGTGCAGGCTGCTTTTTTAACGCCTCCACCAAGGGAAAGTGATACGATTGGCATGAACCTATTCTGACTCAAGGGGTTGTAACACAAGTTAATTCTTTGACAAACAACAACAACAGATGAACCGCTGATATCTAAATGAATCAAACATCTCCCTCAAGAGTGACTCAACTAGGTCTTAATGTGACACAAAGCCGTCGGTTGTTTGTTTCCACCTGAATGCACATACATGACAAACATGACTTTCGACGACACAGGCACTGACCTCATCACTGACCTCATCGCTGACCTGGATATGACTGCTTTCCCAGGCTACTCCATGTCCCCTCTCCTCCGCCCCCCCCCCCCCCCCCCCCCAAAAAAAGAGGATGCGATCTCCAGTAGCTTCCTATTCCTGTCTACTCATATCTCCTGTCACTCTTCCTGTCTTCTCAGGGGGGCGGGGGTGGGGGGGATGACGTCACTGGCCTTGATAGTAGTCATGACAGTGGATGAGGAGGGCTTTCAAAATCCTTTTGTTGTTGTTGTTGTTGTTGTTTTTTGTCCTACAGATCTAATTCCACCCGTCTTCTTGATGGTTGAAAAAATGAGAGGTGTCAGGGCGGCGTTGTTGTGGATAAGGGGGGGATAAGGGTGGGGGGTGGTGGTGGTGGCGGTGATGGTGTGGGAGATGCACAACATGGGTATTAATCACTCCTCTTGGAGGCTGAAGAATTCCCTGTGAACGCCTAGCAAACAGCGGCTATGAGGTTTTTGTTCAAGTTTATCTGAATATGTCCAGCAATGAAACATGAATTTGAAAGTATGGTTGTTCTCCTTAGATAGTCTTCTAGCCTCCAAGTTGTAGATGTTTATTATTACATTTTAATGAGGATCTTCTGACCTCACAATTGGTGATCGGACGCAGACACCAGATTCACATGCTAGTGTGTATTAGTGGAATACAAAAAAGCACTTTGTGACTTTTGAAGACGTTTAACTCAACACATTGGTGATTGAGATGCCTTTGTCTGTTTAGGACTAAAGGTAGAAAGTGAGATGAGACTAGTGTGTGTGTGTGTGTGTGTGTGTGTGTGTGTGTGAGTGAGTGTGGGATGTGAGAATCATTGCTACAGGTTTCAATTTCGATGTCCTGTATTGAAGGTTTTGTTTTGTTTATTGAACTGTAGTGGAGCGCTTAGCTTCTATGCCAGGTCAGTGGTAAGCATGTTAGCTACAGTGTGACTCATGAACTGTTGGGTTTGAGTTGGATGGACTGAGAACACATCCAGGCCCATAGGATCCACCAATAGGAAATGTGGAATTAAAGCCAGATAACAAAGACATTGTTTTTCTGTGAAGTTTAACACCACACTCACACACACGCACACACACACACCCGGCCTAAGGCTTGGAGGTACTCAACTGAAACCTGCTATACCTGCTCTGAGTAAAAGCAAAGAATCTAAAACAAAAACAGAAGAACATAAAGAACAACCATGAAACCTTGTTCCTTTCATGCCACGCAGCCATCCAGGCTAAATCCATTACAAAGATGATACAACTGAGATTCAGTGTATCATGAAACTAATTTAAAATATACATTAAGTAACTTTATCCAAAGTGAAAGTGAGGCTGAGGACAAGTGTACAATAAAAAAAAGTGTAGAGTCTAAGCCATAGGAATCAGAAATACAAGGTTAGTTATTTATTTTTTGTATATAATCATATAATTTTGCTCTATATATAGAGAGCAGATATATATCAGAATGGGTTTGGAAAGTGCTAATTGGATATTATGAGCTTACTAGCAACAGCCCCACAGATCCCCTACTACAGTGTTGTGTGTCAGGCTCACTTAGTGCAGTTAATAACATGTGTGTCGGAGCAGATGCTGACGCACTGCGGGGAACAGACCACCGTTAGTTCTCCTCATATATCTGACTCACTGTAAGACATAAAAAACACTATCACTTCAGTAAAAAAAAAAGTAAAGTAAAGACCTGTTTGTGTTGTATGTGCAAAACACAAACATTAGTATCATTTCTATGTTCCAAAATGCAGGCTAGCAAACCGACTGACTTAAAGTTATATCGTAGGCAGGTTGTATGGGTGTTATATTGAATGGGTGAAAAAGTAATTGGACATATACTTCCCAATCATTTATCACACAGAGAAATCAACCACAGAAAATGTAACTGTAATCAATGGGCATAGATATCGTGCTCTATCTATGAGACTATTCAACACCACATTTTCACTGCCAAGATGGATTAAGATCAATTAATTTACTTATAGGCCTACTTTAAGGATAACAAACGTTTGGTGCCACTTTTCAATGCAACAATGAAAGGCGCGATGATGTATGTTGTTGAGTATTCAAAATGAAATGCATGAGTGTTTCGTAAATGATCAACCCACAGCATTACACTATTAATCTGTTTTGTAACACAAACATATTTTAAGTGTATTATATCCGTCTATTATGTAAACGGATCATTTTGAACACTTCCACAACAATGAGAACGGCCCCTGGTACCTCGGTATTACAAGCGCTACTACTTAATAATTAATTAGGCAGAAGTTGCGTCGCAAGAAAAAAAAACATTTGCGTTCTTCAAAACACCAAGGTGTCTATCCCCGGTACATAGTCGTACACATGAGGTTGTGTGTGTGTTTTTTACGTGCAGCATATCATGGCAAAGTGCTTGTTTAGCAGCACCCTGAGTGCTGTAATCCCCCGCACGGAGGCCTCACAACACACCAACTCTAATCCCATCACTTCAAAAGACAGAGCCACGTCTCTCCCCCTCACCGCGGCGGTCGGCGGGCTGAACGCGGGAGTGCGGTAATCCGTTACGACAGGTGGAACCTCCGCAAACATCAGCGGGCCGCGGCGCCTTCCTGCCAAAAGAAGCTCCTCCGCCACCATCGCCGACGGTTACATCAGCCGCTTGCAAGAACCTCGCTCGGGGCCGGAGAGCCGTGTGTGTGTGTGTGGGGGTGCTAAGTGTGTATGTGCAAGTGTCAGTGTACTAAATGTGTGTACTAAGTGTGTACTGTGTGTGTGTGTCTGTGTGTACTAAGTGTGTGTGTGTGTGTAGAAGGTGTGTGTGTGTGTGTGTGTGTGTGTGTGCGTGCATATGTGTACTAAGTTTGTGCGTATGTGCGTGCGAGCCCCGTATCTCCTGCCAACCTTCTGCCATAAGACAGCAAAGGGACAATGGAGGCACACCACTTGGAACGCTTGTTGGTAAGAATTATCATCAGATGTTCCCCACTGTGGATGTTTCATTGGCCCGTCGGTCCATTCACCACATCTCCACCACCTTCACAACACATGAGACACTTGCATCAAGTCTGTCTGTATGTCAGCGTTTTTTCTTCTTCTTCAAATGTAAGCACATTTTGCATTACTTTGCTTATGTTCAAATACATTACCATTAAGTCATTTAGGAGGCTTTATCCACAGTGACGTACAGTGTACTGTATATAGTGAAGATAGCCACTGTGGTGAATATAGATGCAGGTAATTAAGGAGAAGCTAGGGGTTACACTTCTTGCTAAAGCATGCAGACATTGGGGGTCAAGTCCAGAACCTTTCCTACCCTCCAACCACCACCTCCACCATCACCACCACCACCACCACCAGCACCTCCACCACTACCTCCACCACCACCACCACCACCACCACCTCCACCATCACCACCTAGCCCCCCACCCCTGCGCTCAATAACCCCCTCGCAGCACATGATTCACCATCAGCAGCCCCGGTGCAACACACCCGATGATCCTCACACACACACACCCACACCATACACACACATATATACAAAAGAGAAAATACATGTTGTTTACAGATCGTTAGAGACAACAGATTTCTGAAGTCAAGGGTGGAGCCAGGAAGAGTAGGAAGTGAAGTGGAAGTGGTCTAGGTAGGGTGGGTGGGCCAACAGCACCCCTCCCCCACCACCCCTGCCCCTCCCAGAGGTTCAACGGGTTCAGTCTGGTTAATGAGTGACTGACAAGGCAGTGCGCCAGTGCAGGGGCCCCTGCAACTCAAATGCATTCCAAGAATAGGAGCTGGCCTCCCCGCCTCTCTACCATGAGCTGACCCCTGGCCGTGACCCCAGGCTTCCTTCTTCCTGTGGAAGGACTCCCTGTCTTCCACCCAAGACCCCCCCCTCCACCACCACCATGCCAACACGCACACACACACACAAACAGTCCCACACTGGTTAAAACACACTGGTTGTGTGCTATGCTCTTCACTCTGTTGTTGAAGATTTGCTTCCTTGGCTCATGCGTAGTTTGGAATGCACCCATCACCCATCAATTTTTTTTAAAGCATGTTACAATCGTTTTGCTTTTTGCTCAGTGAATATTGTACATTTTTTGTAGTTAACAAAAACCTTGACCCCTCAATGAAACCTGTCATAGCTCTTAGGAGGAACAAAGAACAACAACCGAGTGGTTGAATTACAGGCATGTGAAGACCTTCCCTGTTTCTCCTCAATTTCCCTCTTGTACAATACTTCCCGTTCAAATCATTGTTTTATCTCTCTCTCTCTCTCTCTCTCTCTCTCGTCCACTGTGTGTCCACCAGGTATAGCTATATCCTCAAAGGTAGCTTGAGTGCTGGGTGCTTAGAGACACATAAGTACAGTGGGAGTAATAAACAACAGATTTAGCTTTAGCTTAGCCACCCCTCCTCCCATGGAATGCATGGATGGATTAAGGCCCCCTTTCTGCAAACCCCCCCCACCCCCACCCCCCCAAAACAACAACAAAGACCCTGGTCCACCACCACCGCCATCATCTCCGCCATCTGCCCTCCTGTCTGTGCTAATCACTGCCAGCCATGCCAGATGGGTTGCCGGATCTAAAGGCAAGGTCATCCGCCCAACAAAATCCTGAGCGCCGTGCCAACGCACGTCGTCGTCCGCCCCGTGGCAATGACATTTAGGGTTGTTGTGGACATTTCTGATTTCTTGCCACCCAAAAAATGAACAAAGAAAACAACCCATAACAAAACCAAGAACATGTTTTTTTAACTTTTCTGAAAATGGCGGGAGTTCGAGATATGTTTCGGAAGCTTTGCGTGTCTCCACTCAAGGAGAAGGACGGACGCAGTGTCGGGGGTGCCAGCGTGTTGTTGCCATGACACTTAATTGTAAAAAGCGCGTCTCCCGTGACGCGGACACACGTCGCTCGTTAAAATCTGCCAACCGCCAAAGAAACAGGCGCAGACAGCTTGCTGCCTGACGAGGGGCTTTTATGTAGAGGGGACCAGCGAAGTTCACTCACTCCGGGGACTGGAACACACCATGATGGCATGGCACCATCTCTCTGTCTCTCTGTCTCTCTCTCTCTCTCTCTCTGTCTCTCTCTCTCTCTCTCTCTCTCTGTCTCTCTTCTCTATCTCAGCAACACATCAGATCGTAGAAAGGTGCAAACAGATGGATGCAATGCAATATTAAACAAGCCATAGTAGGTGAAAAAGAAAAAAACATGGCTTTTTTTCCCTCATCGCTCATGTGATCAACCTCAAGCACTTTGAAATGTTCTGTCAAGTATCGACAATGAGGTCATGCCGACAGGGGTCAAGGGTCAAGTAGTTGACTCAAATGGGTGAGATCCCTGTAGATTAGACAGACAGACAGACAGACAGACAGACAGACAGATAGATAGATAGATGTCTTGCATATAAGGTTTCTAGCCTAAGCTAATTAGCGACCCAATGTGTTATTCATACTGAATAAAGCTATATTGGTGTATTGTTCCACCACTGATAGATAGTATTGTAGTCCACCAGAGTTATCAGCCAGTATACTGGCTCTTCTCCTGGTTCTCCTCTGGTGTGTGTCTGGCCCGGAGCACTCCCGGTCCTCCTGGGACACTACGCCCTCATCACCTTGGAAGGGGGCTGATGGGAAGTGATAATGGGCCACGCGCATTATGTGCGCAACTCGCATGCGCCTGTGTGTATGTGTATGTGTGTGTGTTTGTGTCTGCGTGCTCACGGTTGCCAATCCCCCCCCCCCTCTCCTGTGTCTAAGTAAACCTTCACCCTTCACGGAGCGCTGGCTGTGGAGAATCACGACACCCCCCCACACACACACACACCCCAACACACACACACACACACAGGGCAGATATAGACTCCATGCACACCTTTCATTTCACACACATTCTTCCATAGGCACATGCTATGTGCCACAGAATATCTAATTTGCTTTGCTTTGCGTGCATGCACACACACACACAAACACACACACACACACACATGCAGGCATGCTCGGTGTGTGAGTGTGAATTATGCATGATCGCAACATACTTGAAAGTGTGTGAGTGTGTGTGCGGGGTGGGGGTGGGGTCAAACTGTCTCTCAGACAAGCCTGGCAGTAAGGAAGTAAGCTGGATCCTGCAGTACTACTGCGCATGCACGTCACTGTTAACGACTCACCTGGGATCAGTTAGACGGGGAAAGGAGGGATTATATAGAAGACAGGCTGATCCTGGATCAGCACTTCCCAGCTCAGGGAGGTGATTGTGCAGCACGGCCGTCGTTTGTAAATGTGTTTTTGTGAAAGTTTGTTATGGATGTGATCGCTGTCGGGTCATGGAGGGAATGCCCATGTTATTATTATTATTATTATTATTGTTATTATTATTATTATTATTAAAGAACAGTGAGGAAAGTTCAATTCTGCTCAGGGCCATCAGAGTTGTAACACTTAGAAAGCTATGCAGGGCTGCATGTGTGCAGAACTTCCATTCACTAGGACCACTTAAAGGGCTTTTCAATTATTACCTCTTAATCATCCAGACACACACACACACACACACACACACACGTACATGAAAGCAAAAGCTACCATGCTAGACATGGTCAATCAGCATTGTGTGATGATGGGTGACACCGTGCCTAGAGAATGGAGCCAGGGTATGATAGCTGTGTGAGAGCGTGCATATTAAACGCCTGTCTGTTTGAATTCATATTCAATCACAACCCCCCCCCCCCCCCCAAAAACAAATGTATAATAATATTCACACAAATAGAGGGATCACATTGCCATCACATTGCTTTGTATTCTTTGTAGACCAACCCACCCCCCTTTCTTCCTCCTCCTCCTCCTCCTCCTCCTCCCTCCTAACCTCACCTCCACCCTCCCACACCCCCAGCACCATATGGCTGCTATAGTACTCAGGTTGAAAAATACCATTTTACCTTTAAGCCCCTAACTGCTCCCCCCTCCACATAGACCTTTTCTCTGTGGAGGGGGGGGGGGGGGGGGTGAGGCCCAGAGAACAAGAGCGAGGGAGAGAGAAATCCCTTTTGTTTATCTCTGAATCTTGTATGAATATGCAACATTGCTGTGGACAAGTTCACATAGGCCTCACCTGATGTGTATTCCCCAGCGTCGGGGTTGCCCAGTGTGTGTGTGTGTGTGTGGCTGTGTTTAAACATATACATTGTTTAGGTATGAAATACTGCCAGGCAAATGTCAGTACGTAAAAGTCAATATATATATATATATATATATATATATATAATACATGCATATGAGTGTGTGTGTGATCACCTCAAACTAAACAACGACAGTTACTACATGCGTATATGATAAGAGTGTGTGTTTGTGTGTGTGTGTGTGTGTGTGTGTGTGTGTTGATCACCTCAAACTACTAAACAATGACAGTAACTCTCTCAGCCCGACGAAACGGTGGAAAAGTTGTCAGGAGCTCTGCAACGCCTCTATATCGTAACCCCCGCCGCAAGCTTCCCCACCGTGGCCACCTGTACACACCACGCAGACTTTCCTACACACGCTTCTTCACTTTACAAAAGCTCCCACACAAGTATCGCATGGAGGATCTTTCAGCATGCAAGCCCCCCTACCATCACACACACACACCCACACACGTATTTTCTCCCTGTTGCGCACACACACATACACACGTACACACACAGAAAAGCCACAAACTTTCCACAAAGAGATCACAGGTGTTTTGGTGCAGGGGACAGGTAGGCATCACCATATAGCAACATTGTCCTTAGCTACGATATTACAGTAATGTGTGAGATCATGCACTCACACGCTTCAGTAAGGGTGATGTGTCAAATGGGATTTTTGGAGAGCGGGGAAAAAAACAGCATTCTTCTTGGAGATATTTTCTCAAATATGCCTTAGTATTTCACCATGTCTTTCTAACTGAGCAAGACTATTGACTTGGGTGAGTTCAGAGAGTGTTTCAGTCCATGTTTCACCCACCAAGTTCAAGTCCAGTCGCCTGCAGCCCCACAAGTCTTATAAAAAATATTTCACTGGCCTCAGTCATCTCTTGTTTACTACATTCCACTCAACCGGTATTTAAACCGAGAGAGAGACAGAGAGAGAGAGAGAGAAACAGAGAAAGAGAGAGAGAGAGAGAGAGAGAGAGCGGATGGGGGGGGGGGTACTTCTTTCATAACTCTGCACGGCTGGTTGGACGACAACAGACAGGGGTCGGGCGAGTCCCACACCCCACCCCATCGCTCTCTCACTCTCCTTACATTTCAAAACAATGATGTAAGTCTCTCTATTTCCTAGGCGTGTTAAATGCTTGTCCATCGCCCCTCACCCAACACACACACACACACACACACACACACACTTTGTTTTTAAATCAAAGAAATAGGAAATATGGAAAAGAAGAAAGTAGCTCAAGACTGAGCATTAGGGAACCTTAACAAAAATAAATACAAATGCAGAATGCACATGAACACGTATAGGCTATTACAATATGCATTTTAAAAACAAGTCTCAATCACAAAGATAAAAAATAAATAAAAATAAAAAACCCGAATTGCAGCGTTCGTTATTTTATGATTGTGTATAGTCTTTTCCGTGCTAATACTTCATATCAATCAGCAATTATTATTCAGCAAATGCGTCATATTTCACACTCTTGTATTGTGACACATGTGGGGAAGAAGCGTTGCATCGCAGCGTCGCGGCGGCTGCATTCTCATAGTCAGAGACGGAACCACCGCGAAGCGACCAAATGGGCCGAAAAAACGACCCAACGAGACCCGGACCTCGGGGCCGCCGTCCGGCACCAGGCGGCGGCCCGCGGAGCCGCCGTGTAATGCAATGGCTGAAGGGGCGGGAATGGGAGCAGGGAACTGGGATCCTTTGTCCCAGTTCCTCTGCGCGCCCCCCCCCCCCCCCCATTTCCATTTCCCTTCCGCAAGATGACAGAGCGCCCCCCCCCCCCCCCTCGTCGTCGCTATGAAAACTGGAGTCACGCTGACCAGCAGCGACCACCCAGCCGCTGCGCTCCGGCGCGCAGCAAAACAAGCCGCCCGCCGCCCGCCGCCGCACAACAAAGCGCGCTGTCAGCGGCCGCACAATGGAGACCGTCAATGGG
>JAOPHQ010003447.1:160000-167500 GCA_030340625.1 Merluccius polli
ACACCATTCGTTAGAAATACATTGACACACAGTTTCATTTCGCCCTTTTTTACACCCCTCCCTTCCCTCATTTACATCAACCTGCGAAAATACTTTGTTTTTGTGCATTAAGAAACACAATCGCTGATAGAAAAACAGCATTTCAAGTTGGTTCAGCCTGTTGTGCTGTTCAGGATGGCCACGGTGACGGCAGACCATCCCTGTTGTGCCGGAAGGCAGCAATTTGGCAAACAAAGACAAAACAGGCTCAGCAGCTTCCCTCGTTCTAAACAAACCCACTTCAGGCGCTCTAGCCGTGACTGCTGCAGTGAGACAGACGACACCTGAGGCTGGGGGGGGGGGGAAAGAATATGAAGAAGAAGGAGCAACTCTTCTTCTCTTTCAGAGCTTGGTGCAGCTCTCCTGTATGGCAGACTCCCAGTGGACACACACACACACGCACGCACTCAGTCAGTCGCCGGCGGTGTGCCATGCGACCGGCTCTCATGGCGAAACATTTGAACATTTGAAACAATTGCAGCAGAGCAGGGAAACCTCCTGTCCCTTCCACAACTGTCCCCACTCCACTTGCTGTGTTGCTGGTGCTCCTAGCTGCTGCTGTCGTTAAAAGTTGTACCGATGCTGCTAGCTGCTGCTAATGTTGCTGCTGGTTCTGCTGCTGCTGGCTCTGGCTCTTGAGGCCCTGGTAGAGGTCCGACAGTCCCCTGTTGTCCTCCAGCAGCTGGCCGTGCTCCTGAGCCAGGCGTGTGGCGCTCTGTTGCTCCCGCTCGTCCTGCTGCAGCTCCGAGATCAGCTCCGTCCTGAACACGAGGAGAGAGAAGAGAAAGGAGAGAGGAGAGAGTGAGAGAGAAGAGAGCGTAGAGAGAGGAGAGAAAAGAGGGAGAGAGACACGCACGACGGAGTCAAGTCAATTTGTATAGCCCTTAATCATGGTAACAGTCTCAACAGGCATCATACGGGCTACATTATACAACACCCCCATAACCATAAGAGGGCAGCATATTACAAAGTTTGTATTTCGGCTGGCCGTGACCGAAGAAGTTCTTTGTAGATAAACTTGTTTAATACTTTTATTGGTCACTGAATGTTCCATTAGTTAAGACCAATGTCTTGTCTCCATGGACAGGACAGCAGAATGACAAATCAGATTGAGGAAATAAACCAAAATAAATGGGATCAATCACCCCTCGATCACATGACTGATTTAAGTGAACTCAGAGAGGACTTACTTCCTCTGGGCGAGCAGTGTGATCTCCGTCTGGATCTTCAGGTATTCCTGAACCATTCTGCAGTGCTGCTCAAACACCGCCATGGACTCTTTGGAGTTGGGGCACGGCGCCAGAGGCTAGAGCAGGGCACAGGCACATCAGCGCTAGCATTTAGTATTCAAGCGAATGCTTTGACGAAACCCCAAAAAACTAGGATGTCACTTTCGGTTTCTTACCCAACTCCGAAAACAAATGCCAATGAATGCGGCGACATTTCTTTTGGCAGGTCATTGCCATGTATGGAAATATTCAACAACATTTCCGCTGCATTGCGTTCAATTAAGATCATACATTATATGATCAATATCAACTTTGTAGTCTAAACAAATTCTGATGAGAAGATAGTATCATCCAGCACTATTAAATGGTATCATTACATCCATTTACCTGCAGTTGGTAATCCAGTGTCAGGTAGGCCATGGTTATGGAGCTGTCCACACCGTTGGTAGCTAATGAAGAAACGTGCATGTTTTGAATGCAATAGTCGACACAGGGAAACAGTACAACGCAGACATCAGTGTCTGAGCAGCACACATGTCGTTTTGTGCTTCCACCCCCACAAAGCCTTTTAAAGTACATTTGCATACACAGTCATCATACCATCATATCCTACCCCATTGTAAACGAGTGGCACTAATGCTATTGCAAATGATAACAGACATGACTAATGGGCTGCGACGCCCCCTAGGGGTTTGTGGTGGAAAATGACTCATGTTTCGATCTCAACCTCCTTGGCATAGTCTATTTTTTTGACACAAAAAATAGAGACAAAACTATTAAACTATATGTTTATACAGATTTATAGTTACTTAATAAGTGCTGAAGTGAAAAAGGACACATTCATTCACAGTGGTAATGAACTGGAAGAAGCAGACACAAAAGTGCTTGGCAAATGTAAAATGTGCCACTAGTATTTAGTTAGGGAGACGCATTGAGCTATTTTGTGCCTTCAAACACTCTGAAGCAACAGACCTACCAGAAGGACTCAGAGGTATTTTGTGCCTTCAAACACTCTGAAGCAACAGACCTACCAGAAGGACTCAGAGGTAACCTTAGCTCTGATTGGCTGACAGGCAGGGGGGTGGGCCCGGCAGGTTGGGCGGGGCTGTGCGAGCGTCCTGGTTGGCTATCAGAGCTAGACCTCCTGGACAGAGGCTGACTGGCCCGCAGTGTGCCCGTCTGCAAAACACACACACACACACACACACACACACACACACACACACACACACACACACACACACACACACACACACACACACACACACACACACACACACACACACACACACACCTTTTATCAACTGAAGCTCTAGGGATGCGATGTCTAAACTTACTGATACACTTTCCCTACGTTTCCGTTTAGCCACACCCTAAATATTGAAGCTTTAGGAGAACACCACATTAGGGAAAGGGAAAGGTTATGAAACTGATGCCCGTCGATTGGCTTAAATCAGGGGCCATGTCCCGGCACCAATCAGGTGTGGCAGTGACCTATTCAAAGATGGTGCCGTCCATACTGTTTTCCATTTTTTGTATTTGTTGGCTCAACATAGAGCTTTGATCTGTTGCTTACGCTTAAGGCACCTACCTACATCATCATCCTACTACTTTTCTTTGAATACTTTTTTACTTCACGTACTTACTTATTAATCCCATACTTTATGTTGTGACACACACATTTCTTCAATGAATGAAGTACAGAACAGTAGTCGAGAAGATAAAAGAGAGATTCTAAATTTAAACAAGAGTTAAAGCTGCTATCAGCTATTTTTGCTTGCCCCACACCACTGATCGGGGGTTGCATGGGGGGGGGGGGGGGTACCTTAGAGGTCTTGAACTGCAGGGGAAACTTGGCCTCGATGCTCTTCAGGGTTTCCTCCCGCCCCTGCGAGCCTGCGCCCTGGTCCGCACCACCGCTCTCGCTGCGGTTGCTGCTGCTGTTGATGGTGTAGTCCGCATAAGATCCTGTCCATGGAAATGGAAGAGCAACATGGGTTATTCCTTCAACTATATATATGGAGGGGGGGGGGGGGGACGACCAGGATACTTTTAGTCTTCTATGGTTGTATGTCTCCTTTTGCCAAGCAGAGGCAGACGTGATCTGTAGTATGTGGGGCATCTGATATTCGCTTGGGTTTTGCAAGCGAATATCAGAAAATGGTTGTTGAAAAAAGACAGATTTCTTTCAGATTAGTCTTGTTCTAAAGACGGGACATTGGACAATATTTCAAACTATTAGATCAGTGATATTGATATTCAATGCTTTTTTTCATCATGTGACACTCGGGGAAATATGTGTGAAACATTGTCCAACCTGTAGCCTACCTTTACTAGGCTTAATACGAAATAAAACAGCTCTCAATGAGCTATTGAGATTAGGAAGAAAAAAGGGGGACTATTGAATGTCAAACTGAATTCATCATCGTGGATAAAATTGTGTGTTCCGTCTGTCTGAACCAAACCAATATTTAATGTCTCTGACATGAATCAATCAATTTTTACAATAGGCTTTAATATAAAACTAAATAGAATAAGTGTGTATGTTGTTATGTCGGACACACATCACCATACGCGCAGAGTAGAGTTATCAACTGCTTGATTCATTATTATGTTTATGTTATGTTTGTTCATATAATTATAATACCAGTGTTGACTTGTATGTCTCTCATTGTATGTCACGAATATGTCTCTATAATTTTAAAATAAAAAACTGTAAAACTAACAAATTATGTGTGTTCTTGTGTCAGACACACATTGCCATACACACAGAGTAGATTTATCAACTGCATGGATGGCGGCACCCAAGGAAGAAGTAGCGCAATCGAAACCATTTTATATGAATTTCCTGACTAACGATGTTAATAGATGAACAGAAACCTGCGCGGAAGCCTTTTCTCACAGCAGAGAAGGTTTTTACTATACTTTAAACCAGACTCGGCAAGAGCGGAGAGAGCAAGAGCGTCACTTAGTTATTTAATTTGATTGGCTGGAGTTGAGGCAGCGCCCATATGTGGAAATCAATTGCCCAGCCAAAACCAGACTGATATTCATTGCGAAACGCACAAGACTCCCAGCCGAAATGCTCTGGGTTCGATCCCTGATGTCTACAGTCTAACCTGTAGGCATCCTAGAGCGAGATGCCTTAACCCCTTCCTGCTCCTTAATGACATGTATCTGAATTCACTGTAAGTTGCTTTGGATAAAAGCATCTGATAAATTACTAGGTAGTAAGAAGCAAATCTATAACTATATGTTTGTGCTGCTCATTCTGGCAAGCTAGTGCGAGTGAGCGAGCGAGCACAATATTCTTCAGCAAAAGCCTGACTATATGGTCTACCAAAAAAAAAGTAGTTGCCCCCAATAGCTTTTGCAATACCTTAACTGCCATAAAGTGATGTCTTTTCCACACTCAAAAGTCTCTATGAGTAAAAAGACTGGGGTGTTTCATGTAGTCGTTTCTGTCACAGTCACCTTTTTTATCAATGCACAAATGCGTGTTTTTACAAATGTGTATTTGTCTAATCTTTGTTCTACTCAAGTTGGTGAAAGCAAAGTCGAATCTGAATTGGGTCAACAGCAAGCCAACCACTGTTTTTCGGTGACGATGAGTGAAAATGTGTCCATTGATGTATATGGGCATATCACCAGGAGGTGTATTGAATGTGTATGAATGTATGTATTGAGGTGTTGGTGGAGCGGGTCTTTGGTGGAGGTAAGTCACCGGTACTGGTGGCTGAGGAGGAACCACTCCTGTTGCCTGAATACTGGTGTGGGAGCTGGAGGGGCTCATCGGAACCAGGGAAATACTATAGAAACAAAACAACACACATAAACAGATCAAAATACAGGCGTCCAGACGTGCTTTTCCACAGTTTTATTTCAGTTCCTTCACCTGGTTCTCCAAGACCTATGTTCACTTGTGTAATTACTAGCATTTACCAGCTACCAATGAAGATGAGTGTGTACATTAAGAATTCAGGCTTCAACATGAGGGTGACATGTAGGCTAATAATTTCAAAACCAGGGTTAGGGGCTATCAGATAGGGCTGTACAATATGGTAAAAAAACGTACTTACGAAAAATTCCGATTATTTCGACAGATATTGTGATTGCAATATGAGTGGGAATAATATTTTCTGCATCACAATTTCCTTTTCAGAGAATTTTTTTTTTCTTAAATCTGGAGAAAACATTTGTAGGCCAGGGCATCTCTGCTGCATTACAGTATTTATTTTTACCCTTTTTACCCACATTTTACCCTTTTCAAAAAATTGCAGCTGCTGCGATTTGGATATTGCACATGATATTGTGATTTTGACAGTATTTCGATTAAATGTTCAGCCCTAGTATCGGATTGTGAAAAGAAACAAACTTGTGCTTGTACTGTCCGTTTTTATATTTAATGGAGGGGCTCGACCCTTCAAAACAATATTGAAATTTTGTTACATAAAATCTTTCCATTGTGTGAAAGTACTATCCAATACTCATATTTTTATACATGCATGACAGTATAATTGCAATGTATAACTTGGAACAGTATTCCAATACATTGCTTCCGACCCCTGCATCGTGTGACACGATCCCCAGCCCTAGCCGTCGCTGCCTGCCTTTTATGTGTGAAACTGTTTTTAGGATATAGAACTGTGGCTAAAAAAACCCCATCTAGGGACAGGCATTGCAAATGAGCACAACCTAAAAGTACTATAAACCATACTCAGTCCATGAGTGTAGGGGGCGCCCGCATACCTTCATGAGACCACTCATGGTGTTCTTCACCTCCTCCATCGGGGGTCTCTGGCTGGGCTCCTTGTCCCAGCAGCGTGTCATCAGACTCTCTAGGGTAGGTGGGACGTCTTTGATCATAGGCGGCCTGGTGCCTACACACACACACACACACACACACACACACACACACACACACACACACACACACACACACACACACACACACACACACACACACACACACACACACACACACACACACACACACACACTTTTAATTGGGTCGCCAAATACATTTGAAAGATGTTTCATTTTTTTCATCTGCAGTACATATTGTGCCCACATAGGGAGTTGCCATTTCTACCCATAGGCACTCAGGATTGCCGTGAGCCGCTCACATTCAGCCCAAATTTTGCGGCCTCACATACTCACATATTCGCCTTCCAGAACCTTCTACTATTGGAAATACATTGGCTCGCGCCGCTTCAGCAGCCAAGGCAAAAGCCTAGTGTGCCCAGTGTTGTTATTAAATATTGTCAAGCCAAAGTTAATATCCTTTTACTTGACTAAGAATGCACCATCACGTTGCCATCCGCGTCAAGTCAACGTGCCGTTTTATGTGCTCCACGGACCACAGGCCGCATTCACATGTATGTAATTACATTTCACAACCAGAAAACAATCAATGTTAACCTGGGAACCAGACAAATCTGCAAGCTCATGTTTTATTTGCTCTGACAGATAGGCCTGGCCCCTCTCCCATTCAGACAGATTTCTAGCCAACCTTGCCCGGGTCGGGCCAATCCCAACCGTTTATCTAATATGGGGCGGGTTTGATACGATACGATGACGATGCGCCATTGAGGCATTTTTGTAAACGATGAAACCGCTATCATGACAGTATTATACAAACTGATACTTTCTCTAAAAGAAGAACAAGCAACTGCACTTAAAGATTTTGTTTATAAGAAAGATGTTTTTACGTCTCACATTTTGTTGTTCTGATTAGTTGTAGGTCTATCCAATTGCCTGCCTTGGTCTGCGCCCGTTGATAATGCCCCTTGGTAATTGAAAATTAACTGAGAGGTTCCAGACGAATAAGCATTTGTGAATTGGTCTGGCGATGCCAGGCTAAACTAATGTACAAAGAATTTCATTATGTATCAGTGAAAGTGGTGAGTTGGCTCTATAGTGTTTGCCATTGAGAATTGAAGCATGGCGATGTATTTGTTTGGATGGAGCCATCGGACGCACCACAACACGGCCAGTGGAGCACCTTCCATTGGTTATTAGGGCAGCGTTTCCCAGCCCAATGCAAAAGCTGGCAAAACACTCATAAAAGTGTACTCCTGTACACCAGACTAGCATGTTCTCCTCCTGTACAGCAGACTAACATGTTCTCCTCCTGTACAGCAGACTAACATGTTCTCCTCCTGTACGCCGGACGAGCATGTTCACCTCCTGTATACCTAACATGCAATTATGAAGAAAAGCAGGCTCACGT
>JAOPHQ010003447.1:175000-178309 GCA_030340625.1 Merluccius polli
TGTCAAAGATAAGTAGCACATAGCCTTGACAGCATGATAGACTTGGAGAGGTGTCAATACAATGACAGATGACATATCTAGTTACATTAATAAGCAGAAGAAGAAATATAAAGTATGTTGCTGGGCTTTTGATTGGACTGTGGACTGCTGTACTTCTGTTCTCATGAAGTCAATGTGAGAACATAGGAGTATAATAGGAGTGAGAACATAGTAGGAGTACAATAGGAGTGAGAACATAGTGGTAGTATAATAGGAGTGAGAACACAGTAGAAGTACATTAGGAGTAAGATCATGGGAGTATCATAGGAGTGAGAACATAGAAGTATAATAGGAGTGAGAACCTAGTAGGAATGGAATAGGAGTGAGAACATAGTAGAAGTATAATAGGAGTGAGAACCTAGTAGGAATGGAATAGGAGTGAGAACATAGTAGAAGTATAATAGGAGTGAGAACCTAGTAGGAATGGAATAGGAGTGAGAACATAGTAGGAGTATAATAGGAGTGAGAACCTAGTAGAAGTATAATAGGAGTGAGAACCTAGTAGGAATGGAATAGGAGTGAGAACATAGTAGGAGTATAATAGGAGTGAGAACCTAGTAGGAATGGAATAGGAGTGAGAACATAGTAGGAGTATAATAGGAGTGAGAACCTAGTAGGAGTATAATAAGAGTGAGAACATAGTAGGAGTGAGAACATAGTAGGAGTATAATAGGAGTGAGAACATAGTAGGGGTATAGTAGGAGTGAGAACATAGTAGGAGTATAATAGGAGTGAGAACATAGTAGGGGTATAGTAGGAGTGAGAACATAGTAGGAGTATAATAGGAGTGTGGAACTATGGGACTATCTGGAAGACTCCTACCATTGTACAGAGATCCACATTCAGCATACTCCATGACTAGACCCACCTATAGGAACAACACATATGACTACTGCAACAAATCAGCACAGTAGCTTAATCATGAGTATCAACTCAATACCGATACCAATTGATTGGGTTGGTTGATTTATACACCTGAAAAAAAAGCCATTCTTTTAAACAATGTAATGAATCTTTAATCGTAAAACTACTATATTTATGGTTAGAAATATTTCAATGAGATTTTTATGCAGCCATTTCTAAATAATTTATGGCAAACAGGCCCAAAAGGTCACATCACAATAGATGCTTTTCCAACCTATGTAATAACTGACGTTTTTGGTGCTACCAGAGAGTGGTGTTAGCGTAGTTAGCTACTCAATGGATGTTGGCTGTGTGTGTGACTTACTGGACTGTCACAGGACCCGTAGAGCTTCACGATGTTGGGGTGGTTGACTCTGGACAGCTGGCGGCGCTGTGGAGAAAAAAACACATCAGGAGAACATTGATGACATAAAACACACACACACACACAGTTTGTAAATACATGAAGACACCTAGTTCATCAGGCTGGCCAACTAAGTGCCATCTTTTCAATCTCTTCTTAAAACATACTTTTATCAAAAAGCATACCCAGATTTTTAACCATCCATTACACTATTTATTTTGTACATTTTACGCCACCCTGTCTATGTCGGTTATTCGTCTTGTATGCAATTATTTCTTATGTTGTTTGTATGTTTTTTTTGGCTTTGTATGTTTGCAGACTCTTAATTATTTAAAAGAAACATGTTCTATAAATAAAGAATATTAGTATAGTTTCAACTGAATTCTTAACATAATTATTACCAGATTAGAAAATAAAATCCCTGTAGAAATACATGGGGTTACGATCGTATTGTGTAAAGAATTGCTTGTGAATTGTATCATATTATTGCTGATATATGATAACATTGGCATTGCTCTAGCATTGATTAAATCGTCCAGCTCTTTCCATCAGTCAAACATTGAACATGAGTTGTAATGGATAGATTATAGATTATTCCTTTTTTCCATTGCTCGTTTGAGGGTGGGTGATCAGGGACTGTGGCCATTGAACGTGGGCTCATACACAACTGAAGCCCATTGTAACTATCACTGTAATAAAGGGCTAATAAAGTAAACACTGTCTGCATTTGTATAACAGTACACTTCTTTAGAGGCAACTGTAATTGCATTCCCTGTAGCCTACAGCACACTTGAACACCAACATTATGTAATGTTGGGCTCATCCATGCTCGGAAAGGAAAGGATACAATTGGTACAATAACAGATTAAAAGTAACGTGTCTGAGACGGTTTATAAAATGAAAAAAGGGGTAAGTTCCCCGCGATGTGCTAAAGTAGTAGCAGCAGCATGACATTAGGATTGGCCTTCAGGTTCAGCAAGGAGCAGTTTGAACATGAGGAGCACCTCGACGATGAACGCGTTCCTCTCGTCTTCACTCTCAATGGTCTTGATGGCCACATCCTTGCCTTTCCACTTGGCCTTGTACACGACGCCAAATGTCCCCCTCCCCACCACCTGGACACACACACACACACACACACACACACACAAAGTGTTGAGAGTCACAACGCAAAAGATCTCCATGTTCATGGACAACCACAGACCCCGACAAAGTAAAAGGTGTCTGCTGGTACAGCTACTCGCAGACAAACAAACAAAAAAAGGGGTTCAAGTCTATCGTAAGGGGGTTTTTTTTTTACCTCTCCGACTTCAATGTCTTCAGGTTTAATGTCTTCGAAGGGATAACCAGGTGGCGTTTCCAGCATCGCGACCCCACCACCACCAAGACCACCAAGACCAGGGAGCAGAGGAGGACCGGCGGGCGGTGCTTTACATGGACGCACACAACACGCAAAACCCCGCCTGGCTCATGAGGTCTGGGGACGGCTCCTCCACGACGATGCCGTTGTGTCTGTCGTGTCTGTTGTTGTTTCCAGCTAATCCTGCTTTCGCGAGCGTTCCCATCCGATACCTTAAATGCCGGAAGTGCGAGCGGTTTCTGCTTTTCGCTCAGCTAACTGTTGCAAAATAACACATTTCCTAGAGGCTCGCCGGCCGCCGAGGTTTTGACCAAGTCACGGAAGTGGCGCAAATTGAAGCGGTAGATGAGGGGGATTACAGTTAGTAACACATTACATTGGTTTAGGACTCGGTGCTACGATAGGTTACCTCTACGGTCGTATACGTGAGTATGACCTATGAGTATGACGGGCCTTTGTTCGTTGTTAACAAAAAAAACGAGTGCTCTTGAACACTGCTTACTTTTGTTTTCGTTCACAAAGCTAGGGGGCGACAAAACACACGTTTGCTAGTCGGACACTGAGCGACCTCATACAGCAATACCTGTGTGTGTGTGTGTGTGTGTGTGTGTGTGTGTGTGTGTGTGTGTGTGTGTGTGCGCGC
>JAOPHQ010003448.1:0-2500 GCA_030340625.1 Merluccius polli
AGCGGGATTGTCACGATAGTATATTGCGCGCGTCGCCCATTAACTGAAGTTCAATACCCTGACCCTAGAGGCTACTTAGCCGCCGTCCGACTTAGGGGGGGAGGGGGGGGGGGGGGGGGAGACGATGAAGAGGATGAGAGCCATCCGTCACAGCATCTTCTCTGCACGCCAATCATCCCTCAGGAACAGGGGAGGTACAGACGGGGGGGGTGGGGTGGGGGGGGTCATCCAGCGCTTGCACCCCCCCCCCCCACCGTCACCGTGCCTCTGACCCTACGAGCCCCACAACCCCCGAGGCGCTAACCCTGTCACTCCAAGTCCCTTTACCTAAATGCCTGGGCCCAAAAGCCCCCCTTGCCCTAGCCTAACCTCCCTTTACTCCCATCTGCCAGAAACGGCGGCCCCCCCCCCCCTATAACACCCCCTCTCATTACCGAATGAGAAAAGCGTCATTTGAGGAAATTAACCTTTTTTCAGAAGCCGAAGGACTCGGGGCATCACGGCGCGGCCCCTGAAGATCGTAACGCGAGTCGGTCGAAGCAAACGTCGGTGGGAAAAATCTCCAGACGGGCCGAGGATGACAGAGTCCTCTTTAGCGAGGTGACTCCGTGTCAGAAGTCACGTCCCCGCATTGTGCGCAACGGTGGCACCGTCGTATTGTCGTGTTGACGGAAACACTGAAGACTCCGCTCAATGAGGTTTCAATGTTCAACTCCACAACACAGAAAATCAAAGTCAGGCCGAAAAAAAACGTTTGCTTCTTTTGCTCAGAGTGTAACTCAAAATAGTTGACAGACAGGATATTAGTTATTTCAAATGTGCCCGGCGTAAACGTGAATCAGGCCTCGGTATTGGCTTGTCTTCGGGAAAACACATCTACGTCGAAGAAGTACAGCTTTGTTTTATGGAAAACCTTCAAAAAGGCCAAAACCAAAACGAATTCTTCCCAAAAAAAATCACATTAAACGCTACGTTCGGATCCGCATTTGTTTAGCATTAAAAGCACAATTTATCCTATTTAGCTGCACATCAAAGGTGACGTAATAATTAATCGTCGTATATTTTCTTACGTTGTCAGCCTGCATGTGTTTCTCCGTACGACGTGTGTGTGTGTGTGTGTGTGTATATATATAGATTGGAGAACGAGAACGGACGAAAACAATAGAGCGTTGTGCTGTGCTCTTTATTGTGTCTAGAGTTTAAGGTTAATGTGAATATCGGGTTCCCCACAAGCGCCTGTATGGAGGTCTGCGGTGGTGCCAGCTTCACAACAACTGTCCTCATACGGCACGCACACGCCTGTGCGCACGCACACGCACGCACACACACACACACACACACACACACAATATGTTCCTCGCTCAACGATTGTCATAAAAATCCCAACTCTGTTTTCTTTTTTTTTTTTTCTCCAATATCTGCATTGATATTGCAGCTGTCCCATTTCTTTGCCCTGGGTTGTTTAACCCAACGTCTCCACCGCCGAGCCGCATCACGCCTGCGTTTGGTTATTCTAGCTAACGGCTACGTTTTGACTGGCAGCTGGCGGAACCGGACACCCTTGGTCCGGCAGTGGCCCGGCCTGTCCCGTCTCCACCGGCCCTCCGGCTTGGGGCGTGCGTGGGGGGGACCCCCCACGGCGCCTGGACCTCAGCAGCCGACCCCCCCCCACCCCCCCTGTCGCGATCTACCCCTGGATAGCGTGTGTGGAGCCCCAGGGAGAGAGGAGGAAGCGAAGGCAGCCTGCTGTGGACGCTGGTGACCCGGAGCAGAGCACGCGCACACACACACACACACACACACTAAAAGAAAAAATAACCAGTGTGTTTGGATCAAAACCTACTGCATATGATGGGGGGGGGGGGGGGGGGGGGGGGGGGATATGGTAATGAATCTCTGGTGGTGGACTTCGGGAATTATTTGTCTTCAGTTATTCGTCAATATGAAGGTAAACTATCCCCTTTCAGAACAATGTTGGGATTATTTTAAACAGATACACATGCACACACACAAACACATTACACACGCACATCACAGTCTCACACACACACACATGCACATACACACACACACACACACACGCATTGGTAACAAAATCACGCTACACCATACGCCGTCCCTGCTGTGCTGTCGAAGGCTGCGCGATATTCATCTCTCTTTTGGTGGCGAAATGCTTTCGTATCGTGTTCATGCACACGAAGCCACTATGCATGTGTGATACTGTGCACACGTGCGCACGTGTTTCTCTGTGTTATTCAAATGGTGAAAACTCACTAATTTAACCCTGAGGGCATTACACCGAGACAAGAGGGAAGAGCGCCGCAGATAAATGCACGTATCCGAGCCACCGCTCACAGGGACAACCTTATGTTTGCTTCTCCTCGTCGCTTATTTTACAATATAATGTTGTCTAGGATCCGGGCAAAAAAGAAGAGATATATGTTTGTGTGAATTCTTCCGTGCATAATATTTAAACTTAATTGGTGAATAGATGACAAGC
>JAOPHQ010003448.1:7500-15000 GCA_030340625.1 Merluccius polli
AGCCCACGTTGATGATGAACATGATGCAGCGCTTGACGCGGTTAAAGTTCTGTAACAACAGCTGTGGGAGGGGAGGTGGGGGGGGGGGGGGGGGGAGGGAGGGAGGGAGGAGGGGGAGCGAAACAAAACATAAAGCAGCAAACAGGAGGAGGTGAGAAAGCAGGTAGTACGTGAGGCAGGTGTTATTATGAGCCGCATTTATTTTGTATGTTTGTATGTTATAATGAAATGAAGAAATGAAGTGAAAATGAAGACAAGTAACTGGCGAGTGATATTCAGGGTGGGTTATTTTTGGGGCAGGGGTGGGTGGGTGGGGGGGGGGGGGGGCGTTGGAGGTTGTGTTGTGTCATGGGAGAAGTTTCTATCCAATGAAGTGACATGAAAAATCATGTGAGTCATATCATGATATCATGCAGTTGATTACGTTTTAACATGACGAAATACCAGGATGGGAAAACAATAGTTTTTCTGCAATATCAAAAATAATAAAATTCGATATTAAGAAAAAGCAGCTCAAAAGCATCTCCTCATCGTGTGGCAACGATGAACTGAAGCCACAAAAAAGGCGCACCGGGACGACGGCTTTGGCTTCCTTGCAGGGGTCAAAGTTCACCAAAGTACCTCATCGTTACTTTTTTAGTTTTTTAGGCTGTCGTGAACGAGCGCAGAGTGACCACATGCCGCCCGTTAAAGAGTGAGACCAGAAAATTCATTTCTTTAAAGACACTCTCTCCCTTGTGATTAAGTTGAGTACAACAACACAGCCATTAAGTTCCCTCCCTCAGGGTTTCTGGACCGAGAAAAAGAGAGAGAGAGAGAGACAGAGAGAGACAGAGACAGAGAAAGATAGACAGAGATAGAGACAGGGAGAGAGTCAACCAATCAGGGAATAGAGCAGCCGCAGCAGCAGTGCTCAGCGGTAGGAAGCAACCCACTCAGGTCACCGCCGTGAGTACAAGTACTCCCACAGGTGTCTGTTTGGCTTCCTTGTAAAAAAAAAAAAAAAAAGGAAAAATATATGGGGCATTTCTTCACCCCTCGGTTCAATGTGTGTGTGTGTGTGTGTGTGTGTGTGTTGTTTATTCTAGATTTTGACAACTGTGTTGTGAATGCAATCTGCAGTCTGGTTTATATGTGTGATTTCAAGGAGGATTTGGCTAGCTTTTTGTACCATCAGGTGGCGAACTGAGGAGGACTGCAGTAGGTTTGTCCTGCCAGGGACTCCACTGCCTCTCCGAAGACAGCAATGCTGTGAATGTGCTATGTGTATTTTTTACTTACCATTCCTATTCAGGACACAACTAGTTTTCCTACATTAAGGCTTTTGCCTTGTTTAATTAGTTGTTGTTGTTGTTATTATTATTATTATTATTATTGGTAGTAGTAGTAGTAGTAGTAGTAATATTGGAGTAGTAGTAGTAGTAGTAGTAGTAGTAGTAGTAGTAGTAGTAGTAGTAATATGTTGTAATTGTTTAGTAGTACTAGAATTGTTAATAAATCATATTTGTAGTCGTAATAATCGTCATAGTAGTTAGTAGTAGTAGCAGGAAGAATACAAACCCTATAAAAAGTTACAATACTTCAAAATACTTCAAAATGTCATAATATAAAAATGTATAAATCCACCGTCTTTTTAAATGATTATTTTCTGCATTTGTAGGTGTGTGTGTGTGTGTGTGTGTGTGTGGGCGTGTGCATGTACTCAAAGTGCTGGACAGAAAGCAACGGCAGGGGAGCTGCTCCCACACAAAAGAGCCCTCGTGGGGCAATCGCTCCAAAGAAGGCGGTGACATCATCATTGCGAGACACTGACATGGGTCAACTCCAGAAGTCAGAGGTGAAATGGAGATGAAGCAAAAAAAAAAGGGGATCCTAGCTCAGGAGAGAAGTCCAGAGACGGACAGCGAGAGAGTGAAAAGGCACTTGGAAAGAAAAGACAAAAATGGGAAAGAGAGAGAGGGATAAATACAGAGCAAAGAGAGTGAGAGAGAGAGAGACAGAGAGAGAGAAAAAAAAAAATGCTGGGAAAGCTGGGAAACAAAAAGGAAAAATCTGTGAGAAGATATAAATATATATATATATATATATATATATATATATATATATATATATATATATATAACCCTATATATATATATATATATATATATATGGGAGGGTTAAAAAAAACAAACGTGTGTATTGTATAACGGTCTATTTACGCACACGCGCGTGCGTGCGCGCGCGTGTGCGTGTGCGCTGTGCTGTAAGAAATGCGTTCCCCTGTACTGTGTGTGCATGCGACGCGGCGCCAACGGCAAGCCGCGTCCCGAGCGGCCGTTCACATGACATGCGTGATGGGGACCCCACCGCCCTTCCCGCCCTTCCCACCCACCACCACCCCCTCATTCAGCCCCTCTTTGTGGTGCCACCACACTGAGCAGCGTGACAATGAAGCGCAAAGCAGCCGTGGCACCGAGGGCCAACTATAAGGATGGCCAATCTACTTATGCACCCCCAGAGCCTGACAGCTTGACATTTCTATTCACCGCTATGGCATACGAAAGGGAGAGAGAGAGAGAGAGAGAGAGAGAGAGAGAGAGAGAGAGGGAGAAGGGTGTGGATGGGATGGGGGAGAGAGAGGGGAGGGGAGGGTGAGAGCAGGATGGAAACATAGAAAGTAGCGTGTGCTTTTTTTTTTTGTTTGTTGTCTTCAATCGGTTAAATCGTGGCGTTTTTCTTTTTTTCTTCGTTTTGTTGTTGTTGTTGTTTTTTTTATCTTGCCTTCGCGGTTGTACTGTTTACCCGATGACCCCCCCCCCACCAACACTGATCCTTGTCCAGGCGGTTAACAAGGGGAGTGGGCTTGGGTGGGCCGGCTGAGGGGGTGCTTTCGGAGGGGGGCAGCGGGTGCGGTGGGCGGGTACAGGGCAGGTACTGGACGTGCATCAAATATGGTATAGTGGTACCGATACCAGAGATATGCATGGGGAGGTGTGTGTGTGCGTGTGTGTGTGTGTGTGTGTGTGTGTGTGTGTGTGTGTGTGCGTGTGTGTGTGTGTGTGTGTTGGAGGGGTCAGGGGGGGGGGGTTGTGATTTACCTGCTTGGACATCTTTGACTCCTCTTCGATATACTTCTGCTCTGTGGGGTTAATCGTCCTGATACTGGCCTTTATCTGCGGGGAAAACATTTTTCAGTGATTTCAACGACACATGACAAAAAAAATTTTTTTTTATAGAGTTAAACGTGTCGGCGTTGTTGTGCGTGGCGCGTTATCGGTAAGGTCGTCGTTTTCGTGCAAAATGAACGAAAACAAAACACACGAAATATATGTACGCCGGAGAGAAAATAGCGCACCGGCGCGTTGCATGCGGCTTGCCCCCCCGTGTCAGAGGCGAGACACAGGCGGAGAGAAAACAGAGCCGCAAGATGGCCGCACCGGGAGGCATGCACAGCAGCGGCGCGTCGGACGAACAAAAGGCTGCAGAGAGGGAGTATTGGATAATTAAAGCCAAAACGAGGACGAGGGGACAAGGGACAGGGGACTAGATGGAAGCCAGGGGGGAGGAGGAGGGGTGTGTGTGTGTGTGTGTGGGGGGGGGGGGGGGGGGGGGGAGGACAGGGGGACAGAATAAAGACACAAGTACAAGAGGGAGAGGGATTCAGGCAAGAACAAGGGAGAGATGGAGGAAGGATGGCGGGGAGGCGGGGCGGGTGGCGGCGGGGGGGGGGGGGGGTGTAAAAAATACCAAGGAGGGTGGAATCATAAAAAAAAAGAAAAAAAGAAAAACTTACAGCGTTAAAAATCACGTCTATTTCGAGAAAGATGACCCCTTTTGTTGGCCCTGTCAGCTCCTTGCTTTTCAAGGCGTAGGCTTTGCGTACTCCATTTTGGATCTGTGGGAGAAGGGACATGACAGGCGTCTGTCTGGCAATACCCGGCTGAATCCGTTCCCTCGCGCCACCTCTGAACCCCAGCTGCTGGCGCTGACAGGAAACCCAAAACAACTGTGGCAACTCTGACAAGTACCTGTTCATTACCCACTGCAGCTCAGCTCTGTCAAGACAGAAATTAACTATCCTGGGGAATCACACCCTTACAACACGGAGCGCCCAGATTACAAACAATGTTTCCATTCATGCACAATCACCACATATATTTACATAGATATGTATTCGGACAAATATATGTTATAGACTGAGCCGGTAACCTTTTTTTTTGGGAGGGGCATCTGCATATAATATCATCTGATAATCTGTGTTCCTTTTTTTAAAAAATATTTCTTTGGGCAGGGGGGTGGGGGGTGGGGGGGGGGGCTTTTTGTAATCTTGTCATCTCCCTCTCTCTCTTTGTGAAATACAAAACAGCGAGCAGAACAGCGGTGTATCGAAAAATAACCATGTCTTTTTATATCTTCCTCTGTGAGGAATATTTAGCCCTTATCCCGTTATTGTTTGTGTTCTTCTGTTTTCCCCATGGGAAGTAAAAAAAACTAGTAAAGTGAAAAAGAAAATTAGAAAAAAAAGTATAAATAGAAACATATATATATATATATATATATATATATATATATATATATATATATATATATATATATATATATACACATTTTATTTATGTATTTTATTTTTTTTATTTTTTTTATTTATTTTGTATTAATATTTTTTAAAGCATAGTTACTCACGTTGAGTAGGGGAATCGCCACTTTTCCGAGGAAATCTGCACTTCTGTCCCGGTCCTCGTCATAAACTGTGACCTCCAGCACTGAATGGATGTCCTTTACGTTACTGCGTCGTGCACAGAAACAAAGAGGTGCCCGTCCATTACAACACAATATGTATCTCACACATAACACGTCAGGTTAACATGTAGCATACACGCAAAATTCGGCCATTCAGTAAGTAATAAGTTATATGATGTTATATGACAGTGATAAATAAACCGTCAAACTTTACTTTACAAGCAACGTTATAGCTGATCTTAAATTTTTAAACTTGCAGTCCAACAGACATGTCAAATTAAACCAAATCCAACCAGTAAATGTCATTCAATGAAACATTAAAAAATGGAGATGATCAGCTTAAAAAAAATATAGTTCTATAAACCCTAAACAGTACTACACTAAAGTTATATACAAATAATTATAGTATTAAATATATCCAGGTTGAAAATGAAAGTACTTTTTAATAATATTATAATATAATAATAATAATCATTTTAATTTGTAAAATAAATATATTATTCTTGTCATTTGAAATTAAAATGTTAAAAAAGTAATGTAATAACTAAAATAAGCAGTTTGGATCAGAAACATTAAACGATATACAATAAAATATAGTACAAAATACAGTTGACATTTTTGTAAAATATACAACCATAATAAATTAATTTTAAATATTTTTACATTTATTTTTATATCAATTTAAGAACAATACGGAATGTATTGTGTGTGTGTGTGTGTGTGTGTATGAGTGGGGGGGGGCGGGGGGGGGGGGGGGGGGGGGGGGGGGTAACAAAGGGATGCCACTCACAAGGTGAAGACCTTATTCCACTCAGGGCTGAGGTTCTTGTAGACGGTTTGTGTCTGAAGACGGTCGTTGCTTAGCTCCACAACACAGAAGGGATCGCTCTTACCTGCCACCATAAAACAAACACACAAAATACAATACTATTGTCACAGTGTCGCAGTGTATTCCTGCGTGTCGCAACGTGAATGCGTTCGCGTGCACATGCTTATGCTTTGTTCATTTAGGACGGCCAGATTCAAGAGAGAAGCCGTGCTAGATGTCAGCACAGCACCTGTCTGTTCCACACAACCCCATCATTGTCAGTGTTTCCTCTCCATGCATCCAGCAGTGGCGCTAGCGCCGCCGCAGGATGACTAGCGCCACTGCAATTAGGCAAAACAAAACCACTTCCATCCTTATTGTTTGAGAATAATTATAGACTAATTATGTTGGACGCCCCAAATGCTATTTGTTTTATTCAAAAACGTATCATAGGTGCCCCCCACCGGACCCCCACCCCTCAGTTGTTACATTATCGTTATTGTCATTGGAGAAGTATTGTGGAAAAATACTGACAGCAAAATAGTTCTGCTTTAGGAGAATAAAAAAACGCATGGAGATACTGTAGGTGGCATCAGCTCATGAATGGCTTTAGACTAAATGTAGAAAGCATAAAGAGAAAAAGTAACAAGTGACTGAATAATAGAAAGTAGCCTATATATTGGATTGTGCAGAAACAACAGTATTACGAAACCCAAACCATGGGATGGCTACAAACTGCAGACTGAAAACTGTATTTGCGCTAACATTAATGCCAAAAAAATGAGCGCGCTTGCATGCTATTTGTTCTTATGTTATGTTGTCATACCATTTCTGTTGGAATGCACCAGAGGATTACTGCAATCACTGATCACACTTAAACCTCTCTGTGCACGCACACATCAGCATGGCACGCTGTGTGTGCACGTTGATGTGCACGCACCGCGCACATGCACATCAACATAGTGCACCTCACACACACCTCACAACACTGATTGTATTTATATTGCATGACAACTCAAATAACGAGCCATTTTATGGAGGGTTTCTTCAGCTGTAAGTAGCCCATCTGCTACATGTCTCGTAGCAGTATCCATTCTGCTAGAGCTGCTAGCCATTACAATCAAAATGGTGGAAAATATCCGACTTGGAGAACATAGCAGATAAGCTCTGGGACAGCGCCGCCCTGGGCGGTCACAGCAAGGAGGAGAAAGGGAGGAATATGAGAAGAAATGGGAGGGTGGGTCGTGGCGTGGCGATGGCGGGGTGGCTCCAAAGGCCACAGAGGTTCAGAGACGACGATAAAGGCGAGTGGGAACGGGTGTGAGAGCTGTTTTCTAATTAGCTATCGCAAGACCGGCGCGAAGGCAAGAGAGTGAAATATGTACACAAAGGAAGGAGCAATGGGACAGGAGAGTAAGGGAGGAGACACTCAGAGTGAGAGAGCAGCTGTAACTGGTGGCAACTGGAGAGGAATATTTGTTTTTAATTGTCATCCATTTTAACATTTTGTGTCACTGTGTCAAGTTATTGTGCTAATATTTTAAGGTAAACTGACTTGTAAAACATTTCAAATGAGCATTAAAGATTCATGAAAGCCACACAGCAATGTAGGGTTTGTAAATACTAGTCGAAATGGGTAATGGATTCTTACAAAACGTAATAACTTTACAAAAATCGCTGCTAATTATGTTGGTTTGTACTGTGCAGGCAAAGGAAAAAAAGATGGAGAAAATGTGCACAACACTGATGCAATTCTCCTGAGAATAGCTTATTATATTCATCAAACCAGCAATGTCCTATATATTTTATTATTTGTTTTGTAAATAAATACATGCATCACTATCTTTTTACTTCTACTTCTCACTTCCCTTCAACAAACTTAATGAACTAAGGACAACAAAACAAAACCGCTAGTTTATAATTTATATGTAATGTAACTACATATATATATATATATATATCTTTTTTTT
>JAOPHQ010003448.1:17500-60000 GCA_030340625.1 Merluccius polli
CTCTCTCTCTCTCTCTCTCTCTCTCTCTCACCTTGTGGTTGACCCTCTCTGGGTTTGGCCCGTTATAAAGGGGTCTTCATGTGGCGAGTGCTCTTATGGGCCTCTTAGAGGGCTATTGTTTCTGTCAGTGACACACGCACACACACACATTCACATGTGCACGCACACACGCGCACGCACGTACAAGGCTGCTTACTGGATCAGACAACCCAAAAAAAGCAGAAATAGCCATCTAGAAATAAACCATTTGTCTGTCTATCTGTCCTTGTTTTTGACACAGGTATAAATATACCTGCGACAATAAAGATATATCTGAAAGAGGCAAAGAAAAAATTTTCAGAGAGCTGTAAAATATGTACCTGATGAGTTTTCTATTCAGCCCATCAAAACAGAGACACAATTGTCCCCAAACTATAGTGTCAAGTCATGTGTATTGTTACAGTATATTTTTAATGAGTATTAAAACATGCATGTGTATTAGCTTAGCTAATACAAAGCAAACCAAGGCAATGGCAATAGCAGTATTCCTCTGCCTTTCCAAACCCATCATTATAGACCAATGAAACAGACATTTCAGTTCTCCCTTTTACATCTTCTATGAAATTTAAAAGGCAGACTACTTGACTCAGATCAAAAAAAAAAGAAACTCGGCAATGAGTTTGCAGTGTAGTGGTGGGATCTAAATATCTGCTGGAAGAAATAAGAGCAAAAGAGCCATTAGTCCTCCACAGTCCCTCCTCACGAAGCCCAAATCAACCAGCTACACAGCGTGCTATAGGCTAATGGGCCCCGAAGCTGCTGCACAACACACACACACACGCATACACACACACACACACACACACACATCCTCTATAACACACAAACACCCTCTATAACACACACACACCCTCTCTAACACACACACACACATATAGCCCCACACTCCCCTCCCCAACACACACATTCTACTTCCTCACAACTAGATAATACAGAGAGAGAAAAAAAAACTAGGCCTGTCCACTGTAGACCTAATTAAAAGTAAGAATTACTGGAGAACTCATAGTATTCATAGAGAGCTGCCAGAGACACACAGAGAAAGGGAGGGGGGGGGAGGAGACAAGACGTGCTGTTTTAGATGAGTATAGATGGTTCAGAAACACGCCGCTTGCATATTTCTGATTATATTTCGGACTACTTGGGAGACAAACGGAGACGCGTTCGGTGCACTTCGGTCGGTAGACCTGTCTCACACAGACGCATCGTCACCCATGCGCAAGGCGAGCGGAGCCGAGGTCCTCGCCGCCAAGCTGCTCTCACCTGTGACGTCCGCCGCCATGAGGCCTTCCGCCTTGATGACCTTCACCTGCACCATGCCCACGTCCTTCAGGTTGTGGAACGACTTCAGCAGGCCCTGGGGTCCGTCACGGTGGACATCAGGACAAGGGGGGAAAACAAGGAGGAAAGAAGAAGGACAAAATTAGCCAAGGACCAGAAAAAAACAAATAAATAAAATGACATTTTACAAAGCCACTGAATTACAATGCTGAGAGTACGCATCTTTTGTACACTTCATTTTATTTTTCTTTAGTTATTATTTATGACCTTTCGTCGAACAATACTTATTTTCCAGGGGGGCTTAAAGAAGCCCTGTCTAAGCGTCTCTCCTGTTTTAGCTCTCGCTGTTCACAAGGCGATTAAACACGTTTCAAAGTGCAATAAATTTCACACTTTGCCGTCCCAATGCGAGCGCCGTCTAACCGTGAATCAAAGCACGGCACATCCACCATTTGTTTTCTAACGGGACCGCTTTGATTCATTCGACAGGTCAGGATAAACAGATATAAATCCGGGCCTCTGTGTTTATCATTATTTATCGTTATTAAGCATATTCATCATTTTACCTCGGGGTGCGGCACAGTTGCAAAAAAAACAACAAAAAAACAACAACAAATATTTCAATAATCCCTTCATGCATATTGAGGTTATTTAACATCAGGGAAACAGTCGGTATGCCTGTCTTGTGGTTCATTATTCATCCCGTCTCAATGTCAATATGGCTGTTTAGTCCGGCGGACAGCAGTCATCCGGGGGTTAACTCTATAATGAAAAGTCAATGGTCTTTGAACCAAAGTAACTGACACAAGTCAGCTACTCTGAGAAAGGAGAGGAGGTTTGTGGCAAACAGAAATATACATGCTAAGATCATATTCACAAAGGTAGACGCACACACACACACACACACACACACACACACACACACAAAACACACACAAACATAGAGCAACCGAGACGGCGGCCGGAAAGCTTTTACAAACATTGTTGAAATACACTTATTTATTTCCGTCTGCCTGCCTGCCACTAACCCCTTCCATCCCCACAGGAGTAATTATAATGTACGGACAGGCTGCAGACTTAATTCATTATTACCTGCTCCGTGAGCCTGCCTGTTTCCTGTGATATCATTGTCCAAAAGCTTTCTAAAGGAGATGTGAGGAGAGAGGGTGCAAAGGAAGCCCAGAAAGGGAGGTTAAGTGGGAAAAAGTGAAAACGAGAGTGTGTATTTATATGTGTATGTGTGTGTGTGTATTTATATGTGTATGTGTGTGTGTATTTATATATATATATATATATATATATATATATATATATATATATATATATATATATATATATATATATATATATATAACATTTAAAAAATACATAAAATATCTTTTCTTTTCCTGAAGATACATTGGCTACATAATTACATAATTATTATGAGGATAATAAGGCAGTGAGACAAAATGAGAGACAACTCTGCGTGTTGTGAGTTGATAAAGAGAGAGCAGTAGAGGAAGAGAGAAGGAGACGCAGAGCAGATGAATCCTGGGGGTGGAGGACATGGAGAAGGGAAGGAAGACATCTGAAAATGTTTTTCTTTTTTTTTGGTTCTGGTTTCTTTTCATGTCACGTGACTGCCTGTTACGTGACTTTGACTGACAGCTTGTCAATGTGACGTATCCTTCTCTTTACATAACCCCCCCCCCCACACACACACACACACACACACACACACACACACACACAGGGACGTTATATGACCATGTGACTATACATTACTCATCCTCCATTCATCTCTAGTCATCTGCCGATTTGGATTTGATCCGTCTGTGTGTCCGTCCATCTGTCCGTCTATCCATCCTTATCAACCTTGATCAGAATGTGTCCTCTTGCATTTAGCCATACCTACCTACACAGACGAGTAGGCACTTGTGTGTGTGTGTGTGTGTGCATATGCAAATGTGTAGGCGTTGGAGTGCCATCACTTGAGGAGAGGTCACCATACACCCCCCCCCCCACACACACCCGTTCTCCCAGGCCATTAAGAGCCATTAGTGTGTCTGCTCCTTTGCCATCCAAATACATAAATCTCCCCCCTCTCTCTCTCCCTCTCTCTCTCCCTCTCCCTCTCTCTCTCTCTCCCCCCTTTTCACGCTCTCTAGAGTACAGTAATTACAGATGAAGAAAAGGTTACATTGGGCAATAACACACATCCAAGGCAGTCGTGAGTCATGAGGGTGCTCTGTGTGCGTGTTTGTGTATTTGTGGGTGTGTATGTGCACGTGTGCATGCGTGCGTGCGTGCGTGTGAGCGTGTTGTGCCGCGGAAATTCCTCAACCTTTGTCTCGATTCAAGTCAGTCCAAGTCAGTCCAAATGGGGAGAGGAAAGAAATAAATCCGAGATACAGATGCAATCCCACCATCACAATCCCACCCACACCGGCACAGAAGTACGGTTCACACACAGGACTAAAGACACACAGGCACCCACTCACTCAACACACACCGAGGAGGAAGAGGAGGAGAAGGAGGACAAGGAGGAGGTGGAGTAGGAGGAGCAGGGCCGTCCCCACACAGAGAAGAGTGAAAAAGCGGGAAGAGGAGGACTTTAATGAGCTGACCCCGGCACTCAGCAGATATGAATCAAGAGCGAGCTTCAATCGCTCACACAATTAGGCCCGGGTTAAAACACCTGCCCATTATAGCACATTGACCTGTGTGTGTGTGTGTGTATGTGTGTGTGTGTGTGTGTGTGTGTGTGTGTGTGTACCATGCATGTGTGATCATGCACAATGCACGCTGCATTATCAACACCTGGCGCCTCGGCCGCCCCAGCTGCAGGCCGTCTGATAGGCTGCCGCTGTTTTTAATGAAGCGGCCTCGCCCACTCGCCGCCGGACACAAGGAGAGAAGACGCTTCAATTGTCTTCTCCTTCTTCTGCTCCCATTTCTTCTCCCCCTCATTTTCTCGCTTTGAGAAGAGGCAGCTCTCGTCTTGAAAGGCTGGCTGCCGTGGCGATGATGACAGTGTGCCCCCCCCCCCCCCCCCCCCCACACTCCCCCTGTCTCTTCCTCTTCCTTTTCCTTTTCCCCAAAGCATTTATCCGCTGCCTGATTGAGGAAAGGTTCACACACGCATACACACCTGTGCGCGCCCCATATGTATGTGTATATGCTGCTTATATATATATATATATATATATATATATATATATATATATATATATCTGTATATATCTGTATATATATACATGCTGTATAGAGCAGCACCTTCATGCATGTGAAGGTGTGTGCCTGTGCTCAGGATTTTATTAAAGAAATAATAATCACACACAAGCACGCGCATCTTGCAAGCCCATGGCCGATTAGCAGTCCTTTGAGGAGCATTGTGAGGCGCCGGTGCTGGTGCTCTCCCTGTTATCGGGGGTCCTTTTGATAAGGTACATCTTTATTTTCCAAGTGAAAGACTTCTTCCCCTTCCGTCTGAAGAGGGGGGTGGAAGAAATATGTTAATAGACGGAGGGGCCATTCTTCAAACCAAACCCGAAGCAGACCATCCACCACCGGCGCCGAGGCAGACTCCCGTATATGCTATGCCCTCCATCTCTCTGGCCCCTCCACACTCCTCACGCTGCAGCCAGCAAGAGGGACACCTTGGCAGCACACAAAGAGCAGCGGCTACCCAGAGAAAGACGAGAGGGAGATGGAGGGACGAGGGACGAGGGAGATCCAGACAGAGAGCGAGAGAAAGAGAGAAAGAAGAGGAAGGGAGAAAGAGAGAAGGAGAGAAAGAGAGAGAGAGAGAGAGATGGGACCGAGAGAGAAAGAGAGCAAAGGGGGGGGGGGGGGGGGGGGGGGGCTAAATGTCTAGCTTTCAGCCGAGCAGAAGAAGGGGGGGTCCATGGGGGAATGGGGGTCCAAGGGAGTTGTGGGAGAGGTGAAATAGCTTCTTCTTCTTGATTTTACACGCCTAGCCTTCCTGTTGCAACCCTCACCCTTTAACTCTCGCCTCCTATTACGCACACAAACGTATACACACACACACACACACAAATAGAGACGCACACACACACACACACACACACACACACACACACACACACACACACACACACAGGAACATTCATGTGCCCTGGATCCGGGATTGTTCAGGGTGTCCCGGTCATAGAGCTCCCCCTACTGACCAGAAACAGAAACTGTTGCGCGGAACAGAGCGGTCAGCGTCGCGCCGTTAGCCAATAGGACGGTGTATAGGCTATGTAGGTCATGGGACCATTGTTTACCAATGCTATGCTCCAAGGTAACGCTAACACACACACACACCCACACACAAATAAAAACATGCATACCAAAATGATGGTTATCGTACAATCCCGCTTCCCCCCCCCCCCCAAAAAAATGGCTGCTATTAATTCAAAGAGGATATGATAACGAACGGGTGTTGACAACCTAAATCAACAGTTGTGAATCAATCTGGGTAGCTGTGAATAACAGACATATTGATGTGCAGAGATAACGTACCCCGCTGAGGCTGTCACTGTGTGCGATGCTTTGTGTGTGTGTGTATATGAGAGAGAGAGGAATAGGGAGAGAGAGAGAGGGTCTTTTTGCAGAGAGTGACAGGGAGTGAGGGGCTAACTAGACTAAGACAACGGTGCAGGCTGAGAGCATTGTGCTTCATGGAGGGCCTGGGGGCCAGAGCGGGCCCCAGAGCTCTTCAGAGATCCTCCACAGCACTCATTTAGGAGTCCACCCACACACACACACACACATGCACGCACACACACACAGACAGACACACACACACACACGCATACCTACATGCACACACAGACGCACACACACACACACATGCACGCTCACACCAACAACGAAACAAGCAGATAATGAGGAGAACCGTTCAAAGCAACAAAAAAAAGTGTTGTGACTGTACTCACGGAGAATACAAAAAATAAACACTGTCGGATGCCAGGGAAGTAACTACCCAGTTATGGAAATACTTTGGTGATTATTTGCAAGAGGCCGATAAAATTACGAAAACAAGAGAGGGCTGTGGAGATGATGCATTCTGAATTGCAATTGTGAAAAGAGGCGATAGATTTTGTGGATTATTTCACTTATATATTTTTAATTTTATTTAGAATTAGTTGAATTAATTTTTGTCTCAAAAGAAATCTGTAACTCTTACTCAAAAAAATGTATCCAGATGAGATGTCAAAATGAGTGCAATGGCGTCCCAGCAAGACCTCGAAGACCCACGTACCCAACTAACCATCTTTAACCTCAAAAAGTGAAAGATGCATCACTCTGACAACACAGAGAGGATCACGGGAAATGTCTTCAACTCACGTATCTCTGTGCAATCTGACGTCTCTCGTAGGGGTTGTCCAGCGCGTTGACGGACAGGTCTGAGATGGAGACGGCGGCCGACGCGGTCAGGGTGACCAGGAGCACCACCACCCCCGCCCCGTCCTCCAGGGGGAGGTCCAGCTTGTGTGTCTGCTCCCTGGCCAGCGTGGACAGGTCTATGGTACACCTAAACACACACACACACACACATAAGGGATAATGTACAGCGAGACAGTCATTATTGCGAAATAATCACCGCTGTACATTATCCTGCTTATTACGTGGCTACTTACTAAAGAAATCAATCATTTGACACAAAATATAACAACCAAAAATTATAGCAACGGTCTGCTATTCAGAAACGACAGACCGTTGGATGCTGTAACTGAAACATCAGCTGTGTAATAAACACATATAATTATACACATGTAAACACATAACTAATGAGAGCAAGAGACAGAGAGAGAGACAAAGAGAGAGAGAGAGAGAGAGAGAGAGAGAGAGAGAAAGAGAGCTCCATACCTGCCCATGAAGTCGTCCCTCCTGCCGGCGTCTCGGTCCCAGACAGTGATGTCTATGTAGCCTCCTTGCTCGTCGTACAGGTGGAAGTCAAACTTCTCCTTCCACTGGGGGTTCAGGCTCTTAGGGAAGACCTACAGCAGGAGAAAATATCAGGGAATGAATAGGCCTACTGAATGAACTTATGAATAAACAAATGAATGAATGACTTAATGCATGGGTGGATGGAAAATGACTTTTTTTCTGTTTGTTTATTGTTTGAGGTTTTTTTGTTTTCCTTGTCATTTTCAATGGTTTTTTTGTGGATGTGTGGATGGATGGATGAAATAACGAAAGAATATTAATGAACAAAATGCATGTTAATTCTGCATTTGAATATGATGTGAAGGCACAAGGTATGGAATACATTAGTAGCAAGGGTTCAGATTCAGATTCAAGTGTATTGTCACGTCACACATTCACACCAAGTAAAAAAGGAGATTATTATGTGCAAAACTCCCTTAGAATCGGTACTTTGTTCAAAACCGCGTGTTGCGTACCTTGCTCTTGAACTTCTGATGGCCCATGCGGAAGCGGACGTAGGGGTCACTCTGGCCGTTGTTGTCCATCGCCTTGAGGTTGCGACCTTCGATCAGACCGATGCTGACGATGCCTCGCCACAGCTGGGACTTCTTGTGCACATCTGAGAGACGCATGCTCTGGTTCTGGAAGACACACACGCACGCACGCACACACACACACACACAAAGATACACACACATAGACCCACACACACATAGCCCCACATACACACACACACACACACACAGATACACACACATAGACCCACACACACATAGCCCCACATACACACACACACACACACACCCAGATACACACATAGACCCACACACACACACACACACACAGACACACACAGACACACACAAAGCAAATACACGTGCACGTAACAAAACACACGCACCAAGACATACAAAAGCAACAAGTGCAGATGTACTCACACGCAAAACATATATACACACGGTCATTGCGCGGACAAACAGAAGAAACAGAAACGACAACATAGACACACACACACACACACACCCAAATATGAATTAAATTCTGTAGGTTTGCCGTCAAGTGGCGCTGCATTCATAAACAGTGCAGAAGGAACATAAGAGGAGGCCGGTGATAAAGTGGGTCAGATGGGGCAGACACAGAGCAGGCCAAGGGAGAGCAGCAGAGTCACCCACAGAATATACAAAGAACCAATCACCGCTCGGATACACAGGCAGCATAGAAACACACACACACACACAGCTGAGACCCATCCCTATAGCAAGAAGCTACAAATGCAAACCTACATTCACGTACTTCACGTTCGCCACATGTCTCACTTATTTCGTAGAGACTATTGATTTAAAAATAGTTATTCTTTTAATCAACTCCCAATGGCGCGAGTCTGAGGAGAATAAAACCGAGGGGAGATATGTAACCACTTACCAGCGGCACGGCGAAGTGATTATGTGTATTTTGTTGGACCAAACCCTTAATTAGTGCCATAATTTGAAGTCAATCTGCATCGCTTAACGTAGACGTAAGGGAGCGACTCGGCGTCTCGGGCCGCGTGTGCGGTCCGCCGCGCGGATACACCATCGCATCACAAACGACGCCGCAGTGGAACTTATCGTCAAATCCGTTTTTTTTTTTTTGCTTTTGCAGCATTTCAGCATTTTCCCCCTCTCTCTCTATCCCTCTCCTCTATTCTTATTACAGGGAAAAACATTATCCAAATCACTTGTTTTTTCTTTGTTTGTTTGTTTGTTCTTTGCAGGCGAATATCATTAAACTCTGAACAAACCCTGCCTCCCCAACATGCTCCTTTGATCTGTAGACGGAGACTCTTAATTTCCATTCTCCAGACATTAAACAATGGGGAAATGGCACCCCGTGATACCGCCAAACGCCCACCCGGCAGGCCCGTCCAACCCTCCTGTGTCTTGTGTTCACTTGCCGCCCGCCTGCTAGTGCGGTATGCTAATGTCAGCGGCGCTGTTGAGCACCGCTCCTCGAGCCGGAGCCCTAATTATTATTGTTTTGTAGCTCCAACTGGCTTATTAGCGGATGCTGTGCTGCTGGACGCGTTTGGAGGGGAGAGAGAGCGCTCGCACACACACACACATCCCGCATCCCTGCCAAGGTGCGGCAGGGGAGATCCAGGGAGATGTTCAAAAGACTGCGAGTCTTTAGTTGCACTGGAAAACAACAACTGTTCAACAACTTGTTTATTTTAACAGCCGTAAAAAAAAAAAGACACAAAAAAAAGGCATCCGCTCAGTTTGTCAGACAAAACCATGGGACAAAACCCGATGAAACGTTATTGACGAAAAAGTCCTACGATGAGAATCACGTCTTATCTTAAAATACATTTCAAAATATATTTCAGTCAGTCAAGCAAGGCAGCAGTCAGCTCCAGTATCTTCTGATATTTTTGTTGTACGTACTTGGAGCACGCACGCTAATTCCCAAGCTACAGGCAGGGTGGCCCAGTTTGAGAGCTTCAAAGATTTGGTGTGAAGAAGTGCGACACGAGCCAAACTCTTACCGCACACTTAAATAAATGTTTCTGTCTTAACAGAATCGAATAATCTCTTTTACTCGTGATTTTAAGGAGGAACATTATCTCCGACAGGGATCGACTGGCAAGTGTGATAAACAGCATGAATTTAAAATGTGTTCTCGCTTATTTTCCTTCCTTGGCGAGTGATTAAAAAATTATCGAAAAAAAAGCACAAAGAACCACTCCTAAAAACCCTACACTTTTGGTGCCAAATTACTTCATATTTACTTCATATTTGACTCAATTGCCACCGACAAAAGGACAAAAATGTGCCACATGCATGACAAAGGAAGATAAAGCAGACCCGTACCAGCATGCATATTGATCAGCCAATCAGGGCAAAGCCAACCGATGAAACCACAAAATGCACCGATGAGCAACTGAAACTAGAGAGAAGACCCCATGTGAACACCGAAGAGCTGCGCTGTAGCGAGTCGGTCGAACGTAAGCCAAACAACGGTGAGGAAAAGTGGCGGAAGAGGAAATGAGAAATGAAAGTATACAAACGCATGGACCCATTATAGGGCTGGACGATTAATCGAAATTTGACGATTTCACGATTTCGATTTTGGCTTCTCACGATCATGAAAACACTGTAATCGAAGAAAAACGATTAATGTGCCGCCGCGCAAAAACTACTGCGCTGTAAAAGCACAGTGAACGCACCTGTGTCGCCTGCAGATGCAGCAGTGGAACGAGCAATTGACAACAGTTTTGCAGGGGTGCTGTGCATGTAGATTGTGGTTATTTATTTGTATTTATTGTTTTTACATTGGTATTGCTATTGTTCGATCACTGAAGCCAGAAGAAGCAGGGAGAACAGTCTGAGTGTATGTAGACTGGGTATTTATTTTTATTTATTGTTTTTGTTTTATTGCTATTATATATTTGTATTATTATTTTTATATATTATTATTATTATTTTACTTTTTTACTTGTTACTAATTTATTACTGGTTGTTTTTCTAAAAGTTATATTTAAAGTTGAGTTGTGGTGGTGCAATAAACACTTTTTTTGAAATCAATGAATAATCGTGTTTATTAATCGTGATTTCAATATCAATCAAAAATAATCGTGATCATTATTTTTTTCCATAATCGTCCAGCCCTAACCCATTATAGAGGGTGGGAAGAAGAAGAAACACAGAGATCCCAATATCGCACCAAATCAGGTACAGCAATTAAGGTTAGAGGGGTGGTTGGAGGATGAAGAAGGGTGTGACGCTCCGGTCGGACATGTAGGAGGAGTAGGGTGTGTGTGTGTGAGTGTGTGTGTGAGCGTGTGTGTGTGTGTGTGTGTGTGTGTGTGTGTGTGTGTGTGTGTGTGTGTGTGTGTGTGTGAGTGTGGTGGGGGTGGTTAGAGGCAGTGCAGGTGGAATGAGGGCAAGGTGGAGAGGAGTAAGGTGGAGTAAGTTACATGCTGTTCATTTTTTAATATTTTTTTTACCTTACTTGACCTTTTCCAACTTTTTCCCGTTAGCATGGTCTGTAAATGAGACAAAGCAGTTACAGAGCGGAGAACAGAACAGAGCAGCCCCCACCCCTGACCCCCCCCCCCCCCCCGACCCCCGACCCCACATGTTGGCACCTCAGAGGGACAACAGGTGTGCGTGTGGGGGGGGGGGGGGGGGGGGGATGTGCGAAGGGTCAGAGGTCAGCCCGGGGGACAGGTGTGCACGGGAGCTGGGTTAGCGACCGGTCGGGGATGGGGGGTCTTTAGTCATGCGGTGTGGATTAAAGCGAGGTATGTTAGCACAGCCCGTTCTCATCCCAACTCGTAATATACCGACGATTTGTCACGCCCCTAGACGTCTGATACTGACGCAAAAGGTACCCTCCCGCGTCTGTGTGAAACGATCTGGGGGTTCTCATAAACCCGTTTGCGGTGGTAAGAGACGAGTAGAGTCTACAGTGTTCCATTCACTCCAATAATAACCCGGTCACAGTGATAGATTACGCTAACCATAACCGTAACCCTAACCCTAACCATAACCATAACCATAACCCTTTTGGGAGTGAATTGTTTCACAGTAGACTGCGGACGCTGTAGACTCTGCTCTGCGAGCGGACGCTGTAGACTCTGCTCGTCTCTTACCAACGCGAACGGGTTTATGAGAACCCCCAGATCGTTTCACACAGACGCGGGAGGGTACCTTTTGCGTCAGACGTCTACGGGCGTGACAAATCGTCGGTATATTACGAGTTGGGATGAGAACGTGTTGGTTAGCAGCACTGCTGTTGTAAGTTGTAGTTAGCTAGCGTTTGGGCATCTCTGACTGACACTCAATGGGGGGGATGAATATAGTTTGAGTGCAAATGGGGCAACATGTCTGCATGTAACCTGCATTATGTGAGTGATTCATATTTGTATTGTTCGTTCAAACTATTGCATGATCTCCGGTCCCTGAAACATGAACAACAGGCCTCACACATACACATATATCACAGATAGTAGACACATATTGTTTGTCCGCTACACATCTTGCGCTGTCATTCAAGAGGACCTCAGGTGAGGTCTACTCCTCGCCAGTAGGTGGCGATAAAAGGCGGCAGCCCAGGACGCAGTCGCCAGCTACTTTTGTTCGTCTTCTTTTCGCACAGTTGGGCGGGATCCAAAGTGATGCTTAACCTAAATAGAGTTTGCTTGTTCTGTCAAATGTGGACTCTCTGAACCGTAGCACTGAATAAGCAGCCGAATGAAGACATCAGATCAAAAGGAATACAATATTTCCCCCCAGACTCTGCCTTCCTCACAGACCGTGCAGGGGTCCAATTAGGAAAACAAATAATTGAACAGAAATAAATACGACTGTGAAACGCAGAGCGGTTCCGCACAGTAATGAGGAAACATAATTAGTGAGCTGGACCCAGCGCTCTTTGAATGTGGAACACATGCGTTTACTGAGTATGTGTGTGTGTATGTGTGTTGTGTGTGTGTGTGTGTGTGTGTGTGTGTGTATAAGCATGTGTGTGTGTATATAAGTGTGTGGGTGTATAAGTGTGTATGTGTATACGTGCATGTATGTGCATGTGTGTGTGCGTGTGTGCGTGTGTGTGTGTGTGTGTATAGAGTGTGTGATGGTTGCCTTGATGTCTTGACACTTCTGCTCAAGAAACGCAAAGTCTTGATGGAACAGTTCATCTTACATTTGTAAGGATTTTAACTTGAGGCTCAGAAGCAAAAATTATGTAAATTAATCCCCACACAAAATATGTATACTGTACGTACACATGAAAATGACATACATTATTTCTTGTTTTTCTTTTTTTGTTACTCATTATTTTCCTCTGTGCAGAAAATAGCACACAGTTGAACTCTGCTCTACTGCTCTGGTTTGACTGAGAGTCGAAAAACCAACTCTGCCAAGTGGCAAAGAGGACTGTGAGATAAACACAGAAACAAAAGGCAGAGCGATTGTAAAACAGCAACGTAGATATATTTTCCCCTTACGGTTTCTCGAATGTCTCCCTCCTTGGTTGTCAGAGTGATGCCGAGATCAATGGTGCCCAGGTTTTGGTCAGGGTGATGTGGGTCCCCAAGATCAAGGCTCAAATCCAGGGTCCTGATTTTTGGGAGGTAAAGTTCACAAGCATGAGTCCCTCAAGTATACTGGAAATGAGAATATTTATGTATATGCATCCTACACTCCAATATGAAATATAAATTGAGTAAAAAATAAAAAGTATTATTTTTTTGCAAAGCAAACATACAGTAACTCTGTCTTATTGGAATTGCATCATCAAAATCCTAAAATAAAATGTGTATTTGGCTTCAAATCACTTTTGTGGATGACCAAATATGTATTATCATCCACGTCCACTAGGTGTCAGTATTGCACAAACGTTCAATATAATATAAAGGGATATAAGGAAACAAACTACTGTATTTCTCTTGGCACAGAGAAAGAAAGATCAACAAGAGGACCTTTGGTGCTCCAGGGACTCCAGGTGGACCTGTGCCGCGCCCATGAAGTCATCTTGAAAGCCAAAGTCATAGTCAAACACCTAGAGAGGGTACAGAAATAAGATATTATATTTAATATTAATAATATTAATAATACTAATAACAATAACAATAATAATAATAATAATAACAATAATACATTTAATTTATATAGCGCTTTTCAAGGTGCTCAAAGACGCTTTACACAGAGACACAGGGCAAATGTAAGGTACATGCAAGAGCACACAGGAGTAGAGGAGACATGAAAAGGGAGGGAGGGGAGAGGAGGGAAGGAGGTTAACTGTTGAATGCCTGCTTGAATGATGTCAGGGTGTTCGCCTGGTCGGATGTGGTTGGAGAGAGCGTTCCAGAGAGAGTGTGGTGCAACCGAAAAGACATTTCTCATCGATCTGTGTCTGGGTTCCCACGCTGTCATTGAAGGCCCCTCCGCCTCATCTCTCAACCGATTAGGACCTCATGCATTTAACAGGAGTACAGTTGCGCGGCAACACGCATGTATATACACATCTCTTATTCATGCGCGTCTCTGTTGGTTTCATTGTGACTCGTTGCAGCCCTCCTCCATCCCCTTCACCTTGAGATGGCATCCTCCAGGGCTGAGGTTCATCTATAGTCACCACCAGCAGCATCTAGACACCATCAGGGGGAGTCTCATCTCCGGCAGACTTCCCGGGATCCATCGTCCTCATGAATAATAAATTGATGGTGTCTAATCGTCAAACGTGTGGCTGTGGTTCATTTTTCATCTGTCTCTCCTAGTTGAAGTGTAATGGAGAAAATAAAATGTCTGTGGGAGGATGTAGGATTTTATCGTTTATCGCGAAAAAAACACTCTTATCTTGGTGAATTTCCATTATCAGGATAATCGTGATTATCCTCACATGAGCGTGAATATCCTCAGGAGTGGTAGGAGTTAACTAACTCCAGAAGATGGCAGTAATGCAACACAGTTACAGTTATTAAGCTACAATTAAACCCCAAAGAAGAAGAAGAAGAAGAAGAAGAAACGGCTCTTCATGAGTAGGGGTCAGGGGAGCCCGCATTCAGTCAATCAGTCGTAGGTTCGACCTAGTCATGTTTTCTCTCATTGTGATTACCTGTGTTGTATCTGTCCTTGTTTTTTATTAAAAGGATGTTCACAAAAAAAAGATGTGTGCTATATGATGCAATACAAATATTTGTAGGTAAAAAATGTAAGGTAAAGTGATTCCAGTATGTTTTAGTGCCATTTTAAGCGTTTTAAGCATATTTTGATGACTGATAAGTCAGTTGACCTTTGTTCCACAAGAACACCTTCTCAGTAGAAGCTGTAACAAACAGCGCTTATATATATTTATGTACTTTATTGTTCATGTGTGTTGTGTAATCCCCACCTTCCTTAAATAAAAAAGGTGTTGCCATCCATCTTGACACGTGACACACAGGACAGTGTAGTCCAGTTTCAAGATTCAAGACCTTTATTAGTCCCCCGAGTGGCAATTGTTGGGCAGGACACACATATATAACCACTTACAGTAAAAGTACATGTGAATACAGGAGTGAAGGGGGACACATGCAGCACAAAAGTTACAATATTATATAAAAAAGTATATAAATATAAAAAATGGAGAAGCAAGCAGAGATGTACTGATGCAACCCGTACTTTACAGAGTTGAGCAATGAAATGGAAGAGGGTATGAAAGATAATATATATATCTGTTAGTTTTGACTATGGTTGTCTGAGGCAAGGGTGGGGGGGGTGCTGTCAGATATATTAGTCTGCCTTCTTTGTTGTACAGCTCAGATACACTTCTGCTGAGTTGTATTCTTGTATATTCATTTTGCGACTGACTTTCGTCACCCTTGTTAATGAGATTTTTTTTTTAGACAGAGATGCATACCAGCAGATAAATGAAAAAGTAAAAAAACAGATTGAGGGTACGGTTCAGGTCCTCCTCCTCACCTTGACATACAGCGGCTCCCTCAGCGTCTCCACCAGCAGGCTGACCCTCTCGTCCCACACCGGGTTCAGGTTCTTGTAGATGGTCTTGCTCTTGAACACCTCCTTCCCGCCGATCTTGAACTTCACATACGGGTCACTGGTGCCTTAGAGAGGGACAGAAGATTGCGCTATGATTAAAAGTTGTTTTTTGCTTTATTGCACTTCATATGACGTGTAATTCGTATAGTGCTCAGACCTTTACAAAGATGTTATGCAAAATGGTGTAAGACGTTCAACTATCACCATTTAGCAGACACTTTTACCCAAAGTGACTTAATGCCATTAAGGACCAGGTAAGGGTTTGACATATTGTTGCACAAGGATGCCTACAGGTTGCATGCAACACTAGGGATCAAACCCAGTACACTTCTGTGAGTTAAACAGCCTAATTACTACACTATCCTGAGATCCAACCTGCAGCTTGGGAGATTAACATTAGAATTAAGACTCAGAATTACATTATGCCTCATCATGATTTATCCCCTTCTCTGATAAATGTAGGCACATTGCTTTAAAAGCTATTTAGGATTATAGTAATTACACAGAACAGTAGTGCACCTAGAAAGTTATTGCTGCCTCCATTGTCACACTTTTCTAATTAAGTCCCCTTTTATTCGACACACTATTTATCTAGAAATAAAAATCCTGCTCGACACACACACGCACACACGCACACACACACACACAATACCCACTCAATGAATGGCAATGCCTCGATTTGGACACAGGGAGGCAGCATTGAACTTGATTTGGAAATAAATAATGAAAATGCAAAAAAATAAATGAATGCAGAAATGTTTTTGCATGAGCTGTTTAAATATACAAATCAAATTCAGAACACTCACACATTAATTAATGCGCGTCGGCGCATAACAGTAAGCGTATTCAAAACATTCAACGAGGCACCAGAGCAACTGACCCACATGCACATTGCACAATGACAGTCAGCGAGTAAACAACGATGGGCGACAACCTGATGCCGACTATAAATAATGAATGGATCCATACACAATCACTAACACCAGTAGAAGACAGGGAGAGAGGGAGTGCTAGAGTATTTTCCATTTTCATTACTATGAGAAATCACCATTGATCTCTAATGTGCTCTCCCATCCACACAGTTCACCACAGCATGTTATAGATAATACCATTAAAGGGAATGGGATGTATTCCAATGGGATGTATTCCAATGGGAGGGTGAGATGGGTCTGGAGTTATTATGTTCAAAAGAAAGCAATAGCAAATCGATTGGATAGACCAATATGTAACAGATATATGCAGGTTATGAATAAATTAATGTAGAACAATACTCTAGAGACAAGGGGACTCAAACCTGGATCAACTAGCTGATCACTAACTACAATGCGCCACAAACTGTATGTCACTAAGGATAATGCAGCTTTGTGTTTACTGCAGTGCAATGCAGAAGATGTATACTATGAAGGCTAAGGAGTTAAGCAGAGAGAAAAAACACTAAATAGCAAAAACAACTGAAATACTGAAATGGTATTTCAAAATTTGTATTTATGAAACAAAAATTGTCTCCTGATTACAAAGTGACATTTTGAAACTGAATCTGTATCTCCACAATATCGCTCCACAATATGATGGGGGTAATTATCTGGTAAAAATAGGCTAGTGAAACCCGCAAGGTTCAGAGCTCTGTGTCCTGATCGATCGGCTCAGATCAATATCTGGCATTACCAACGAACAGCCTCTTAAAGTTATTGATATTATGGTTACAGTTCACCAAAAAGGACAAACAGGGTCCAACTAAAAGCAGATTAAAGTTTTAGCAACACAAATGTTCATCATTATTTCTGTGGTCTTTAAATCCACCACCAGCTTTTGGCTGTTGACTCAACACCTTAACCTCTGCAGCCAAAATCAATCCGTCGTAATTGTCCTAAAAGTGTCAGTCCTCCCCCTAAGCTTTATTGAATCTCTCTGTCATTCTGTCTGTCTGTCCTTTACTGCACCCACATATTAATGCCGACATTCAAATGTCCCCAAATCAGTCCAGATTATTATGAATAATTATTTACACACACTACCTACTTTCCCGACAAAAAATCTCAAATCAAGTCTTCTGAAAGCATAAAAGTGAAAAGGCAATACGCAACAACATCACTGGCAAAACAGCGATTGGTACTAAATGTGTGCAATAGAAAAAGGAAGCATTGCACACAACACCAGTGATATCAAGTTACATTTGTAAATGGCAATTGTCGATTCATGTGTAATTGCACCCCACTACCTGACTTGAGGCTTAGTCAAAGTCAAATACAATGGGCTGAATGTATTTGACAAGGATGTGTTATTTTTACACGTTACAATATATATATCTGGGTTCCCTTTGTCCCCACATCTCTATTGCTTCCTCTGTGATTTGGCCAGAGACAGAAGGAGGACAGAGTGAGTACTGCTGACGTGGCGCCTGGCTGTCAGCGGGCTTTGATGTGTGAGCGGTAAGAAGTACACTAACACAGGGTCTTCTGGGACGACACCCCCGATGCCTCGCTCAGACAGCCTTAAACACGCCCATAGGCATTACTGTGAAACACACACACACACACACACACACACACACACACACAGTCATGCTCACACAAATACAAACACCCTCACAGACAAATAGCAAATAGCAGACTCCAACACTCAATACCCAATTACCCATGTGACCCAAGCAAGACTGCTGCAGTAAAGAAGCATGAAGTAACAGAGGAGGAGGGGGGGGGGGGGGGGGGGGGACGGTAGCTGGATGTATCAAATTAATCAGATCAACATCAATCATCTGCAGAAAACACTGACATAATATTACGACTGGAAACACAAGAATGGAGACATTCATCATCATGGTGCCATGATGTTTTATACAGGTGGTTCTGCTGCAACTCTCTGTACTCTCCGTCTCCGTCTCTCCGTCTCCCGTCTCCCTCTCCCTCTCTCTCTCTCTCCCCCCCCCCCCCCTCTGTCTCTCATCCATGCGTGTTCATGCGCTGGGTCTCTCGGTGTGGGTTCTATATCTTTCAACCATCGCTCTGAGCCTGTGCGCTTCCCACAGCGCCAGCTTTATGGCCCCATCAACGCAAGGCCATCGCAGCAGAGAGCAAGTGAGGTATGAAATGGTGGGGAAAGGAGACTTTGGGGTTCTGTGTGAGTGTGATGGGGGGAAAAAGCAGAGTGGGCGATCACTCTCCTTACACACCTTATCTCCATGCACCGCTGAGCTGGGGGGGGGGGGGGGGGTCACAAATCAGTGTACATGTTGGGGCGACCGCATGGTCCATAAATATGTGTGTGTGTGTGTGTGTGTGTGTGTGTGTTTGGGGGCGGGGGGGGGGGGGGTGGGGGGGGGGTGATAAAAGTGGAGATCAGGAGGTCAGGTTGTTATGGCCCGGTTGGACTTAAATTGTTTTGGCTTTGTGGATTGGCATTTACCCGATGTGTGTTCATCTCAGGGGCAGAAAAGCCTGAAATTGAAAGTGAAAGTTAAGGCAAGGCTATGCCGAGAAGGGGGGGTCAGGGGTGAAGGATGGGGAAAGGTATCGCGTCTTTGAAAAAGTGATCAAAGTGTCACAGTGATTAGTGATGTGGTTGAACCAATGCTTTTGGACCGCAATCTGACCGCAAAAGGAGATTTGAAATGAGATTTTCCCTGAGACGATGCCATTAGGAACCAGGCACCTGTTAAAAACAGTTCACCCAACCAAATGGTGGCTTCTGGTTACGAGCAATTTGATTAGACCGAAGGCATTCAATGCGTGCTGATTATATTTTTGTGCAACGGAGGAGACCATTTGTTTATCCCCCCCCCCACGTCAGGCTACCCGTTGGCACTCTGACTGAATTCAATATGCCTTCGATTCTGCCACCACTGTGCATACTAAGAGCCAGATTTGTGTGTCTGTCATAGCTGCTTTTGAGTATTCTTGACAAGGAGTTGAAAGAGGAAGGAACACCTGATGTGTGCGGAGTGAACAGGATCAGCATGTCAACAAAGCCATGGATCGGATCGAGACAGCATCCTTTTCCTCCCACCGCTTTCTTTGAATGGCTGTTCAATAGCAGGGCACACAGACATGGGGCATCGTACACTCAGTAAGCCCTGGGTTAAAAACAAGCGCACAAAATATTCATCAGTGGCCACAGCAAACAAACAGACAGAAGCAAATACAAACAGGCTGGTCAAAATCAATTGATATGCTGTCGCAAGACGCTTGGTATTGTTCTTCGGCCCGGCTCTCGCTTCAGCCACGTCAGGTTAAAGAAGCAATGATGGTGATTGTGATGATTATTTTAATGTGTCCAAATCTGACCTTCAAAAGAACCAGGAAACTTAAGAAGAACATCAATACTGATGATAATATACATTTTGATTCTATCAATTGAGTAGCTGTCACCATAACAGGGCCGTGCAGAGACCCTTTGAGGGGCAGGGGCTCAAAGTCGAAAACGGGGGAGGCTTTATATTGCGTGATTGTTGAGCGGGGGGGGGGGGGGGGGTGTGCTACCGGACGATTTCTGTTGCACGATTGTTGAGCGGGGGTGGGGGGGGGTGCTGCCGGTGGATTTCTGATGCGCAATTATTGACGCGGGGCCGATAACGGAAATTTAAATGACCACTCAAAAGGGCACTTTGGTCCTTCAGAGGGAAAGGGGCAGGGGCTCGGGCACCCATAGCCCCCCCCTCTGCATGTGCCTGCACCATACCCAACTTTGCTTTCAGCTTTAGAAAAGATACAGTCTCCCTCTCTCTCAGATATGTCCTTATATTAAATCAAAATGACAGTTAAACATTTAAACTTTAAAGCAATTTCAGCAATTTCAACTTTTAAAAAGAGTGGTAATAAATACGTAGTTAAAAAAGTGAAAAAAGTGTTTTGCCGGTTGTAAAAACAAACAGCATGTATGTATGTGTGTGTATGTATCAGGGCCCAGTTTCCCGATAACGATGTACGATCCATCTTACGATCCTTCTTACGAATCATCTTCCGAACGATCGTTATTTTTTTCCTGTGCGTTTCCCGAAACTCCTCTTAACATGAACGCGCGTGCACAGATCTAACGATCGATCGTAGCCTTGTACCTGTCCACTGACAGGGTGCTGAAATACATATTATACCGTGGTCTGGGTGAATACTCGATTCTGATTGGCTGGAGGGTGTAGGTTGAAAAGTACACATACGAAAGACGTTGACGCTATGAAGACGCTATGGTCACGTTGCTTGGCAACGCCTGCATATGGGAGATATTAAATAGTCCGCTCGAAAAACAAAAACCTCACGATTTTAACTCTAAAGCACATTCAAGTATTATTAATTGATTAAATATGTCTTTCTTTCGTAAGTGACCATGGTATAAGTGGGATAATGCCCTTCGAGGTGTCCATTAACAGAACCGTCCTCCACGGTTCACGCCTCCGCGTCGTCCATTCATTTCTGTTAATATTTAATCAATTAATAATACTTTAATGTGTTTTAGAGTTACAATCGTGAGGTTTTTTTTTATTTTTATAAGTTGAGCGGACTATTTAATATCTCCTGTATGCAGGCGTTGCCAAGCAACGTGGCCATAGCGTCTTCATAGCGTCAACGTCTTTCCAAGGTGTACATCAAAGATAAGATTATAGCAACCGAGACCGGGTTGGATTATAGAGCTCCGCTCTATAATCTTCAACCAATCAGAATCGAGTATTCACCCAGACCATGGTATAACATAGACTAAGCTATATAGCCTATCGTAACTTCAGCGTCACCAGCTGGACATTCAGTGGTATTGAATGTGTTAACGACGCTCGTAGCGCGCTACGAGGACAGCTGGAGTTCTCGATAGCTACGAGCGTCTTAACGACGGTCGTTACGCAACGATGCTTTCGGGAAACGGTGTGAAAACTGTCTGATGGTCGTACGACGAACTTAACGAACCACTTAGGCTAACGACGCTTTCGGGAAACTGGGCCCAGAATCAGAATCAGAATCAAGTTTATTGCCAAGTAGGATTGTACATACAAGGAATTCGACTTGGTGTAATTGGTGCAGAATACATTAGGAAGATAAGAAACCAAGTATTAAAATATAAACAATATAAATATCTATACAATATCAAGAAACAAAGGAACGGCAAAGGCGTGGGTTGGGGGTAGTGGGGGGGTGATTGCATATTTGTATATATGTACGTTTGTATGTATGTGTATGTATAGTCCGTGAGAGTAAAGGCCTGCAGAGTCGCCTCGCCTGGCACCACAATCTCGGTGTCATGGAGACAATCAGGTCCCAGATAGTCAACAACCAACAGGTGTCTGTGGGGAGTGGGAATGCAAGAGCATTTCACAGCATCGTTCTCCAGGAGGATTGTTGTGTTCCAGCAGTGGCCTTGGCCGAGGCAAGTGCCGGATGGGTGGGGGGGGGCTGAAAGATAAGATTGCGGGTTTTTGGTCTTGGGGCGAGTAGAAGGACTAATATGCTACGTTAGTGTAGCCAGGCCTTGTTGATAAGGCTAGTGGCGGATGGGAAAAAAACTGTTTTTGGGACCAGAGTTTGTGTCCGGGGTGGGAGGGATCAGCCACAATCTTTCCTGCACGCCTCAGGGTCCTGGAGGTGAACAGGTCCTGCAGCGACGGCAGATTGCAGCCAATCACCTTCTCTGCAGACCGAATGACACGCTGCAGTCTGCCCTTGTTCTTGGCGGTGGCAGCAGCGTACCAGATGGTGATGGAGGAGGTGAGGATGGACTCAATGATGGAGGAGTAGAAGTGTATCATCATTGTCCTTGGCAGGTTGAATTTCTTCAGCTGCCGCAGGAAGTACATCCTCTGCTGGGCTTTCTTGATGAGGGAGCTGATGTTCAGCTCCCACTTGAGGTCCTGGGAGATGATGATTCCCAGAAAGTGGAAGGACTCCACAGTGTCAATTGTGGAGTCACAGAGGGTGATGGGGGCAGGTGAGGCTGAGTTCTTCTTGAAATCCACAACCATCTCCACTGTCTGTAGAGCGTTGAGCTCTAGGTTATTTCGGTGGCACCATGTCACCAGATGGTCAGCCTCCCACCTGTAGGCAGACTCGTCACCATCAGAAATGAGTCCGATGAGTGTGGTGTCATCCGCAAACTTCAGAAGCTTGACAAACTGGTGACTGGAGGTGCAGCTGTTCGTGTACAGGGAGAAGAGCAGAGGAGAAAGAACGCAGCCCTGGGGGGAACCGGTACTGATTGCGTCGGAGACGTGTTTTCCCAGCTTCACATGCTGCTTCCTGTCAGACAGGAAGTCAGTGATCCACCTGCAGGTGGAGTCAGGCACACTCAGCTGGGAGAGCTTCTCCTGAAGCAGAGACGGGATGATGGTGTTAAAGGCAGAGCTGAAATCCACACACAGGATCCTGCAGAGTCCAGGTGCTGGAGGATGTAATGGAGGGCCAAGTTGACTGCATCGTCTACAGACCTGTTGGCTCTGTAGGCAAACTGCAGGGGGTCCAGGAAAGGGTCGGTGATGTCTTTCAGGTGTGACAGCACAAGGCACTCCAAGGACTTCATGACCACAGAGGTCAGGGCGACGGGTCTGAAGTCGTTAAGTCCTGTGGTCCTTGGCTTCTTGGGAACAGGGATGATTGTAGAGGTCTTGAAGCAGGCTGGCATGTGACATGTCTCCAGTGAGGTGTTGAAAATGTCTGTGAACACTGGAGACAGCTGATCAGCACAGTGTTTCAAGGTGGATGGGGGGACCTTTAAGGTGGGCGTTGGTGGAGGTGCCCAGGACCCTGCTGAGGTGGGGGAGGTAGAGGTGATACACTGGAGCTGGAGAAGTTGGGAGGAGTCGTGGGGGATGGTTGCAGGACTGTCCCTTTGTCTCTCAAAGCAGCAGTAGAACTCGTTCAGGTCGTTGGCTAGGCGTTGGTCGTTGATGGAGTGGGGGGCTTTAGGCTTGTAGTTGGTGATCTGCCTGAGCTGTTTCCAGACAGACGCAGAGTCGTTGGCTGAGAATTGATGTTGGAGCTTCTCAGAGTACAGTCGTTTAGCCTCTTTCACCGCCTTGCTAAACGTGTACTTTGCCTCTTTGAATCTGTCTTTGTCCCCACTCCAGAAGGCCTCTTCCTTATCCAACCTTAACCTTGTGAGTTTAGCTGTGAACCAGGGTTTGTCGTTGTTGTAACTCACCCTGGTGCTTGATGGTACACAGCAGTCCTCACAGAAGCTGATGTATGACATCACAGCCTCTGTGTACTCATCCAGCCTGTTGGTAGCAGTCCTGAACACATCCCAGTCAGTAGAGTCCAAACACGCCTAGAGAACCTCCACCGCATCACTGGTCCACTTCCTTGAAGTCCTCACTACAGGTTTGCAGAGCTTTAGTTGCTGCCTGTACACAGGAGTCAGGTGGACCATGACATGGTCAGAGTGGCCCAGTGCAGCACGGGGGACGGCGTGATAAGCATCCCTGACTGTGGTGTAACAGTCATCCAGAATGTTCTCCCCTCTGGTCGGGTATCTGTGTGGATGTGTGTGTGTGTGTGTGTGTGTGTGTGTGTGTGTGTGCATGACCATTGTTCTCATCAAATATTGTTACTATATATACTACTACGTTTCACTTTCATTGTCTCACATTGAGCCCTTAATAGCCCTCTTAATAAATCATGTAAATCATGTTCTTGCTCAATACAGCCTCTGCATATTTGCATGGCTACCCTGCAGCTGGGTGAGGACACATGTGGTGCATGAATCAAGGCCCACAGTATAAACCAGCCCCAGTGTGTAACATCTGATCTGGTTTGTACCAGCTTCAATAAACCGTTCTTTCTACAACGTCTACCTGTGTCTTGTGTCAGAGGAGCCCAGTAAAGCCAGTCATGGCGTGTGGTAGAGGATACTCCCACAGTTTTACATTGTTCATTATACATTTACACATGATGAATTCCGGAAAGGACTAATAAATATCCATCTACAAAATTGTCTCATCTACGAGCAAAAGACACAAATAAACCACCCAAAGAAAAAAAAATAAACATACTGCAAGTCAATTAAAGGGCTTCACCCATCACTTCTATAATCATGAAGTGGACAAAAACCTGATTGTGTAAACCATGTCTGCTATTATTCTTCTGCTTTAGGAAACTCTGATGTTGTACAGAGGTGCTAATTTGGGAGCGTCTGGAAATTACTTTTACCCTTTCGATTTAGCAGACAGCTCCCGTAACAGAGACCTCCTCCACTAGAGGCTGATAAGGGCTGGTTTGTATTATAGAAATTCAATTATGGTCCAATGCTTCAGTCCTAAATGCCACAGCCGCTCTCGGAACAAGCAGCAGTCCATGAGCATGCACAGGTATGGCTCTGGAGTGGGGGTCCGGTGAAACCATGAGGGATATTCACACACATGCATGCGCACGTGCACACACGTGCGCATGCACACACTGGCCGATGATCAGATGGTGGTGGGAGTACAATGCCATAACATCTTTGCAAATGCACACACATACATATGATGCCCATATGATGCCCCCCCCCCCCCCCCCCCCCCCCCGAGGGAACACACTGTGCACTGCATGACCACAACATGCATTCTTCATCCTACACATCTGTGGTTGTACAGGCAAACAAACAAAGCGAGGAGGGATGGTAAATGGTGCAAGGCTTTTCATGGTATGTTGTGTTTCGGCGGCGGTGACTCATCTCTCTTATGGCTCGTGGAAAGTCGCTTGAATCACAGTGTCCTCAGTGGCGTCGTGCCATAAGGATAGCAAAAAACATGTGAGGTTATATATATATATATATATATATATATATATATATATATATATATATATGTATAACTAGCTACTATAACCCTCTTCTTTGAACAAGCCTTCCATATGTTTAAGCTACTGATGTAGTCCAATGCGTTCATTAACTCTGACCTTTTTAATTATGAAACTGTCCACATTTATTCACGTCTCATGATCCATTGTTCCATATCTTTAGGCAGACAAATGTTCTGGAGTTATCAACCCCGAAAAATATGACCAGGTAATAATGACTTTTTAGGGAGAGCTTACATCAAACAAGATGATTGATTGTTATTGCTAATGAGATAATATGAATAATTCAGATGTTCATGTTCATTAATGCAAAGTCACTTGCCTTATCCAGCTAAAATTGGACAATGACCATGTAAAATCATGATAGTAATCTATAATGATTATCATTATTATCATTATTATTATTATTATTATTATTATTAATAATAATAATAATAATTAATAATAATAATAATATGCATTATAACAAACAACCTCAATATACTTCCCAACATCATACCTTTTGAGGGACATATGATGATATTGATGAAATTAATAACTAAGCACATTTTGAGAAGTAATAACGAACATGCAATACCCATATTCATGGGTATTGCATGACAACAACCACCAGTAGCTAACAAAGAATATTTTATTTTAATCGATCAACCTATTTGCAAAAACACATTTAAAAATAGATTCTAAATGCTATTAAGTGGTAATGCATCGTAAGACTTCTACTAAAGCTTGTAATAAATTATAGATTATATCCCACACACAACAGTGTTCATTAAGGTCAAGACAAAGACCAAGTGTCTATTGATCCATGCACTTCCTGAAATTCATAAACTCAATGGTCACTCAAGGGCCTTCAACACACCGAACATTTCTTATTCAGCTGGAACCAAGCTAGTGGAAGTATTGGCTGTTAGACGCTGTGATTCTGTCCAACTCTTATAAAGCACAGGTTGAGTAAAAGTGCTCTTGGTTCACAGTGTGTGTGTGTGTGTGTGTGTGTGTGTGTGTGTGTGTGTGTGTGTGTGCATGTGTGTGTGTGTGTGTGTGTGTGTGTGTGTGTGTGTGTGTGTGCGTGTGTGCATGCATGCGTGTGTGTGTGTGTGTGTGTGTAGAAAGACCATTTGTAGAAGAAGTGATGGATGGTTGAGAGTTTCCTATTACCCAGAATGCAATCTGCTAGACAGAACATATAGGATGAAGACTGAGAAACTCAATGCAAGAGTTCCCAGAGAAAGTTCCATTTAAGTGATTACTGACAAAATGACACACACACACACACACACCTTGGCCAGAGAGAGTAATGCAGTGTGTGTGTGTGTGTGTGTGTGTGTGTGTGTGTGTGCGTGTGTATGTGTGTATGCAAGCACAGCTAGTTGGATGATTGCCTCAGAGATATGAAGCCGTTAGTACCTATAACCAGTACTAAGAAAAGTGTAATGCACTGTCGAAGGTTTAGTACAGCTGTTTTTGTTTTCCTTGTTGCACCAAGTGTTCCTGTATCTCACCTAACTCCACTCCTGACGGCTGTTTTTCAAGCTTTTTTTTTCTTTCTGACAACACACACAAACACGCACACACACGCACACACTAACACACACATGCACGTGGCTGTCTTATTACTTCCTGCATTACCCATACTCTGTTTCTGCGGCGCTAAATGAGTTCGTGACAGGTGCGCACCAGAGTCTCGCTGCGGGCAGACTTTAAATCATTCAGACCTAAATTATATTTGGAAACGGTGAAATAAATCACCGCATTATGTACCGCAGCAGCAGCAGCAGCAGCAGCTCCTTCAAAAAAAGTGAAGTGAGTGAAGACAAGCCAAGCTTTGTTTGTACGACACTCACGCGCATACAAAAGAAACTAAATTCTTCACCGGCTGAAGTAGAACGGGTGGGAAGCGAGCGAGAAGCAAGGCCACTCGCGTGGAAATCAAGGCACATGCTGAACGACTGGGCTGGCAAATGCGAGCAAGAGGCCATACTTCTCACAGGGAACTAGTAATCGGTTGCTATTTTACTGAACTGCAAATTCAATGCTGTGATAAAATGCATTCATGTCATAATACAGGACACTACAGCTGTAGATGTAACCCATGATACAAAGGCACTCCAGTCATCAAAAGGCTGTAAGGTATGTGATTATGATGTATGATGTATTATCCATTGAGCACAAAGGATGTCAAGCCGAAAAGTGTGTGTAAGAACAGAGGAAAATAGAATGAGGTGATGGCCTACCTGTCCTGTCCCTGATGGCCAGGTTATTGCCTTTCTTCAGGAGGATATCCAACTGGAACATGGCTGGACATGGAGGCCGTGCAGGAGGTTCTACATTACTGGGCCCCACAATGTTGATGCCCTGTAAAGACAGGGAGACATAGTAACCATACAGGAAGTAATGACATGTAAACCAGGAAGAAACACGTGTTAACCACACAGGATGTAACCGTTGTGCAACAGACCAATAAACAAATGTGTGTGATAACAGCCATGTTCTAGGATCAAAAATGCAGTCAGATAAATGTTAGTTTAACATGATCAATACAATCGTCCCGTAAGAAATATCTTTTTAAAAGAAGGAAACAATGTGAGACACTATTACCACCGTGCTATGGCCCCCCCTTGACGTATGTATGCATTGAGGCAAGTACTAGTTTAAAAAAATCCAACAAAGCTATATGCCACTCTTAGTTGAACTCCATTCAGAAGCCCAACTCTTCTGCTTCTCCCTGTTTTTTCGGATGTATCACGCCGCTTTTATCTTCTCTCTCATACCGTGCTGCTTGTTCTCCTTCTCATTAGACCGCCGCGCATGGGCTACCCTGCCGGGGCTCTCTGGCCAGCCTACACTGAGACAACGAGCTAAGAATAGGTCTGGAAAAGTAAAAGTCACAGAGGGCCACCGAGATGCAGATAATTGACGACTGAGATGAACAGTGGGGACGGAGTCAGGGGCGGCGATCCGAGAGAAGTGCACTAACCAGCGTGAATCATTTCAAGACGCTGGGAATGGAGCTGAAAAACACAAAAGGACCCAGATACACACACCAGCATTATATCATTTTTGTTTGTGTTGAAATTAAAAATGAAAGTAGTGAAACGTAGGCATGGTGTGAGTGATCTGGCTGAAATGCCACGCTCATGGCTACATTCGCTCTCCTGGGCTGGATCCTGCAGGAGGGACGTAAATCCCCATCATGGGATATTCAGATTCACTGAATGGGCCACAGTCCTGTTACACATTCACGGCTATTCAGGGCAATTTCTCTATTGAGAATCACCTTGTCTGCGTGTCTTCAGACTCAGAACAATGACACTCCATGTTGACAGGCATGCCTGGCCCATGCCTATCAACATGGAGTTTCAATGCACTTGAAGCCAAAAGCAGTTGTGAACATGTCAACCTGTCGGAGCAGAGACTGTTTGCATGGACTGGCTATTGCAAATAGCCAGAGTGTGTGTGTATGTGTGTGTGTGTATGTGTGTCAGAAAGACGGCAAAGGTTCTACAGTTCCAGTAAATCGTAGTTTGTTAGTATAAATAATTTGCATTCACCAACAAAGAATAGCATGAGAGATTATTTTAGTCACATTGTCAATGACAGGAAACCGCAACTTAAGGTAAAGTTGTCCATGAGTAATACTGCTAAATTGCATCTACTTTGAAAACGTACTTTAAATTGCTACTATCTATTCATGAATCGTGTATCTTACACTCTTCAGTGCTTCAAAAATTCTCAGCTACCTCAGTTTCCCGTGCGCGTTCACAAACTACCTGAATTGAATAACATTCAATTCCACCATGTCAGAAAACAGCCCACTTGCAAAGAAGTTGACACTCGCAGTCGCCATCCAGAACGACCTTTCGTTGGTGATCATGGCGGCGTTGCCCAGACGAACGTAAAAGCGGACAGAGTGAGTGCTCGTTAAACGGGACACTCGACGGCTCCTGTGGAGCTGAGGGGTTAGACTTTGTTTGGTGTCTCGCAGATATATCCCATAAAAAATGTTCTTGTTGTCATATTATGACCCTGATCTCCTTGCCTGTATAGAACTACTCCTTCTTGAGAACTACAGGATTCAGTCTTACTGAATGTACTTTCCCCCATGCACATTCAACCTGACTATTGGTGGCACGGTGGTTAACACAGCTGCTTCACAGCCAGAAGGTGCTTGGTTTTAACCCGGGGGCAGGGGGGGGAAGCTCTGGTTTCCTCCCACGCCACAAAACATGCAAGTTGCTACAACTGGAGTTGGTTCCGTCTGCCTGTCTGTCTTTCTGTAAGTCTTGTCTGTCTATCTTTCCGTCTCTCTGACTCCAATACTCGATACGTCCTCGACACAAGAACTACCTTCAGCAAATTCGGTGAGAATGGTCAGCCATTTTTTAATCATCCCATGCCAAAGTGAAACCATCATCACCACAGAGAAAAGGTCAGCACGGAGCAGACTTGGCCCAGCTTGTGCCTCACGCTTATTGACACTGCGGCTCGTTATAATAAATGGCGCTAGCCCCTATTAGCCCCGGAAAGTCAAAATTATGGTCAAAGTCTCTATCGATGGTTGACCCCAAGCCTGCTGGCCCCTGAGCTGGACTAGTGGCCCCTCAGGGCAAGACAGGATGAGCCGGACTAATGGCTCTCAGGGGACTACTACAGGATTAGCTCTAGCGTGGACGCAGGACAGGATTTCGCTGGTACCTGTGACTAGTGACAATAAATTGAATCTCATCTCATCATCACAGAGACAGAGTCAGCAAAATAGCCATGGATAGATCACGGTTATGAGCAGGACTACTAAATGCAACATGAAAAAAAAAGGAAGGTTTAGCATTTTCTGTTAACTGCAAAACAAGTGAATCATGTTCGAACATTGGAGATGAGTTGTAGGACGTCGAACCCATAACCACGGCGGCGTCGATGCCGCGCTCTGCTGAATGCCAGGTGCGCGGGGCAGCGCCAGAGTTGCAGAAAAACAGAGCAGTGCCGTCACCAGAAATGAGGAAGAGTGTAGGGGTGTCCCGACTAAGAATTTACATAGTCGAATCTGATGCGTCAAGTCTTGCCTATAGTCGACTGATCGGCCAATCATGTTGTTTTCCTTTTTTTTTGCTCATTGGTCCATATTCTCATTTGTCGTCAAAACAGCCGCCCCTATTATTTTCTATGTACACCCCCACACCGGCGGCGGCAGCGACGCGCCACCCCGCTACACTTCACGCCACTGTCCTATCACAGCGTCGCCGTGCGTCAAGTGCCGCCGAAAAGGCGCTTTTTTCTTTTCTTTTTTTTTTCTTCTGCTCCGGAGACGACTATATTCCTGTTGACGCCCACAGCGCGACGCTTCCTATCTGTGCTAGGGGCGGCACTTGTGTCATAGACGCGCCGCGGTGCTGCAGCAGCAGTGTGTTGAGTACACTTGATATTTATACAAAAATAGGCTATATATTATGATTTATTGGGAGAAAGAAACTACATGTAAAATCAGACATTCCGCCTATAGCCCGAATGGAATGATCCTGTGTTTTGCCGACGATTCGACTATGAGATTGGCAGTCGAATCAGACTCCTCCGATCGAATCGTCCAATAGTCGACTATTCGGGGTCATCCCTAGAAGAGTGTCTGAACAACGATTACGATCAACGATTTGTGCCATGTCAAGGTGTTCAGATCGACCAGATGGAGGAAAAGCGACGCGTTGATAAGTTGTCGTATCCTCTACAGCAAATAGAAGGAGGAACTTTTCACTGCCTGCTGAGCGAAAACATAACATATTAAGGAGGTGAGAAAATTGGATGTTTTTGACGAATCCAAAAATGGAACCCGCCGGTGGCTTTGTTTCACTTGCGATCCTATTAGACAACCTCCAGTGACAAAACAAATCAAAAACACACTTGTGCCTCTCCACCCACAGGCGCACACACACACCTTTTAACAAGGTGCTACTCGACACGCAGGAACACAATATATGCAGCAATTTAAGGCACCACTGCACACGAAACGTGTCAGTGTTTCAGAAAAAGTTTGACGCAGTGGGCAACACTTCCTCTACATACATACACTTTCTGTCATATATATATATATATATATATATATATATATATATATATATATATATATATATATATGAATATGGTTGGCAGTAACTGGCTGCTAAATATTTACCAAAATGTTGGTGATGGTTCCAGACCTGCTAACTTTAAACCTGTTCATAGTATAAATGACACCCCCCGACCAGAGCCGGCCCTGGCTAATATGGCGCCATAGGCGAGATTGATAGATACATATACCTAACTGTACAAACTGCATTTGACTGCCTGGCAACAGTGAAGGTCCACAAATTGAAAGGAGAATTATTATTCTGTATTATTTATCCTTAGTAAAAACCCCTTTTTGTTGAAACCGCCCGCGTGCCTGTTATCGTGCGGTCGGTCCATCACAGTGTTTGCAATAATTTGAGGTGGTATTAGGAATAAGGATGCCAACTTTGAGCAGAAATGGTATGTTCCTGGGTCAGAAGGGAATGGTGGTCCTCACTTTACTAATAAATGTACTCAGTTCTCACTCTGGTCACATACTGTATACAAGAATGTGAGTGAGAGGGCAGGAAAACATCTTAAATGGAGGACTACAGCTGCATGGGTGCATGCATCTTTTGGGTAAGAAATCTTGGGTAATCCTAGCACGTGTATAGTGCTTGGTTTTAAATATCAATTTAATTTCATCGTGTCAGCATAATTGCATCACATAATAAAAACTACAACAATTTATTATTCACTATTATTTTTTTTAAATGGTCAGTTAAATGAATATGAGTGCACACTTTCAACGGTACAGAATGGTCCACTTAAAGATAAACACAGTCAATGGTACTTTATCCTGCATAATTAATGATCAATTCTTTACATTTAATCTCAACGGCACATATAGGTTTCGATTCATTATCAGTAGATTAACAACTAATGAGATGCTCGCCTTTACATTCTGTCCTCACTCTTTTTCTTTCTCAACATTAGCTGAAGCAAGAGGTGCAACTGTGAAACACACCATAATGATAATGGTGTGTGTGTGTGTGTGTGTGTGTGTGTGTGTGTGTGTGTGTGTGTGTGTGTGCGTGTGAAAGAGAGAGAGACTTGCTCATTTCTGCCATCAGCCGTTTATCAAGAGTGTGTGCAAGTGTACGTGTGTGGGTGCGTGTGTGTGCAGAGCACACGCGTGTGTTTGTATGTTTACTTCTACAATCTGTTGTATTGCTCTGGCTCTAGCGTGCTGGAGTGAGGATTAGGGGTTTCTGCCAAGGCTTGAAGAATGAAATGCTGATGCGTAGGCCTATGTGTCGTCTATGTGTCTTTCACGCTCATGACTGAATTTGGCATTCATGTGCCGTTTCAAATATGTAAAACAAAATATGGGCCAATAAATAAAAATATGTCCCTGGCATCATACACTGTCCACATATACAACATATTCAAAATATCTGATCTTTAACATTACATCCAGTATTTTCTGGATCAGCACAAGAAACAAACGAAGAGCCAGTAGTTTGTTGCTACACTCGTGCTGAGTCACAGAGACATGAAGATGAGATGAAGGCTATATTCCTGGAGCCTATCAAGCGGAGCATCGCGCCGCATAATACAGACATTGTTGCAACCCTACAAAAAACTGTTTATCAAAGACATTTCTGACACCCGTACACCCATAAACTACACAAGGACGTATTGAAAATGCCGCTTTCGTTTTACGAGCAAACATCAAACACTGTGTGGGGGAAACCCTGAAGCCAACATGGTGGAAGAGGCTCGTCTGTCTGCACCACTCTGTATCAATAATAGAAGCAACAGCAGAAGAAACTCTAGAAAGAGTGCAATAGGCAGAGAGAGAGAGAGAGAGAGAGAGAGGGGGTGGGGTGCGGGGTGAGGCATGTGAAGAGTACATATAAGGAGTGCAGCGAAGTCAAGTGAAAAAGAGAGGTCGATGAAATGAAATCTGGGGGCGGGGGGGTAGATTGATCGATGACAGCCTGCCTTTCAGTTCAAAACGCTTTCTGCGCACAACGAGAAAGAAGAGATTAGTTGGCAATGCATGCAAAATGGAGACCATGATGAGTAAGGAAAAGAGTGGTTTACCAGACTTGAGTGTTGTGGATACACAGAGCACACAGACAGAAGCCACAGACAGCATCAGTCAAATAAACAGGAAATTATCAGTCCTGCCTTCTTCCACTCACTTTGGTTTAGTGTGTGTGTGTGTGTGTGTGTGTGTAAGTGCAGGTGTGCGTACATGGCCGTGTGCTTGTGTGTGTGTGTGTGTGTGTGTGTGTGCGGGCGTCTGGAAACCCCAGGCGCTGCCCGATGTGGACCACAGAGAAACTGAGATTCCACAATGCTGACCACTGAAACCAGCGCCAAATCTGGCCACCGGCCCTTCCAACACCACAGGCTCACAACAACAAACAACAGCACAACACATCGCAACAGGGTGAGCCCAGGGCTGACCTAAACAGTAGCATGTCATTCATTGTTGCATTCGTGTCATGGTGGAGAACACACACAAAGATCCTAAGTACCTTTGATTGCACATACGGTATGTTTAGCAAGCGATTCGAGAGACAAAATGCTGTTTTTCGATGACATCATGCCTTGTTATGACCAGGGCATGTTATGAGCGCGGAATAATGAGCGCGGAAGACAGCTCTTTAGCTCTTCAACAGCGATTAAGTGTGCCTGTCATTACATATGCACACATGGGTGATGTACCCTGATGTGTCCTTTCTTTTCTTTTCTTCACATGATATGTCACATGGATCACATCATATTTCTACCATTAACCGACCGCTGTTCGACAGTATCACTCGGTTTATGTGTCATCTTTTTTTTTGTCTTTAAGAGAAACATGCTAATAAGTAGGTGATTATGATGAGATTATCGCTACCCCTTCTAATTAACAAAGGAAATAACAACCGCAAAATACAGAACGTGCCGATATTTCGTGAAAGTTTCGTCTTTGCCCCCCCCCCCCCCCCAAAAAAATCCGTATCGTAAATTTTGTAGATCATCTATCAGGGGGGGTGGCGCATATCCCATCCCTCTAGTGAAGTTACGTAAGGGTTATGGGAAAATACATTGTTATGTGTGCACTGTAAACCCATTCCATTGCCGGAATAGGTTTACATGATCAGTTTTATGATCAGTTCTTATAAATCCGTTCTATTGTGTGAGTGCCAGCGCTCCCCTCGCTTCTCGCCAAGAAGTAGATAAAGATTAGCCACTGTACTCTCAGTCATTAAAATACAAAACGCATTATTCAAAACATTGGAGCGCGGAAACCGATCGACATTTATCGATTCAAAAAACAATATAGAAATAATGGAAAAACGTACAGTCCTTCATGAATAGAGATTAGGGCTGTCTATTTAAGTGCCAAAAATGTGCTTGCGCTAGTTCTCCCGGGGTTGCTAAGGAGAGGGGATGGCATTTGCCTAATTTTCTGACAGTCGGACATTGGCAACAGTAACAGTAGCCTGCTGCACCCTATCCTTCTCTGCTCATTATCCCGTCCGACAGGACTGAAGGACGTAGATGAGACAATGGATGGAGGAACAAGAGGGAAGCGGGGGAAGCCGAGCCGAGCTGACTGCAATTAGGGGGTGATGGATGTGTAGTGATGTGATGTGATGTGTCCAAACTGGACTGACAGTTTGGACTGTCAGTCCACTGTCCTCCCATCAGGGGGGACGGAGAGATTAAGGGAGAAAGACATTGTATTGTCTCCGTCTGTCTGTCACGCACGTGCATGCGCGAGTGCGTGTGTGTGTGTATGTGCGTGCACGCCTGTGCGCGTCGTGTGCATGTCGTGTGCATGTGTGCATGTGTGTGTGTGTGTGTGTGTGGTATCACACATAAATGCTTTATATTGCCATTAGTTTTAATGTGATCAGGGTTATCTGAACTAGACGGCAAAAGGCATTACTCCTTCTGCTTGCCCTCCGAAAGGAGATAAGGCAGACCTGACTTCAATGAATTCCTGGTACTGGAAGGTTGTAGCAGTAAAGTCAGCAGCCAAATGATATCCCTCACCACCCTAAATATGCTAGTGATATATATCACATATACATCACATGGATGGAGATCACTCTGGTGTGGTGGGTGTACATAAATAGAGCAGGATCAGTATTATGTATTGATTTATTGATTTATTATTTAACTCATCGCGGGAAAGAGCGGTCACACAGAAATTTCTGTCCAGCGGAATGAGACGCAATACAGATGTGTTACTTCTGTATGTGTGCAGTTGTGTAACAACTGTACCGAGCAAATGCACTTAGTTTAGTTTACGTTTATTGAACTTAATAAATGTTGCCCATGAACGGGCTACGTTTATAGTTATTATAGTTTATAATAACTATAGCCATCTTTAACCTCCATCTACCCCCTCCCCTCTCGTCTCCGCATTACATTATTATTTTCAGGTCACAATGTGCTCTTTAGAAAAAATAAATTAGGTTTTTTGTTTCATTTTTTCTTGATCTCTTCCAGCCTCCGAATTTTCCAATCTCCCTCCTTGACACTTTGAGCTTCTCCCTCCCTTTCCTCCCCCCTCTCCCCCTGCACGAATTCCTCCCCCCGCCGCCCCTCCTCATCATCCCAGCCGTCCATCCTGCCCTTGTTGTTTGTACTTCTGGATCATTCTGAGCACGTTTACAGCATTCAAGCGGCAAACAATAAAAAAAGCGGTAGGAGACGGGAGGGAGGGAGAAGTCAGTGGTAGCGACGGCGGTGGTGGTGGTGGGGGGGTGTGGGGGGGTTGCAGTGGAGACACGAGGCAGGCAAGGATGAGGAAGACCACTTTAGTGCTAGCCTGCTCAGAGCACACACCCCGCTGAGTCTTCTTTTCTCCTGAATCCCCCCTCCACCACAATCGCTGCAGTCATGCATTTGTTGTCTGTTGTTCACCATCATGGCTGCCTATAGAGTGTGAGATGAAAGTTCATTCTTCATCTCGTTATTCTCATCTAACACCTCTTAATGGTTGTAGCTATTTCCACTTCCACTCACATTTGCATTCTCTAATCAATGTCAAAAAGGCAAAGTTATAGTTATTTTTTTTCCTTTTACATCCATTTGATTTCTCTCTCCATCTCCTATCTCTCATTCACTCGGTCTCTTCCTCTATCCCCCATTCATTCTTTTCTCCCCGTCTCTTCTGCAGTCCTGCAGCTGCGTGCGGTCCAAGTCACGGCAGCCGCGGCCGAGAGATCAAGTTCCACGTTGTTTGTAATTGGAGATGCACATTGTCATGCCACACACACACACATGCAAATGGCGCCCCGCACACAGTCACCAGCGCACACGCGCACACGCACACACCTTCACACACACACACACCTGCGCAAGCGGACGGCACGCCCAACACGCCTACTGGAAAGTGTGGAAGCGGAAAGCAGTGCGAGTGCTGGAGTGGTTATGAAAATTGTGTGAATGTATGAAAATTATATGCGGTGTATGAAAATTTGTTGCGGGTGGATTCGCGGAAAAGGGCCAAAGCCGCTTTGCTTTCAACTCTCGTTGACATTTATCGCAGATGTCGATAATGGCAATAAACAACAAAATTCACGGTTTACATTCATGATGAACAGCAAAAGGAAAGAACAAACAGATACAACAAACAGATACAAACAAAAAACAACGTTACAATTGAGTAGGTATATATATATATATATATATATATACACTGTACACACATATATATATATATATATAGATAGATAGATATAGATAGATATAGATATAGATATATCATCATCATCATCATATATCATATATTCAAATGATGAAAAATTCACAGTCAAATGATTAATTAAAAGCAAGTCGTCAATCAGAACTGAAAATACTAGGCACTTGGCAGTGGCTGTGTGTGTGTGTGTGTGCGTATATGTGTATGTGCCTGTGCGTGCATGTGCATTTCCTGTGTGTGCATGCACATGTATATGTGTATGTGTCTGTGCATGCGTGTGTGTGTGTCTGTGCGTGTGCATGTGTGTGTGTGTGTGTGTGTGTGTACCTACAGTCAGGCTTCGTCCCACAGCTGAGAGAGGCAGCGTTAACATCCAGACAACAGGCGCTCGCCACAATACTCTGACCGCTGATGCCGGCTCGCCGTCCCACACGTGCGCTAACCTCCACACAGGATGAACATGAACATCTGGCACTCAGAGAGAGAGAGAGAGAGAGAGAGAGAGAGAGAGAGAGAGAGACCGAGAGACTACACCGCCACAGCCGCTCTCCCAGACTCAGTGTGCCTCTGCAGAGCACTCTCCACATCTCTCTGCTCTTATTTCTACCTCCCTCCCACCTCCACACTCCCCCTTTCTCTCTCCCCATTTCTCCCTCTCTCTCTCTCTCCACCTCTCTCTCTCTCCACCTCTCTCTCTCTCTCTGTCCCTCTCTCTCTCTCTACCCCCCCCCCCCTATTGCTCTCTCTGGCTCCGCACTCACTGTCTTTTACACACACACACACATCTACAGCCAAAAGGTTGTCTCTATCTCTCTCTCTAGGACTGCAGAGCAGTACTAAGCTTTACGGTAATGGAGAAATGTCAAAAAGTTAACAGAGCCAGGTGACCCGGTGCCAGCTGTCCCAAGTACCCAGAGACCTGCCAATATGTGTTGGGGGGGGGGGGGGGGGGGGGGGGCGCTGTGCCAGGGGCTGTGGGTGAGCTGGTGCTATGTAGAGAATGCATTTACCGAATGCCTTCACTAACTTGTGCCACTTATATGCAGGATGCAAAGCTGGGGTGCTGGGAGCAAGCTGCAGTTCAGTGCTTTCTCATTTTATATATATATATATATATAAGTCTTAAGTATTCCTGACTACTCACGGGAGCCAGAGCTGTCCTGCCCAGATCGAGTGCTTTGTGTTTTTTAACACCCCCCACATTATGCGTTCATTTAGTTGGGTAATCGATTGGTTTTAACACATAACGAACTCAAAGTGTTGCTCTTTACCTTTAAATGCCCTGAATAATTAAAAAGCCCAGACGTTCATTTATCTGTATGAAGCATCTGGCGGCATATATAGTGTTTGAGTGTGTGTACTGAGTGGAAAAGCGTAGTGTTTCGTTTTAGCTTTTTTCCATCCAGGTTATTTGCACATACGCGCACACACACACACACACACACACACACACATGGAAATGTGTGTGGTACTGACCCAGTGGGATTTGTTGGATCACAAATGGAGATGATCTGATCTTTTCTTGAGTAGGTGTATGAAAATAATAACCTTAACCTTCATGTATATGCCTATAATGTGTGTGTCATCACATCACACTAGAAATGGGGGGATGCCTAAAGCACTGAAGAATGGTTGCACCACATAAAAGAAGAAGTATGTACGGTGTGTGTGTGTGTGTGTATGTGTATATATATGTATATATACACACACACACACATCAGGATGGGGCTGTTTGTAGGTAAAGTTAGTGAGTGTACCTAGGTAAACAGAGAAACTATGATAGAAGGAGGGGGAGCATACAAGGAGCGCAGTGAAAAGCAGGTCGAGGAGGAGGAGATAGATGAGTAAAATAAAACCTGAGAGGCAGTTGGATGAGTCAGGGAAGTAGAATAAAGACAGCAGACAGCAGTAGCAGAGATGGGGGGGACTCCATCAAAAGGAAAGCTCACACAAAAGAGGCGGTGGCAGCCTACACACCTCATTCATCATCTCTCTGATGCATCATCTCTTGAGCTTTTTTTTCCCTCAATGGCAGTAAAAAATGACAATGGCACTTCCTGGCACGGCCAGTGTGTGCTCACGCAGCTCTGCAGTCACGACGGAATCAGGCCGAGGCAGGACATTTCTGTCCTGTGGATGCGTGCATGTGTTTTTGTGTGTGTGTGTGTGTGCGCGCGTGCATATGTGTGTGTCTGTGTACAAGTCTGTGTGCATGTGTTTGTGTGTGTGTATGCGTTCACTTCACATGTGTCTGCCTGCGTGTGTGCTTGTATGTGTATGGCGTGCATATGAGTGTGTGTGTGTGTTTCCGTATGAGTTGGGGAGTGTCTGTGTGCCCTGTTTGTATCAGCTGTACCTGCCATGTGTGCTGACATACGTGCTGCTGCTGCTGCTGCTGCTGCTGCTGCTGGTTCAGTGTGTCTTTCAGCACGTTTAATGACCCGAGCTGCTGTGTTAACTCAATATATTTTTCATGGGGGGGGGCAGGGGGGGGTTGAGTCCTACAGCACGACGCAGGAACATTGAGCCCAAATCATCCTCTGGTCCAGTCATCCTCACCACAGGACAACCACCAGAGAAACAGAACGAGTGGAATAGCTTTCTTAGCCTGCGGGAGCAAGATAATGATGTTGATTACCCCCTCAGCTGAAAGTGATTTTAACAGGTATGGAAAATGATAGGGGGCTGAAGAGATCTGCATGTGTGTGTGTATGTGCATTACTAGTAACACACAGGAGTATCAGACATGAATACATTACATTAAAGGTGTGCATGCGTGTCTCACATATATATAAGCAAGACATCTAAGTTGCCTAACAATAGCCTACAGATGAAAAAACAGCTTATAAATGCATTCTGTGGATCAGAAAACGGCTATTTTCATTTCCTGTAATGTCCCGGCAAATGGCTTTATCCCTGGGACTTCTGTTTAAAAAAAAAACTACAAGCGCTTTCTTAGTACCCTGAATCCTCCCCCCCCCCTGGCCAATCAGCTTGGAGTTTGACTCTGTGAGATTCAGTGCCTTTGTTATTATTGACCTGGTGAGGGAGATGCCAGATTTTACAATGGCTGCTAGCAATGAATACCAATCTACAGATCAAATGAGTACTAAAACTTCAGCCAAGTCTTACCGAGTGGAAGAAATCATGGATATTTTATTTGAGCCAGAATACACCTAAGAGGAAATCTTACAGCGGAAACGGCAGCAGGCAAATGTGCAACAGCGTGTTCAGCGTCCTGCTGTTTAACGTCTCTCATCCAAGTAATAAAGTACCGCTGCATGGACAAATAGATGTATGGCAATGTTTATAAATGCAGTATTACCATTACTAAACCACTATTTTTGGTGTAGTATTTTAGTTTACTCATGCATACGGCGTCTCATTCACTGCAAGTAGCAATGCAATTGTATACATGCAGCACAAAAGTTTGCAAATAGGTTCATGGCGATGTTTATTTCTGCAGTATTGCTGTTACTACCATTTTTTCAGAGTTTACTCATGTAGTATTAGCGAAACAGAACCACAGCAGGCTCACGAAGATTACAGTCTGGCATTTATACCATGAAGACGAGGATTACAATGTCTGCGGCTGCTACAGAAGACGGTTCAGATCAGTCCATGATACAAACTCACTGGCTGATGCGGAAGTGGGACCTGGCACAATCTGGCATCAACTGTTACAGACTATGGACAGTGGTGCAAGAAGTGGGGGTGCAATATATGCGGTGCATAGGGGCGCTGCACTAAAGGGGGCGCCAAAACGATGGGGGAAATAAAAATTTGAGTAGGCATTTTCCGTATTTAACAGCTTTTGTGTATAACTGTTACAGACCATGGATATATTATAACTGTTACAGACCATGGACATATTATAACTGTTACCAGTGTTGTAATGTAACGAAGTACAAATACTTTGTTACTCTACTTAAGTAGAATTTTCACGTATCTGTACTTTACTTCGTTATTTATATTTCTGACAACTTTTACTTTTACTCCACTACATTTCCTCACTAAAATGTGTACTTTTACTCCGATACATTTCCCATAACCATCTTCGTTACTCGTTACTACAAAATAAAAATCGAGTTGGTGACCTACTTCCTGTTTATCAACCTCCAAGCGCGAAGAAAAAAAACAACACCGCGCGCGACGTAGAAGAAGATCTGCTTTGGCCAATCATAAGCATCTGCAGCTGCGGCAGGTTCTGCTAATTCTCCGGTCACAAATGACGAGATCAACAGTGGCGACATCAACCGGTATTTTAACCCAAACTGAAAGTGGCTGTTGTTTACTGTTGCCATGGCGACATGTCTTTTCCCAGACGAAGTGGTTTTTGTGCGTGTGTGTGTCTAAACGCCACGGCTACACCGGCATGCTGCCAATACTCTAGGGCGGCCATTCGTCCGGCTTTAGGCCGGACTGTCCGGTTTTAGGCCGGACTGTCCGGTTTTTCAAAGCCCTGTCCGGCGTCCGGCGCAGCATCAAGCCGGACGCGTATTTGTCCTCCTTTTTGAGACAACCCCGCCGGTCATAGGTCCGCCCGCCGGACCGGTCATAGGTCCATGGTGATCGCGCGCGCGCGCGCGCACCCCCCCCCCCCGCCGCCGGTCGTAGGTCCGCGGTGTGTTACTATTTGCGCCCCCCCCCCCCCCCCCGGCGGCCGTAGATCCGAGGCGCGCACCCCCCCCCCCGGGCTGAGGTGTCCTCCTTTTCAACAACTCATAAATGGTCACCGTACTCTGATAGGACGTCACAGTGTGATTAAGGTGTTTACATGTCTACAGTAATGCCAATAAGACTGGAATACTCCACGTCTTCATTCAGTATTGATTACTCCCACTATGGGAATGCTGTTTACATGGGGGTGTTAATCTGAGTATTACATCAGTATAACATCAGTCCAGTGTTGTCTTATGTGTACGACTTATATTTATTGTTATTTATTTAATTTTAATGTTGAACAAGTTGAAGCCTCTCCCCTGTACTGTACCTGGATATTACAGGAGCCAAAATACATTTCATAATCAAAATTCTAACTGCTCACTTTGTTTAAATACTTTTACTTTTACTTCTAATACTTAAGTACATTTTATATCAGAAAATTACTTTTGGTACTTAAGTACAGTAAATGTCAGGTACTTTCAGACTTTTACTCAAGTAATATTCTAAAAGGTGACTTTTACTTCTACCAAAGTCATTTTCTGGTAAGATACTTGTACTTTGACTCAAGTATCGCTTTCAAGTACTTTATACAAGACT